>JAMPIV010018537.1:0-403634 GCA_024509875.1 Oreohelix idahoensis
ACTTGAAATCATCCACACGATTCCAGGGATTCCCTCTGTGGGGAAACTTGTTGAGAACCTAACATTGCACACTAAGCTTGGAGGAGTCAGTTGAGCCCAAGACATATTTATTGGGCTTTGACGTGGTTGACTACATGCAGAAGGATCTCACTGTGGACACATTAATAGGCAGGGGGAGCTGAGAAATGGATCTGTGCAGGACGTGACAATTCCTTGGGAGAGCCCAAAACCAGAGCACAGTATTTTAGCTCTGTATAATTGGAGAACCTCCTTGGATGGCGTGCAATGCACAGTATGCCACGCGCTTCTTATTCCTAGCTTCCGACCATTTGCGACGACCCTTTAATTAAATACAAGCCAAGCTGTTGAAACTGGAGCTTAAGACTTCAACTCAACACGTTTCGGAACGGCAGAAAAGCCACAGGAAAAGCCTACATCTATAGTGTAGATAATTCCAAGGAGTCATTAACTTGGTATTGGCTGCAAAAGAGCGAGAAACTCAGCATTCCTAATTAAACAACAACAACAAATAATTGTTCTCGCCATTCCTCTTCCTACTCGCAATAAATTGGGTTACAACATAAAGATCAACAAATGTAAATGAAATTCAGAAGACTTAACAAAACATCTAGACAAAGGTTTTTCTTAACTCTTTTTATTTGTTTAAATATATAAAACTGAGACAAGAACAAGTATGAACATATCAACAGCCGAGGTAGCGCAATGGTTAATGCACTGGCTTCCTAACTCGGTGGTCCATGGTTCGATCCCCAGTTGAGGTGGAAATTTTTAGACCGCAAACGGCTCCGGGGTCGACCCAGCCTCATGAATTGGGTACCAGACCAACTTCTGGGAAGGTTAAGGCGGTCGGCGTAATACTGACCACATCACCCCTAGCGCGCCGATGGTCTAAAACATATGGGCTTAACACAATATTCCCAATGTGCCTCAATGGGCGTATAACGCGATTCTTTTACACAGCCATATTCCAAGTGATACTTGAAATAATTATGAAAGTGTACTCATCTCCTTATTTGTATCGTAGACTATGAAAAGGCATTTGATAGTAGTAAGAGAAACAGTCTGGAAACTAATGAGAGAATAAAGAGTCCCATTAAAAATCAATAATGTAATAAGGAATGTATTTCAAGATATTAAGTGCAAAATGCTGCATGAAGAACAGTCTACAGTATTGTGTTTAATATGGACTGGAATGCGGCAAAGATGATTCTTGTCACTATTGTTCTATCTATAATGTCTATAGATTGGATTACGAATTAGAAATCAACATACAGTAATGACATTTAAGTGAATCAACAAAACAGCTAGACGGTCTAGATTTTGCATTCGACCTGGCTATTGTGTCCCATAACCAAATGAAATTAAAAACGAAAATACTCGACGAAAGTTCACATAAAGTGTGTTTGACCATGGTACGGGGGAAAAGACAAAGACTTGACGAATAACAGAAGAAATTACAGAATGGTTGCCCATTGAGAAACATGCTTGCATATGGACTCATAAATATATTTTGGCAATAGTATTAACAGGTTTGAAGCAAATGGCAGTTGAATTACAACAAGAATAAACAAGGCAGAAAAAGCATTCAAAGCGCTCTAGCATATACACGAAAATATATTTATATTAAGACCAACACAACAATTAGAATATTGAACTCAAATGTAAAAATAGTTGTATTAGATTGCTCTGAAAGATGGAGAAGAGTACATGCACAACAAGAAGTTAAAACTCTTCATAAGGGGGTACTATTAAAGAATAGAAGGTCTAAAATGGTGTAACAAGATCACGTGGTAACCGATGACAAGAACGAGACAAGTGTTAGTAGAACACGAGTTCTGAAAAAATACGATAGCATTAGATGAGATACGCACTGAAGAAATTAAAGAAAATATGAATAAAAGAGTGTATAAACTGTGAGAAATGTTGACAATATCTGCGTTTCTGTTTTATTAATATCAAATGCAAATTTCCACGGGAAAAAGCCGATTTATCTATTCAACAACATTGACTCAAATACATTATTAATCTGTATATTCAGGTTTATCAATCTCTGATCTAGGCAGTTTAACAACGATGGCCTGGACATGCGTGTGTGTAGTGGTGTTTGATGGTATTGTATGATGTTGATATTACTAAATGTAATCGTATGAGGCCAGCTGTGAAAGCTCCTGAGATAAAATGTAGTTGAGAATTGTCAGAAGGCCTTTCTTGCTACCACTACGACCTCACACTTAATTTTTTTTTTTTTAATGAATGTGGCTACGTAAAGTGTCTAGGGTTATGATATGTAGTGTGGTGTAATAGGTTATAGATATACCCACAGATATTTAACAAGACTAATAATATTAATAAATGTTAAAATACACTGAACTAACTCACGTGTGTAAAATTTTTTGATAGAATTACATTTATTTTGTTCTGGATCAATTTTTTAGGTTGACCAGAACTTAAAAGGATTTAGAGATTATGAAAGAAATGCATGGAATATTATATCATAAATGCAATAGTGTACATATATATGTACTATACTAGTTAGTTTTATTAAAATGTTCTAGTAGTCATCTACTTGGGAGGATAGTTAATGTTTGTGCTGTTGGGGTGGCCTCATCACACCTGTCTATATTGACTACACAGTGTCCAGAAAATGGTGGGAATTTTTATGGGGGTATTAGTAACTACACAGCGTTGGTGAATGTCCAGCAGACCAGAGGCTCACTCATCTTGTAGTTGTAGCTCTGGTGCTGAAATCAGGTGGTCCCCCCTCTCCGTGCTGGCGGGCAATAATGGTGGTCTCTGTCACAAGTACTGCACAGATACACTCGAGTAAAGTCACCAACTGAATAGACACTGCTTTGTTGACAACAGAAACTCACAGCTCTGCAATCAAAGTATGGGCCATGTGTCAAAATCTATTCTCTACCCACGTCTGGACACAACACTGACACAACAACCACATCATACAGACAGGTCAGATCTCTCTGACCAAACAGCACATTTACCATGGTGGTTTTACATCAGATAGATCCTCCCAGACTATAGATTCTGAAAAATATTTATTAGTTGTCTGCCCTAAAAGAGGATAGGTAATATGTTTCATTATTCTCAACACTTGATCTGTCTTGCCTAACTCTTGCTGGAGTTTATGTACATTGTTGGTCCCTAGACCCTGACTAGGGCGGGGGGTCTAGAGCAAATCCCTACTTGTTTGTAAGGCTAGATTTCGATATGGCAGTATCAAATCACTCAAACATGAAACAATATTCAAAATATATAAGGAAATAATTTCAATCTTACCAGATTATGAATAAATAACACAGAATTGCTAGCAAAACTCAGCTGAGCTGCTGGCTATAGTATGGCGTCCCTAAATTTATTTCACTTTCTTTCATATGGAAATCACCACACTTTAAAATCTGTGTCTATCACTGAACAACTATTGAGAAATGACCCCAAATCCGCGTCTAAGCGCCGACAATATGCTTGTCTGTGGCCAATCACTGCCTAGGTTTATTTGAATTTCAAATTTTCCTACACTAAAGTCATTTCAGTCATGCTTCAGTCAAGTATGGATGGTTATCTGTTAGTCTGTCCGTCTCTACTTGTGTTTCTACAAAATGTACTTGATTTTTGAACCAACCTTTCTCTCCCCTCCAAAATTTTGTCGTTAAAAGTTATTTTTAGACACAGCCACCACAAATATCCCTTCTCTTCCATACTAAGTCGATTTGAACACCTGCGTCCCAAGGTCGTGTTTTTTTGTGCAATTAGCGACACTTTTAGATTCAATACAGTCTGTCGCGGATGTGAACAACACTGTCTTTTGTCATTATCTTCAATATTATCTATCCGTCTGTAAAATTAAGACCATATTAGTTCACTGCTCAGAATGGGCCATCCGGCCAGCTAATTTTTATATTCCTAACATTAATATTAAGAAAAAAGTACTTTTTTAAATTTTGTAATATTCCAAACATCTGCGTTTTAGCCGCTGAATTCAAATCAAGGGCTTGGTATCGCGCAAAAGCGTCCAATAAATGACTGTGGCGTAACATATCTATGGTCCCTTCTGTCGAGTTGCTTACTTTTTATGTCAACTTGGGAAACGTGACTTTTCTCCGTTTCCCCCCCCCCCCCAATTGCGTCTCCTTAGCCTTTCTAGTCTCACGCAATCTTTCCAGTCATATTTTTTTTCCTTTTTGATCCGCCGTTCCCCTCCTGTCTAGCAAGTCAATTATTATGGAGGATGATGACCCGCGGTCTAGGCGATCATGTACTATTCGCAGCCTACGCATTATGTTTTTATCCTTAAATGTTATCTTTGGAGGTATTTTACCGTTGTATCTCTGTCAATTTCACTACACATCTCCCCACTTGAAAACATGCCTATGGCAAGTTTCAAAACCAGCGATACACATAGGTAAAATTACTCCTCACGTCTGCCACTACTCTAATTTTGATCACAGGGGTGCCGACTGAGGAAATCTGCACCGACATTCAATTTGCCTGGGATATATTGGATACTAAACTGATAAGGTTGAAGCAACAAAGACCACCTCAACAATCTTGCGTTTTCATGCTTAGCCTGAGACAAGAACACGAGAGGCTGATGGTCCGTCTCCACCACAAAAGTCCTACCATACAGATAGATTTGAAACTTCTTTATTGCCCAGATTAATGCTAAACATTCTTTTTCGCTTGTGGAGTATCCTTGTTCCGCCCTATTCAATTTGCGGCTTGCATAAGCGACTGGTTTAAGTTCCCCATCAGGTGAAGATGATCTTTGCAACAAAGCCCCTCCGAGTCCCACATTACTTGCATCGGTTCTTAAGACAAAGTCCTGTGTCAAATCAGGCAGTTTGAGAATAGGCTTGCTAGTGAGTTTTTCCTTTAACTCTTGGAACGCTAGTTCACATTGTGCAGTCCAAATAATTTTATCTGGAAGTCCCTTGCGAGTCAAATCAGTCAGAGGAGCACATATAGCGTTAAAATTTTTGATGTATTTCTGATAAAATCCGCATAACGACACGAATGATCGCACGTCCTTTTTTTGTTTGTGGCCTAGGTGCTCTCTGCAGTTTTTCCAAGTTCTTAGGATCAGGGGTCATATTACCCTGATATACAGTGTGTCCCAAGAATTCCAACTCTTTGCATCCAATACAACATTTTGTTGGCCTAGCAGTCAAATTCGCCTCCCGAAGTCTATCAAACAACATCTCCAGAGCTTCAATGTGTTCTTCAAATGTCTCTGTGGCGACGAGAATATCATCCATGAAATTCGTGATACATGGGTTATTCAGGGGATCCAACAATTTTCGCATCATCCTTGAAAACACACTGGGAGCATTTTTCAGTCCGAATGGTAGCATATTGAATTCATAATGTCCATCCGAAGTGCTAAAAGCCAAATAAGGTCTCACTTCAGGCTTCACTGGGATCTGGTAATAGCCTTTACTAAGATCCACCTTTGAAAAGTATTTTGCCTTGTTCAGTCTGGCAAATAGCTGTTTTGTGTCTGGTAATGGATCCACTTGTCCTTCTGTGACAGCATTCAGTTTCCTGTAATCTATGCACAGTCTGTGTTCCCCAGACGGTTTCCTCAACAAAACGACACTAGAACTAAAAGATGATTCACTGTGCGAAATAATCCCCTCCTTCAACAAATACTCTATTTCTTCCTTCAATGCCTTCTCCTTCGCGAACGGAATAGAATAGGCTCTCATACAGATTGGGTTTGAGTCTACCAGTTTCATGTCATACTGTAGCAAATTTGTATGGCCTGGTTTATCTGTTAATACATCTGTATGTTCCTCCAGAACTTGTTGAACTCTCTCCCTCTGGTTTTTAGTCAGGTGCTTACTGACTTTTACCTGTGCTGCTGTTTCACAAGGATGTAATGGGTATTCATGTGAGGTGAGTGGTTCTTTTTGCATCTGGGTTGCAATAGCTAAGGTCAATAAGGGGGTGCTTTCCTGGAGTGGTCTGTCCAGATACTTCTTTAACAGGTTTACATGATAAACTTTTTCCTTCCCCTTTTTGTCAATTTTATAGTTTGTTCTAGACACCTTCTCTAGAACCGTATATGGACCTTGCCAACCAATTTGTAATTTATTCTGGCTTCCGGGTAGTAGAAGCAGCACCTTCTCTCCGACTGCCAGTTCCCTGTCCTTTGCCTTCCTATTAAAATATGCTGCATGTTTCTTCCTGGCTTGTTTCAAATTATCATTTGCCAGTTTCCATCCAGCTTTCAAACGAGTGGTCAGTTCGTTCACGTATTGATACGATGAGGTAACAGTCTCTTCCGCCTTCTCATCTGTCCAGGTCCTTAATAAAGCTACATCTGGATCTTTAATTTATCATACTTATTTTTCATGGAACCCGTCTGGTCCCGTCCCTTAGAAGCTTTATAATGAGGACTTTTCTTCCTAGAATCATCACTCACAAATCGACCACTACCAATTTTTTTCTGGGTTTTGTCTCCCCACTTTAGATTGCTTATGAGAGATCTTCGCTCTCTTTTCTGTTCTTCCAGTTTATATAAGTCTGACCGAGGGATTGTCATCTTATCCTGGGTAAAATTTCTTCTTTGTACTCTTCGCATAGTGGCCATGTTAATCCATTCAAGTGAAGACTGGGTGTGAAAAGGGGGCTCCCATTCCACTTTGTCTACCCGAGTATAATTAGTTTTCCTTTCAGGCCTAAAGTTGCCCCGTGGCGTTTCTAGGTCCTGCACATATTTTCCCTTTGTGGGTGTTCCCTCATGAAATACGCCACATGCTTCTACAAAGTTTTCAACATCGACATTTACGTCGGGCCAATAGTATTTTCGAGCAATCTTTTGGCAGATGGTACCGACTTTCTCATGGTCACCATCTTTTCCAACATGTAAGCTCCTTATTAAGTTTGCCCTATATATCTTGGGAAGAACTAACTGTCCGTGACCAGTGGATCTAGTTCCTGTCTTCCTGTATAATAGTTTGTTCTTCATGAAATATTCCCCCTTGCTCGGAGGTGTGTGGCATTTGGGCAATTTTTTTAAAACATGGCTTGAGTGTCCTATCCTCAGCCTGCGCCTTCCTCATCTCCTCTGGATGAGCATTTATAGGTTCACCTTCTTCCTCCTTCTTCTGTGACCTGGTCTGCACTGTCGCCATGATCACAGGTTTCTCGGGATTCCCCAAGAAGACGTATCTACACCCCAATATCAGAGGGTAGATTGGTTCATCTATCACTGCTGCTCTGATTTCTCCTTCCACATAGCGAGTTTTCACCGTTATCCTTGCGATGGGAAGTGTCATGAGTGGTATGTCCTTAGTCGCCCCTTGTATTTCCACTGTTTCTGTGGTATACTGACTTGGGTCCACTAGGCTAGACTTCACAACTGAATCATAATCCAAACCTGTATCATAAAGGCACCTTATGGTGACCCCATTACAAATAACATCCTCACAAACTGGGGGGTGATAAGGTTCCTGTTGCTCCTTAGGATTAACCTTTAATCTTTGCGTCCCCGACTTCATTGCAGCAATGTTTGAAGGTTTCCTTCTACAAAATTCGGTGTTATGGTTATCCTTCTTGCACCATTTACACCATCTTTTTCCTTGGTTCAACGGTTTTCTTTCATTGAACTTTTGGTCATTGAACTGTGAGTTTCTGTCGCGATAGTCATTTCTTGGCCGCTCAAAGTTTGTCCTACCTTTATTTCCCTGCTCTCTAGTATCAAATTTATTAAATTGCTGTGGAGCTTTAAAATTGTCTATGTGCTTCTTTTTAGCACCACTTACCTCTGCCTGAGATGCCTGATACCTCTCAGCAACATTTAAAATTTCCCCCAACTTCTCTGCACCTTGTTCCATGAGAAATTTTCTCATGTCTGGAGCCATGGACTCTCTCAATTGCTCAATCATGATCATTTCTTTAAGATCTTGGGTCTTCCCCAGAGCCGTCCATTTCTCCAAATAGGTTTCTAGTCTAGCAGAGAATTGGTGGTATGTCTCCCCAGACAACAGTTTGGCATTTCTAAATTTCTTACGATAAAATTCACCATTCTTCTCGTCTCTTAATAACAAAGCCTGCTTTAACATGTCATAATTGTCTTGGTCTTCCCTGTTCATTTTAGCAAATACTTCATAAGAAGTACCTCTCAATCCTTGTGATAGCTTTAAGCTCCACCTCTCTCTCTCTAACCCATATGTAGTAGCTAATAACTCAAAACGTCCTAGGTACCCCTCTATGTCATCGTCTTTTTCAACAAAATGGTCTAAATGAAACCCCATAGCTGAGTTTGAGGCTCCCAGACTGGGCGTAGCATCTGAGGCAAAAGGGCTGGCACCATTTTCAGGAGCCTGGCCTTGTAATTCCAGCTTCCTTAGTCGTAATTCGTGCTCCCTTTGCAACCTTCTATCTTCTGCCTCCCTTTGCTGTCGTTTTTCTTCTGCCTCAATCTGCAGCCTCTTTGTCTCAGCCTCAATTTGTAACCTCTTTTCTTCAGCTAACCTTTCAGCCTCTAATTTTCTTTCAGCCTCTTTTTCTAATCTCCTTTCTTCCCGTTCAATATATTTATCACATTCAGCCGTTACGTATTGAATTAAAATTTGACCATCCATTCCCATCTCCTTCGCGGTGAGCACAGCAGCTGATCTAAATTTTGCCAGCTCCGCCATACTTTTTAGACAATATACTAATATACAAGCTAAATCTCTAACCAGTAAATACACTAAGTACTTCTTATGACTATAGTCTAACCAATTCTAACTAACCAGTTAACTAATTAATTATTACTGGCTGTGAAGATTCACCAACTTTTATCTGTAGGGACACTTTTAATTTTAAAGGGAATTTTACAATTTATTTCCCTACTTTTATTTCTCCCACCAGGAGATCCTAATATTACTGTTGGGCTAATTATCCCTGGACAAGACCCCAATTTATGTAGTGGTGTTTGATGGTATTGTATGATGTTGATATTACTAAATGTAATCGTATGAGGCCAGCTGTGAAAGCTCCTGAGATAAAATGTAGTTGAGAATTGTCAGAAGGCCTTTCTTGCTACCACTACGACCTCACACTTAATTTTTTTTTTTTTATGAATGTGGCTACGTAAAGTGTCTAGGGTTATGATATGTAGTGTGGTGTAATAGGTTATAGATATACCCACAGATATTTAACAAGACTAATAATATTAATAAATGTTAAAATACACTGAACTAACTCACGTGTGTAAAATTTTTTGATAGAATTACATTTATTTTGTTCTGGATCAATTTTTTAGGTTGACCAGAACTTAAAAGGATTTAGAGATTATGAAAGAAATGCATGGAATATTATATCATAAATGCAATAGTGTACATATATATGTACTATACTAGTTAGTTTTATTAAAATGTTCTAGTAGTCATCTACTTGGGAGGATAGTTAATGTTTGTGCTGTTGGGGTGGCCTCATCACACCTGTCTATATTGACTACACAGTGTCCAGAAAATGGTGGGAATTTTTATGGGGGTATTAGTAACTACACAGCGTTGGTGAATGTCCAGCAGACCAGAGGCTCACTCATCTTGTAGTTGTAGCTCTGGTGCTGAAATCAGGTGGTCCCACCTCTCCGTGCTGGCGGGCAATAATGGTGGTCTCTGTCACAAGTACTGCACAGATACACTCGAGTAAAGTCACCAACTGAATAGACACTGCTTTGTTGACAACAGAAACTCACAGCTCTGCAATCAAAGTATGGGCCATGTGTCAAAATCTATTCTCTACCCACGTCTGGACACAACACTGACACAACAACCACATCATACAGACAGGTCAGATCTCTCTGACCAAACAGCACATTTACCATGGTGGTTTTACATCAGATAGATCCTCCCAGACTATAGATTCTGAAAAAATATTTATTAGTTGTCTGCCCTAAAAGAGGATAGGTAATATGTTTCATTATTCTCAACACTTGATCTGTCTTGCCTAACTCTTGCTGGAGTTTATGTACATTGTTGGTCCCTAGACCCTGACTAGGGCGGGGGGTCTAGAGCAAATCCCTACTTGTTTGTAAGGCTAGATTTCGATATGGCAGTATCAAATCACTCAAACATGAAACAATATTCAAAATATATAAGGAAATAATTTCAATCTTACCAGATTATGAATAAATAACACAGAATTGCTAGCAAAACTCAGCTGAGCTGCTGGCTATAGTATGGCGTCCCTAAATTTATTTCACTTTCTTTCATATGGAAATCACCACACTTTAAAATCTGTGTCTATCACTGAACAACTATTGAGAAATGACCCCAAATCCGCGTCTAAGCGCCGACAATATGCTTGTCTGTGGCCAATCACTGCCTAGGTTTATTTGAATTTCAAATTTCCTACACTAAAGTCATTTCAGTCATGCTTCAGTCAAGTATGGATGGTTATCTGTTAGTCTGTCCGTCTCTACTTGTGTTTCTACAAAATGTACTTGATTTTTGAACCAACCTTTCTCTCCCCTCCAAAATTTTGTCGTTAAAAGTTATTTTTAGACACAGCCACCACAAATATCCCTTCTCTTCCATACTAAGTCGATTTGAACACCTGCGTCCCAAGGTCGTGTTTTTTTGTGCAATTAGCGACACTTTTAGATTCAATACAGTCTGTCGCGGATGTGAACAACACTGTCTTTTGTCATTATCTTCAATATTATCTATCCGTCTGTCAAATTAAGACCATATTAGTTCACTGCTCAGAATGGGCCATCCGGCCAGCTAATTTTTATATTCCTAACATTAATATTAAGAAAAAAGTACTTTTTAAATTTTGTAATATTCCAAACATCTGCGTTTTAGCCGCTGAATTCAAATCAAGGGCTTGGTATCGCGCAAAAGCGTCCAATAAATGACTGTGGCGTAACATATCTATGGTCCCTTCTGTCGAGTTGCTTACTTTTTATGTCAACTTGGGAAACGTGACTTTTCTCCGTTTCACCCCCCCCCCAATTGCGTCTCCTTAGCCTTTCTAGTCTCACGCAATCTTTCCAGTCATATTTTTTTTCCTTTTTGATCCGCCGTTCCCCTCCTGTCTAGCAAGTCAATTATTATGGAGGATGATGACCCGCGGTCTAGGCGATCATGTACTATTCGCAGCCTACGCATTATGTTTTTATCCTTAAATGTTATCTTTGGAGGTATTTTACCGTTGTATCTCTGTCAATTTCACTACAGTGTGCGTAACCCCAGCATTCAATGCAGCAGATTTGCCTTTTGACTCAATAGAGATCACATACATGACTTCATTAATACCGCATTTTGCATTCACGAGAGTGAGCAGTTGTATCACGGCAATGATTACTATAGAGCGATGTCTGTGCATTACCATGCCTTTGAAGGTAGGAGTGTAATGTCTAATAGAGCATTTCTTCATTCATTCATAACCCTCCACTCCCAAAGGAGCATAGGCCTTCAACAAACACATGCCAAGTCCTCTTGTCACGTGCCATCATCTCAAGTTCTGTCCACGTTCTCTTTATCATTTTCACCTCTGTTTCCAGCTCTCTTCTCCATGTGCTTCTTGGTCTACCTCTGCTTCTCTTGCCCTGGGGGTTCCAGAACAAGGACTGCCTTGTAAAGCTATCAACAGGTTTCCTCAGTGTATGTCCTATCCATCGCCATCGTCTTCTTCTCATATCTTGTTCCACTGGCACTTATCTAGTTCTTGTCATCAGTTCCACGTTTCTTCATGCCTGTTACTTTAATAAAGTACATTCTCCATTTAAAAAGACATGTCTTCAAACATTCACTTTAAATATCTAATACATTTTCTTCACTCTTCTTTCTATAATGTTTAAGAAATGTTTATCTTGCGCAGTTTCCTATCTACCCTGTTGACCGTTCAACGTACAATTAAAGGATCTGTTTACCATGAATAATAACGTAGATATTGTAACTTCTTGAGCTGTGTTAACGAAAAGTAGAACGTTATCTCTGTTCATCACACAACTAACACTGTCAAAGATTTTCTGTTGACGCTTTTATTGCCGTTTTAGCATTCTCTATCTAAGCCCTTCTACTTCTAATGCTTATATCGATGCAACATTTCTTTGTCAATGGAAGTAAGACACAGAGTTCTTCAGTGTTATGCAGAACCAATCCTGACATATGGGAGTGAGTCATGGACAATTAGTAAACAAGTAGTGAAGGAACTAGAGTTCACATAGATGTGGTTTTACAGAAGAATGTTACAAATACCTCGGACAGCCAAAATGAGTAGTGAGGATGTCCTGAAAGAGGCCATTGCACAAAGAAAACTTATTTTACAAGTTATAAAAAAGCAATCCACTTTTGTGTGTGTAAAAGGGGGGGGGGGCATGGTATGAGAAGAGGAAAGCTGGGGTGTATCATAACAACTGGTAAGATTGAAGGAAAAAGAGATATGGGAAGACAAAGAGAGCAAATACTGGACAGTTTTTGATATCGTGGCATGCAAAGAATTCAACAATATAACTGATAAATAGTACTGGAGTTATGATCTCCTACTCCACTAGGTATGGTACTTGAAGAAGAAGAAGACGTATTAGTAGTGAATAAATACCTTACGTTGAAAACATTAATTATTAAAGACTGTTCATTTCTATTCGTCCAGATAAAAAGTATCGTTACTCCAGGCCGAGCTACAACGATCGACGTGTGTATGTTTATTACCTTCTTCTGTAGTGCTGCCCCGGTGTACACCGTCACCAGAATGGACATGAAGTTTTCTCCACTAAGGAACAAAACTATTGTTGGTCTTGTTTACATGGGAGATCGAGAAAACGTGGAAAAGATTTCTTTTGTTATTAACAACTTTTCTATTCCTTTGACAGCCTTTGCGCTCATAGTTTTATTTACGATTATACTTTCGCTTAAACTACAAAGCAGAACCAAATGGCGAATGAAAGCTACTTGTAATGCACAGGTTGACAAAGTAACCAGGAGTAACCAGAAAGTAGCGAAAATGGTTGTGATGATTTCCACATTATTTATTATTTGCTTTTCTCCCATTAGTATAATTCTGCTAGCAGTTGCATTTGTGCCAGAGATGTCGTATCAAGGAAAATATATGAATGTAGGAATATTGATTGCTGGAATTGGCTATGTAATGGAGAGTATAAACTCGTCTGTTAATATTTTAATTTACTATTACATGAGTAGTAAATACAGAGATAACTTTGGCAAGATTTTCTGCAGGGACAGAATAAAACACTGACCTATGGAAAGGTTAAAAATGTAGCTAAGCCATTAATTAGTGTTCAAAATATGTACATACCTACAAATATTCTGTTGTTTTCGCCCAGTTTGTATAATTTTTCCATGATTATTTAGAGTTCATTGACTTAAACGCACATCAGTTTAGAATATAAATTCTTCTTCATCTTTAAGAACCGTGTCTAGTGGCGTAGGAGATCATGTCTCTCCACAACTTCCTGTCTCCAGTACAATTTATCAATTCTGCTGTTGACTTCTTTCCATTCCACGATGTCAAACTGTCCAGTATTTGCTGTCTTTGTCTTCCCCTTTCTCTTTTTTCTTCAATCTTTCCTGTTGTTTGGATATATTCCAGCCTTCCTCTTCTCATAACATGCCCAAAAAAAGTGGATTGCTTCTTTCTAACTTGTGAAATAAGTTTCCTTTGTTCACTGGCCTCTTTCAGGACATCCACATTACTCTTTTTGGCTGTTTATGGTATTTTTAACATTCTTCTGTAAAACCACGTCTCTGGGTCCTCTAGTGTTTTCCTTTTTTGTTTACTAATTGTCCATGGCTCAGTCCCATATGTCAGGATTGGTTCTAAATAACAATGAAGAACTCTTTTACTTCCAATGATAAAGAATTGTTGCATAAAATGCTCTTCATTTTATAGAAAGCATCTTTTGCCTGAGTTATTCTGTTCCTCACTTCTGAGATGACTTCACTTCCATCCATTGTTATTAATGTTCCTAGGTATTTGAATTTATTGACTTGTTTTAAAACGGTTCAATTTCCTCAGATCACCACGATTGCCGGCAAGAAATATTCAGAACGAGCAGTCCCAGAAGAATGTTCCATGTAGATGGACGTATGAAAACAGTCTAGTCATTTTTAGTTGAGGCTTATCAACAAGATTTCTGTGAATTCAAATTCTTTTATGTATAATTGTACACATGGATTTATGTAAGTAGAGTCTCGAACTACCTTTATATATTTCAGCTCGCCTATATTTTGCATACTGAAGAAAAGTCAATGGACCTAATGGAATGGATGATTAGGTTGACTAGAAGAAATGAAACAATTGAAATGCCCACAAAAGAAAGCAAATTAAAAAGGAACTTTTGACAATCTAGAAGAATTGAGAATTTTGAAAGATGATAAATAATATGATGAAACCTTTGTGGATGGACAGAAAAATGGGAGATATTCACTTGAACTGAATAAAATATGACCAGTGTTGCCATTGTAAACTATGTACAAAATGTTGAAAAGTTTGTTTTGAAACCAGTTGATTATGTTAAATATCAAATAAACAATATGAAAATGAATCGAGCAGTTGAGGAATTGTTTACCTGTTGAAATACACTATGTTATGGTTGGAAATATAACTGAAATTTCATGGTTCACAAACAAAAAATCTCAACCACAAATACTCTCCATACACCACCTGTAAGAGGAATGGAACGGACCAACACCCACAGATTAGCGTCTAAGGAATCTAGATCTCTGGCGAGCTCTAAGCCAGTACAGACAAAACAGACTTAGACATGGATTAAATAAGAACAGGAAAAGGAAGGTTACACAAATAGAAAATATCTGCACCGCAACCCCACGGTGACATATTACTAAATTGGTACCGTGCCCAGTCCCACAAGGAATTAATACTGGACGGGACGGTTACATATATAACTTAATTGATGCCAGGAAGGAACTCGTTGAAAGATATGGGGATATTGTGGATGACATGCACGCTTGGTCTTTGATAAGAAAAATCAGACAAGAGAAGGACGAATCGGTACAGTTTTATGGGGACAGACTTTTAAATCTGGCGGAGGAAGCATTTTGTGGTGGTACTACAGATACCCCAGAAATAGAACGACATCTTGATGGTATTTTTGTAGATGGCCTATTTGCGGATCACCTCAAACTACATCTAATAAGGAAGGATACCAAAACCATTACTGACACGATTCAGGCTGCTGTCACAGAGGAGAATGTCCGAAAGCGCTTCCACCAACGTGTTGGCAGAGAACCGAGAGTAGAGCACAGAGACGTAGTGGAACATGAGCCCATGGAAATTGATCATTCCCGACAAAAATGGACTCGTCTTGTAGCTATCAATGGGAATAGCAACCGTCCTTATCGCCCCCCCCCCCCCCAGTACAGAGACCGGACATTGTTTATAACGTTAACCAGACAGGTTGTTATACATGTGGGAAAACGGGGCATAATTTTCGGACCTGCAGGGCTAACTATGACACCAGACCAGTACACAGAGATGCCTATTACCAGAATCAGAGACCCGTATATCACACCAGTCATACTTTCCCACCCCAACAATACCCCTCAAGACCCCAGTATACCAGAGGAGCACCACAACCCCTCATGCGCCAGGGAAACAGCAACGCCACACACTAGGCAAGACCGCTAATGGTGGCCACAACATCAGAACACATGATGATTCTGAAAATAGATCTTCTATGCGTGAGAGGAAAGTAACCAGAAATACACATAAGTACCCATTCCAGGTAAATCAGGAGGAAATTCTAAACACCGATATTGCCATCCATCCAGACCCAAGTTCCTGCCTGTTACAAATATACGACAAAAATTATAGGGCGCTAATTGACACGGGTGCATCAGTTAGTCTCATTCGATATCAGCTGTTTAAAAAAATTTAACATCTTGTGAAATTTCAACAATCTAACACGTACATGGCATCAGTCACTGGACAAGAATTAAAATCGATAGGCACTGCGTGGATTACTTTTAAAATGGGGACTCGCAAAATCGTACACCCCTTTGTAATCACAAAAGGTATGGCCAGAAACCTCATTCTAGGAAGGGACTTTCTTCAAAAACACCAGGCGAGAATATACTTTAATCTTCACAAAATTAGGATCCAGGATGAGTATATAGAACTACAAGATGACATACACATTGCATCTTTGGTACGCCTCACCGCCCCTGTCACACTACCACCAAACTCTTTATTAATAGGAAAGGGACGGGTAAACAAATTCCTCTTATATTATGCCAGGCCAAACTGTTCAAGTCAAACCCCTGAGAGATGAAGCAATAAATGATGACCCATTAATAATGATAACGGAGGGAATCGCTGAAGTTTCCACATCCAGGGATTTTCCCATTATGATCCTTAACACTTCAGGGAAAGCCACCACCATTAATAGAGGTACGATCTTAGCACAGATAGACACATCATCACTAAAACAAGTAACAGCAGACAGGAGTTTTGCTCAGCCTCCCTCACCCACCCTTTACAGACATCATGCAGACTCCGAATTTAGCAGGCACCCAAGCGTAAAGAGAAGGGGTAAAGAACACGCCAGTATGAGAAAAAACCGGACGGATAAACCGGACAATCAATGGGTTGGTCATAGAAATTCCGGAAGGACATGTCATAAAGATTACATCCGACGACCTTTTATTAGACGCTCGATGACTGAGAAACGAGGCCACCCATATGTTAGTCACCATGAACGAGAAATGCTATTGTTCAGGCAAAATCGCAGCCATTTGTTCCACCCCTCTAGTATGCATAACAAATACACCCCGCGCCACCTGTCGGATTTTGACAATGAGAATGAAACTGTTCTGCCAGGAGGGTATCCTACAGTACAAATCACTGATGCATGTCCCACCACCCAAGACGATTTTATGTACGATTCGACTACAAAGGGTTATTATACAGTGCAGAAATCCAATGAATGTCCCGTTGAACATGAAGAATTTTTGTTCGATTCCAGTACAGGGGGTTACTACCCCAGTAGCAACATGAACAGACACAACGAAACACCTTCAACTGGAAGGAGGAGACAACCTTACATTCTTCCAGAAAGATATTGTGACGAGTTCTTTACGAAAAATAGTACAGTAACGTACGCGGACAGGCGCAGCTACAATGTCGAAAACAGGAAGAACATATATCAACATAACTGTCATCCTCAGAATAAAGAGACCAGACACATGAAAAATTTACTGACACACGAGAACCCACATAAAACATGGCAAAGACGGCAGTATCAAGTCCAGACTGTCCCCAGTTCAAATCCCAGTAGAATCCACTCCTATGTTCCAATGAGAAACTTACCACATTGTTACCATAGAGAAACGGAGAGCACTCCGCGTACACTATCGCCGATCAAGTATTACGGCAACAAAACAAGGCGCACGACCACAGTTAGCAGACACTGGGACGCACTAAATAAAAGAGGACATAGAATCGCAGTAAGAAATTTCATTGCTGAGATAAAAGCCAGAAAGATATGGGAATTTAACAACGTTGGATTAAAGAACAGACGAGGGTGTCTCCTAACTACAGATGATGGATGGAGGGCACACATAGGTCCAATAAGATCAGGAAAGAAAGATAACAGACACCATCAAGTAAATTTAGTGAATAGGACGCAGTTGCCTCCAATGAATAATACTCAACTTTTGACGATAACACAAGAACCTGAAACAAATAAAACAAAGATGATTAGCGCCAGAACACCAACGGAGATAGACACTGTAGCGTCACACTTGGGGCCTAAACAAAATAACAAAGACGTCATGAGAGAAAAGAAAACAGGTCCACAAGAAGTGCAAGACATGAACACATCTTATACGCGTAAACGAGCAGTACAAAAGACAAGACAGGAAGAAGTATATACAGGGCATGAAAAGTACCAGTTTGACATCGAGTCAGAATCTGATTTGTCAAGTGGGGAAGATAGCGTTATGGACTCTGACGAATATGCAGAATGATACAGGTCGGATGAGCTCGATCATAGAACAGACGACGAAGGCAATAGATTTTATTGGCCGAAAAATGAGAAATGTGATCCTGGATGTATAAATCAGACCAAGACGAAGAAAATTAGCAAAATGGTTGAACCAAGTGTAAATGAGATAAGGAAGGCAATAAAAGATACCCTAAGAGGAGCCGATCTTAACACCTTGACAACAAGGAAGGTGCGAGAATTGCTGGAAGCAAGGTTTGATACAGACTTATCAGAAAGGCGACAAGAACTGCACAAACTTGTAATCGAAATGCTGAATGAAGATAACATTCCCCCGACAGAACTACGCCAGCGTTTTCAATACCGAGACTCACGTCTACAGAATGAAGAAAACGTTCTGCCGACAACACAAACAGAGACGAGTCTACATACCGATCCAGAATCATACAACTACTCACATGTAACAAACAGTGAAACAGCAACTAACCTATATCAACAGGAGACAGATATAGACACGTTAGACCTAGATAGCAGCGTGGAATCCATGGACAACACAGCACCCATTGAGGTCCGCACCACCGTTAAACGCCCTTACCTTCCTTCCTCTGATGATTCGCCACCAGCCACTAAGTTCGTAAAACTGCCACAAGAACATGTAAGAAGGAGGATCTTAACAAAGCGCCGAAAAGTTTCCAAACAGAAAGATGACTCGCCAGCCACACCCCCCCTCCTCCCCCAGCTCGACCGCAGCCATCTCCCATCTCTCCAGCCTGCAGACAATCAGTCAACGCCACGTCACATACTGTACCCACTACACAGTACGATTCCAGATTGTCTAGCCGAGAGATTGCAATGCTGGAGCTGGCAGAAAAATTTACAAGACTTTTCTAGGCACCCAGTTGTGTCCTATGTGCTTGTTAACACAAGCACTCAATCTACGCAAATGTGTATATTTTCTTTTTACCAACGATTATTATTTTTCGCCGAACAACGATCGACTCCAATCTTTTTTTTTTGATGCCAAATGTCACATCTTTATAATTTTTTTTTTGGTGACAAGTCTCTCGATTCTTTTTATTTTTATTTTTGGTGCACAAACCTACCCCGGACGAAATCTTTTTCAGATTTATGTGAAGATGACAGTCCTCTGATGATCCAGTTCCAGTTTGAGATGTCACAGCCCCACTTGATACAAGTTTTCCCACAGTGCGGTGACCGCTGAAGATCAGATCACCCCCAGAAGAAACGTAAAGTTGTAATTTTTTTCTCACAATTTTAGTACTTTGAGTATATTATCTACTTTCATTCATCACGTTTTTGACTCCACATCTAGGGCAGATCACAAGATAATGTCACCATTCTTTATGCTACACAATATACCATACTATCATTTTTATTTGAATCATGAGAATTTATTTCGGATTGATGAAACATTATGTATTTCCACAGAACTTGCAAGTCATAGTTGAAATGCCACGCTTATTAGTTAAAGATAGTCTTGATGTTGCATTTAAAAAGAAAAATTGCAAAATCCTTGAGTCCAGTTACATGAATTGCACAAAAGAAAGAATTTTTTATGTTAATGATGCGCACATTGAGAGTTCATCATCTTTCACTCTTTCACCCTTTGTGGTGGATTTGATGTTAATAGATGTTATCTTTCAATGTTTCTAGTGTACTGAATGAGGTCAGCTGTGAAGGTCCCTGATTATAACAGATTTTGGGTTGAGTTATCAGAGTACCTTTCTGCTACCACCTTATGACCTCAATCAGACCTATTCTTGACTAGTATGTATGATAGCTACGTATAATGTCTATGGTTATGCAAGTGTGTAATGTAGTGTAAGTATTACTACAAATACATTTAAATTTTAACACATATAGATATAAGACAGGGTCAATTCCACAACCACAAACAAACTAACACTCTATTATACAACTTATAGAAGTCTGTGGCTGAAAATTATGTAATATGCTAGATTACAATTTATTTGCCATGATTCAGAATTTTCTGAGTCAGGGCCAACAACAAAATGAAATTTATGGTTTTATTTACATAAATATTTATAACACAATGGATCTTCTGTCCATACAAAGGACTATTATAATCAAATTATATTTAGGTATTTCTCTACACTGGGTGACACTGATAACTAATGGTGGGGTGGGGTGTTGGCATCATTCCCCTTCTTTTTATTAGTATCTTGTGGAAACGTTATTTAATAATCAAAGATTTTATGTCTCTGTTAATAAAGTCAGTGGATGACCGTTGTAGGCACTTATCTTGTGTTGATAGTAGATATGATGCTGACAATTTCCTTTCGTTCACTCGAATGACCAGACTGACACAGTCCCTGGTGTAGGATAGTATAGTAGACCGCTTGGTCCAGTAAAGTTTCACTTCTCTCTCTCTCTCTCTAGTAAAATCGCCAGGGTCCTGGTACTACCATAGCACCAGAACAAAAAAACCCTGAAACAAGGTTATGATTCTGTACAACATATCTACAATATTATTCCACAATCAATACATGGCATATATCAATAAAATAAAAGGGTCAGATCTCTCTGACCACCCCATGTCAACCATTTTCTTCTGAGATAACAACTCATACCAGTGCTCCTGTTCTTTTCCCTAATGGCTACAACGCCTCTGACACTGCAACAATGATTCTCTCCCAAAGAATATTGTGGGGTAACCTTCCCACTGGTAACTGTGGAAATCATTTTAAGTTATACAACTCATGTCAATTTTTACTGCTTGTGTGCAACACAACAGGCCCTGCATAAGTCTGCTGGGGACCTCTGTACTTAGTCGTAAAGCCTTCCCAAACAAGCAGTATCTCATACCCCAAATTTGGTTGTAATAATAAGATTAATAAATTCATTCTTACCACAATTCAAAGAAATATCACAAACATACATTGACTGGCATTAGCATTAATATGTAAGTTTAGCTTTGCCCCGGTCCAGACTGCCAAGAATTATTATTTCACTCTAGGCACTGCTGTTCTCAACGCAGCTTGCTTTCAAAAACTTCTGTATCAACTGGCGACAAGCCTTCGCTTGCTTTTGCCAATATTATTAGACCGGCCCAATCAGCGAGGGTCTAGCTTTTCAATTCAAAATTTAAAAAAAACAAAACTCCAAACTTCTAGGAGTGAGTCTACAAAATATAGTTATCTTTTTTGCCTAACCAATACCCTCCTTCCTATACTCTTCTACCATCCAATCGGATTTGAATCAATCTAATGCCTCTTTTCAAACTGGCGTCCCCCACTAACGTAATGGATAAATGAGCAAGACCACCAGTCTGTCCGTCTTAGTGTTCGTAGACATACAGTATTATTTCAATATCTTGGCTAATAATTAAACTACCATATATATTTAAATATATTATTGCTCAGGGGACCCTAAGCTATCTTTATATATGATTTTTATGGCCCTAATATTTGTCGTTTAGATTTTCAGTTTTGTCACTGTTAATCGTCAATTTCAACTTTTTCAAAAGTCGGCCATCTTTCCCCCTCTTTTTCTATCATTTTTTCATTCAAATAAACCAATTAGTTGTGTTACGTCAGAAATACACTACTCGGCTAGAATTGAAAACTGTCTGTGTGTTTATATATTCTGATGTGTCCAACAGAGAGGTTATAGTATTAGTCCCGCGTACAGAGCGAAGAGGGATTTTTCCAAGCGTTGGTAGTATTGGCGTTAATTATTACAGTCGTTTCGTTCTTGCTACTGGAAAATGTCCGAGTTACTACTAATTTGAGCGTTAAAGTTAAAATTGTACGTTAATTCAGATGGTAGGTTGGTGTCACAGTTCTGGCAGATCGTTAATTGTAAGTCTCAAAACCGAAACTAAGAAAGCGGGTTAGATTTTACAGCGGGATCGTTTTATAAGCATTTCCTCTGCACAAAAGGCAGCGTTCTACTGGCGTAGAGACGACATTCGGCGAACACCCAAGGGCGGGTTTATTTATTATTATAGGATTAAAATCTTACTGAATTTAGCGATTATTTCACAGAATTCGCTACACACCTCCCTTCCTAAAACATGCATTCATTGCAGGTTATAATCTGTGAGATAACTTAGCGCAAATGAAGTCCTACATGTTTTTCTGATTTTCATCACAAGGATGTCTACTCAAAAAAATCGGCACCCACGTTCTGAGGTATGCAACGGGCTGATCACCCGTTTGCAAGTCACTTTGATTACGGAAACAACAGCAAATGGGCTGATTTGTCGTTGCCCTAAAGACGCCACTAGGCGTGATGGGAAACAACGGCAGAGAAAACCTTCTGCTGTTGCCCTAAGACGCCACTAGGCATAATGGCCACTGACTGCTTTGACGGTTGGTGGCTAAGGACGGAAGAAAGAAGAAGAAAAAACGTTCTGAGAGCCGGGAATATATTCAATCATTAATGAATAGGGCTGTAATAGTAATGACCATCTTAATAATCTGGCATTTTCATGCTTTGCCTGTGATAGTGAATACGAGAGGCTGATGATCTGTTTGGACCACAAATGTCCTACCATACAGATATATCTGGAATTTTTTTATAGCCCATATTAACGCTAAACATTTCTTTTCACTTGTTGAATAATTTTTTTCCGAAGAATCTCTTTTGACAGGGTTCTTTCTTTTACATGTTATATGTATACCTGTATCTGCATGTTTGTATAACAGGTGGGTTGGTTGGTGGGACCTATGAATTCGCTATACCTCATTGACGATCGTGAATTCGTAGGTGTTCTTTATATTTTGCATCTGATTTTTTCAACTTAAAGGCCGGCGAACCCAGCTGTGTGTTACTGCCATGAGTGAATTAACCAGATTCGTTATTTGTCTAGTTTTGTAATTTTGTATTTGTTGTCAAGTTAGTTGTAATTTATTTGGTTTATTCTCCATTATTGTTTGTAAATTTGTTCATCTAATCTTGATATCAGTCATTTATCAGAGGTATTATATGTTGTGAAATTGTGCTTGTATTGTCATAAGTGTGGTAGAGCAAATTTAATTTTCATTTTTTTACAATTCCTAAATTTCTGCCTAGGTTTATTCATTGGTATTTTCTGGAGTTGGCTCTTCCTACTGTTATACCGGAATCTTGTTCGTTACTCTATTTTATTTGTTCTTTGCTACTAAAATAACATCTATAATTTCATACCGTTGATTAATATTGAGTGGTGAAATAATTGTTGCTAATATTGCTCACATATAAAATATGTATATATTATTTAAATTATTATTGGACAATTTGGAGTCACAATAATAGTGAATTATGGCTACAGTGGAGTATTTTATGATGATTGGTAAAGACTATGGTATGGAGGGAGATGCTCTTAAAATCTTTGCATTGACTGGTCATATAAATGAGAAACATAGGTTGGTAGTCAGAGCTAGAGAAATTGAAGATGAGGACAAAGTGGCCTCTCTAGGTCAACAAAAACATTTGACTCGTGATAAGCTGGCTAACTTTGAGGCATTACTCATTGAGGAGAAGATTAAAAATATAAACCTCGAAGAAGTAAATAAGAGGCAGCGTGAAGAAATTTCACTCAAGGATTTGGAAATTGCTAAGTTAAGAAAAAGGGTTGATGGTTTGCTTGATATTGTGTTACACAATAATATATTGTCACACATTAGTAATGGAAAACCTATTGTACAACATGCATGTGGTGCCAAATGTGATACAAAAAGGTCAGCATGACCTGAAAAAGTAAAGATCTCACGTCGGGACAGATACAACTTTCCTCGACATCACTCTAATGCCAGTGTTTCCAGTCGAAACAATACTGCCTCCTCTGGGAGTAAGTCATGGAGACATGCTCACAGTGCATCTGATCTTAAAAATAGAGACGATGTCGTCAAGGGCGACGCAACATTTACTAATGAGAGTCTGATTGGTACACGTAAGGTTGATGATAATGATTGTACAAACTTACCTGGGCAAACTAATACCATTACATCTGAAAACAAAATGTTAAACAGTACCTTATCAGCTGTCTCCTACGAGTTGCTCCAAACCTACAGAAACGAATGGGGATAGGCATCATACTCAGTTCAATCAGTATGATGCATCATATAATAAAGATACGACATCCACGAGAAAGAGAAATGACCATGTTTCTCATTTTACTAATGGTGTGTCCCACACCTGCTCACAGTTTCGTGAAAATAGGATGCCTTATGGGGGTGATAGTGCATACTCACGCACTGTTCTAGTCCGAAATCTGCCACCCGGCACTACATGGCATGCACTGGGTGACTTTGTTCCAGTTCACTGCTGACGTGAAATGTGTACGTCTTCTGCCTATCAACAGTTTCAATGATAGGGAGGCAATTATTTATTTTTATTCCAATGTGGATGCACGCATAGTTGTCGATCTTGACAACGGTGCTTACTTTCCAGACCATTGTCTTGATGTACAATTGATACATGATTCAGCACCACACGGATTTTAATGCGTCCTTGTGAACGGTTTTCTTTCCTTATCCGTTTTGTTTCAGATCTTGACTATCTTACCTACTGGTTTCCTACAGTGTCGGATAGTATATTTTCATAAATTTTGCAACTTATTTTGCTTCGCATTATTTCAGTTTCTATTGCAGGTAAGTCCTGGACAACAAGTTCAGAGGCTTCCTGTACTAATTATTCTTTTCACAGGTTCGCAGTCTTTTAGGTCTTGTACTATTCTATGGGAAATTCTTAACTTATGTTTCAGAAATTACTTCGGTTCTGTTTTCGTTATTAAGAAAGAACTCTACAAATAAGATTGTTTGGTCACATTCATGTGATGTATCATTAAATTTATTAAAATCTTATTTTTCAAAATCACTAATTTTAAGATTGCCTGATACTCGATTTTCGTTTATCCTTAGAGATGAAGCCTCTGGGTCGGGAATCGGCTGTACACTTATGCAGGATTTCGATTATTGTCTACATCCAATTCTGTATGTCAGTCGTAAATTGACACCCACTGAGAAAAAATACCCTATCGTAGAGCGTGAATTGCTCGCTGTGGTATATTGTTTTTCTAAACTACAGCGCTACCTCATTGGTGCAAAATTTGTCTTTTAGACTGATCAGAGGGCCTTGTCCTATCTGAAAACTGCAAAATTTTGTAATGAGAAGGCTGCCAGAGCATCACTTGCGCTCCAACCCTATGAATATGACATTCGTGCCATCAAGGGCAGTCAAAACGTGGTCGCGGATGAATTATCACGTTGTGTAAAGAATTCAATGTCACCTAACAACACGACAAATGCAGGTACCTTGTGAGGTTACAGCAAACCTATTAACTGACTTCTTCACATGTTGACCAATGAAACATTGCACTATATATGAACGTTTTTTGCCAACAATGCTGATGCTGACATGAATTGCCTGACTTACTTCTGCTGTGGCCCAATGGGCTGATCACCCGTTGGCTTGTCACACCGATTACGGAAACAACGGCAGATGGATCTATATGTTGTTGCCCTAAAGACGCCGCTAGGCGTGATGGGAAACTGCAACAGAGAAAATCAATCTGCTGTTGCCCTTAAGACGCCACAAGGCGTGATGGCCTCTGACTGCTTGGTCGGTCTTTGGCTAAGGACGGAAGAAGAAGAAGAAGACTGCTGCTGTGCAAAGATAAAATATACAAAGACTCTATGATGAATGCCAAGGCTGGGAACTATCGTCCTTTTTCATCGGAAATTGAAGGAAATTTCTCAATGACTCCTTTGACGGTACTTACAGGTATTGAGCGGTTCACTCAGCACCTGAGGATGATAAATGCTGTTATCGCCAATGTCGAGTTCTACCTCATTTTACTCAGCGCATTACATTGAAGTCTTGGACCTTGGTAACAGTTGTCATACTCGGTTTATGTGCAGAAAGACACACATTCATTGATGGTCTAAGAATAATGTGACATTTGGATGTTTTACTCTTTCTATCCTGGACATATTTTTAGGTTTTGCCCACCAACCAGAACGTTTACCAATTTTTTTGCACAGTTGCTATTTCTTAAGCTGTAAACAAAACATTTGTTTTATGGAATTATGAGGAAATCTGATAGTAATGTAAAGGGTCTACCAGGGTGCAATTGGGAGAGCAGTGTAGCGTGTCCTTGATCGCCAAACAGACCATTGGGTAAAAAGAATTAAATGCAAAAACTCGATGTATTCTACTATCGAAGTAACGGCGGCTGTAGATTAAGGGACAACTCAACGATACTTCGCATGGACAAAGGGACATTACTAGAAAGATCCTATCGCGTCTTTTTTATGCCCTATCCGGTTGGACATTAAACATTCGTACTTAACATGAACTGATAATTGAACATACGATAATATAGCAGAGAATCATGGACATGGACTTTGTGATCGTTTATAAATATTGTCGCTGAACTTTAGTTGTTTATCATCACACTATTGTGTATGATACTATGACATAAGGACTTTTAATACAGTGCTTTAATTAGGTGTTAATTAGTTTTAATTCGTTGGATAATATTTGGTCTTTGACACATGAAATTAATACACTCACGCTAATTATTGAGTGAACATTTTGAGGGTTCTTAATACTATTGTCAATTTGTACCATACATCAGCGTATTCTTACCTGATTGCACACACAGCTTCGTTAGGTGCAAGATAACATTAATTTTTATTGACACCACAATACAATTTTTCTGCCAAGTACTTAAAAGGTACACATGACTTTAATCTTTTAGCGTACGATGTTGCATTCATTCACTTTACTTATATGATTGTCTGCCTCATTTCATCTATTTACGCTGTTACAAATTTGTTTATTCTCTAACGCTTTGCATTATTGCTGTTCATTAATAAGTTAATTAATTGACAATGGATACTGGACTTGACTGATAGGTGTTATTGGACGGTGTGAGGTATGTGAGTGCATGTACTGCTACCATCATTTTTTAATATGTAGGGTACTATTAGTTATGGCGATATCCCATTGCTGTTAAAAAGGAATTTGTCCGAAGTAGACATTGGCTTTGGTATTAACCATGGACCACACTTTTAGTGTTAAATTGCGTACCCTATGGCAGAAACCTGGGTGCTATACTACAGTAGTTCTTACTTACGGTGAAATTTGATGTTACATTGTTTCACTCTGGTGATGTTATACTCACACCACGGGAATAATGAAAACTTTGTTTCCATGATTTTTGCGGGGTAATGTTATGATTACAATTCATAACAATTGTGTCGGTATAATGGTTGGCTCAACAGGGCTCCTTGTTTGTTTATTTTATACGGAGTCACTTATTAATACAGGAAGTGACGTCGTGCCGATGTGGTTTATTTGGCAGACGTGAAACTAAAAATGCAGAGGTGAGGAGATCGTCTGCTAGGGTCTTCTACCAGTGTGTGTCATTGAGAGTGGACGCATGTGTTTAAGCTCCTGTATTTTAGTATTATCACTGAGTTTTTCCATCACTAATACATCAAGATCTTATGTGAGGTGTATCTACTTATCTGCATTGACAGGGAGTATAGCTTCTCACTGTCGGGTGTAAATATATATTAAAGATGTTAAGAATGAAAAGGACAGCGTTCCAGACATAACGGACTGCCTAAAGTTATATCGACGACTGCATATTATATGCCATTTGTATATTAGCTTGAACTGTATTGAATTTGGAGCAGCTTGAACTATTAATAAACATGTATATCGTCCACTTCGTCCATTGTAGTTCAAATAATTCGAATTGATGTTGGCTTGTTTCGGTGTCTGATACGTTTACTACCCTAGAAGGGAACTTGGCCACAGGAACCATACTCTCACTAAATATTATTATTAACAATATAAAAGACACGTAACAGTCATCATCACCCTTCACCTTTACAAGGATCATGTCATCATCAACAATTCCCTTCTAGCTCCCAATGACGTACAGACACACCACTACAGCTTGCCAATTTGCAGGAAGGGTTGCACAAATCATTCACATGCTCTTACAGCCGTGGTTTATGTAGTTATTACTTTTCTAAGATGAGGTTCCAGCTGGCCCCATTACGCTGTTATATCTGCAGATTAAGATTTCTGATAAACTAACAATAACTCGTCAAACTTTACGTGTTTTTAATTATAGTGTGCTGTTTCCGTTCCCAGATGAACAGATAGAAGTACATTTTTAGAGTGTTTTTGGTTTCTTTCCATTATACAGTGTAATCAAACTGTTCATGAACACCGTTATTTGAACGCTTTCGAAGAAAAATCCAAGCATTGGAAGCATCTTGTCTTACATATTGCACTAATTACTTCTATGTACTGCCGGCATCGTGGGCTCTTAATGAATTCTTCGATAAGATCAGCATTTAATACTCTTGACACTGCATTTGTTGTCTATCAAAACACTTCTACCCCGGAAGAAAAACCTTACTACCATATGGTCAAAAATCTGTTAGGACTTATTTTAAAAGGAGATCAACGGATCTTAAACCATTTGATGCTGGGCCGGTGCTATCATTAGGCCAACTAGGGGGCCGCCTAGGGCGCATACATCAGAGGGGCGCAGAGTGTAGAGTGTCAGTGTGTTAAGGGAATAAGAAGTGCGAGGAACCAGATTAATTACACAGCATCGTCTAGGGTTCAAAATAGTCTGACACCGGTCCTGATTTGATGATAACATGGATGCTTCATAAATGATTACCAAGCACTCATTCACTAACTGTTTAGTCTCGTGAAGTTCATCTTCATGCTGGATATATAAGCATTGATGATTGGAATTGGTAATTTGAATCCTTTCGGGGCTGTTCGTACTCATTTAAAATAATGCCCCATGCAATTTCAGCAGTTACAAAGGGAAGGGACATTGTATTGTTTACTTTTAAGTAGCTATTGAGTATACTGTGCAAATACGTCTTTCCGAACCGTCCTGGTCCTTCCAGGAAATTTTTGTGTGTTTTTATTTATTTGTTTTGGAAACCAGATCGTTATATTTCATGAACACTTCTTATCTTTCCTATTGCCTCGTGTGCTTCTGCAGTTGCTCTAATATTGGAATCGGAATTCAGAACCGATTCTGAATCTGGAAATGCATGGGATATGAAAATGGAACCATAACTGTTTAGTAATTTATCCGATGTCTTTGTAATGCTCTACTGGATATTTGACGTTGAAATATCAGCTGTAATATTCCGTCTTATCATCTGAAATTTTCACAGAAGATTCCTTGGTTGATTAAAATCGTAAATCAGGGCAATCGTTTGTTAAAGTTGAACTGGCATCTAATGTCACAGGGGAAGTGACATATGTATTATTATGATGATATATAAGTCAATTAGGCAGGCGAAAAGAAAATATACTCTCAACTCTACATGCCGAAAGACAGTACTAAGGAAGACCTAAATAATAGATGAATGACGCAGATAGAACTAGTAACGAGAACATAAGAGATTTTGTTTTCTAGCTGGATAACCGGTGGAAGCAGTAAAAACAACGGACTGGGGGAAAATAGCATAAAATCAAGGACAGATCAATTGAAATAAAGAAATCATCGGATTTCTTTACTTAATACCTACATTCTGTACAAAAAGGTTTGTAGTGAAGGATTTCACTTTAAAAACGTCAACAGGACAAGTAATATGAAATACCCAGAAAATCATGAAAGTAACGTTTCTTACAAGGTCAGATGGTATCAAACAGCTTCCAATATCCTACCACCTGCACTTATGGACACGAATCTCAAGGTTAGTAGTACATTAGCCTGTCATTAGTAGCAATCAACTGCCACTCGCAGAAGGAGTCCTTTACCCGTTGATTGAACTGAGAAGAACTCAGTGACAATTATCAACGTTATTAATCAGTGGGTTATTAAATAAACCCAAGAAACTACTGAATGCTTCAGACGGTATTGCCTCCCCCTCGAAGATAAATTATGGATTTCACCATTCTGGTTTTCCAGTCTATCAGTCCGAGCAATCGTGTACATGCTGACGAATATCCCGTTGCATGTCAGGCCACCAGTATTTCCAGGAAACATGACGTAATAAGTTAGGTGTACCTGGATGCGGTTGCGAATAAGCTTTGTGCAATTGCTACATCATAGGAGTTCTATATGGGAGTGGGACCACTAACTGTCTCTTGTTCCCGATCCGTCTGTAAACTAAACCTTTCTCCCTATAATAAACTCCCTGAGGAGTATGAGAGTAGTTTCCATACAATCTTGTAAAGCAAGACTGTAGGTTTTTTTTGGCCCTTTGTGCCTACTTAAACTCCGATATGTTGGGGCTGGTTAGAGATGAGAGCTCAGTGGCCGTTGGGATGTTACCTGGGTTCTCTCTCTTTTGTGTCGACGTGGGATTCTGTGAGAGATCCCAAAGGAAGATATATTTTCTCCCTAAAATGAGAGGATAGACTAAATCGTCTAATACTGCGGCACTGATTTTTCTCAGGAAATATCGGGTTGACACATCAATTTCCGCAACCGAAAAAAGCATGAACTTTACATTCTTCCGGGGCCCCTGTTGTCAACAGTTTCACCAGTGTGCTGGTGGGCCTTCATCAAAGATGGAGAAACTGAAGCTGAGTATTCTAGACCTTAATCATAAAAGCACCTTATTGATCGGATACCCAAAGTTACGAGTTCAGTAATATAGAGGTAGCTGAGATTCTGTTTACTTGTTGTTAAGTCATGATTCCCTATCGACATAGTTATCAAACTTGCAACATCGTAAGGGCCTGGTTTCTGCCTCTTACAATCTGATGAAAAAATGTGTCATTTTTGCACACCTTACACCATCGCCTTCCAGTTCCCTGGGCTGAATTACTCTGTTTCTGCCTGTGGTAATCCTGTGATTGCTGTTGCTGTTGGTGGGCTGTTTTGTGTGTTGTGTCGTCCGTACTTTGGAGTTATTATCTGGCTGATCCTTTTTCCTGGGTTGAGTATCGTGGTGACTCCTTTTGGACGGATTCGCTTTCGACTGGGCTCTCTAGAACCTTTCAGCAAATAGTACCACCTGCTCAAGAGTTTTGGCCCGTGCTCCTCCAGAAACCTTCACATGTCAGGGGTGAGCGAGTCATTGAACTGCTCCACAAGAATCATGTCCTTCAACCCTTCAAAAGATCGAAAATGCTTAGGGGTCCCCATTTCTTTAGGTACGTTTCTAGCCTGGTAGCAAATTGTCTAAAAGATTCGTCTTTCTGCATTTTAGCCTCCCGTAGTTTACAATGAAAAGTCTCTGCGTTAAGCATAAAATGCTGAAGCAGAGCCTTCTTTAACATGTCGTCGTTGTTTTGATCTTCCACGGGCATCTTGACAAATACATCATTAGCAGATCCCGTCAGACTCTGAGATAGCTTTATTATGTATCTCTTCCACTGCTCCAGGCCATATGTAGCAGCTAAGGATTCAAACCTAGTAAGATAGATGTCTATTTCATCTGAAGCCTCAAAGTAAACATCTAATTGGAAGGATATTGCGCTAGGTACTGTTGTCTGAGAAATATTTGCCCCATCGCTACCTTGAGAGCTTCTGGACCCTCCATTGTTAGAACTACGCTTCTTCCTTCGATTTCCAATTACTTCAATTTAATGGCGTGGGTTCTGTCGGCGTCCTTTTCGGCTCTTTCGGCATGTTTCTTGTCCTTCGCGAATGCCCTTATCGGCCTGTTCCTTTTCCTTAGCTAACGTTTTTTCTTCTTCTCTTTCTGCCGCTTCGTGACCCATTTGCTTTTCAGAATTTTGCTCTTCAAAATCTCTTTGCTTTTCTCTCTCTTCAGCTTGGACTTTTTCGTGCTCTCTGGCAATCCTTCCCTCTTCCCTTTCAGCCGGTTTCTCTTCGCGAAGTGCGGCTTTCTTTACCTCCATCTCTGTCTTTTTCCTCTATGTCTTTTTTCTGTTCTCGCACCGAAGTAAGCACAACGTCAGAAAGTTATTAAGCTGAAAAACAAAGTTCGCGGCCTAGATTGAGGAAGGAGGCATGAAAGTTGAGGGACTCTGCCATTCTGGGCAAAATGTCTGTTTACAAAGTAAAATCACAAGGTTACAACACTTAGATTAGCCATACCAAGTGAATTTCTTATTTCTTTTACTTTAACTTTAGCTACATAATTTTTTTGTTTCTTTCTGATTATTCACTTATTCTTTATACAGTTATTTTTATTGTTATTTATGAATACAATGTATGCTCAATCTTACTACAACACACTCTTGACAATATTCTTTCAGTAAATCTGAAATTTATGTCAATCGTCTATGGAATTACTAGCCTGGTCCGATAATCAATCATAGATCCAGGCTCCAAATTGTGACAGTATTGCCTCCCCTGCTTTGCAGTAGTGGTCCAACAGTGGTCAAAACTCAAGAGTATCTAATATGGGCTTCAAAGCTGTATATCTTCGGACACGATTACTCTTGGCAGATTTGTAATTAGAATGGTAATGACGCTTCTATCTCAATGGAGTTTCACGAGATATTCAGATAAACGTCAGAAAGTTATTTAGCTGAAAACCTAAGTTCGCGGCCTAGATTAAGGAAAGAGGCGTAACAGTTTTAAATTTCTGCCATTCCACAAGCCATTCCTCAGTGCTTGATTGGCTGAGCACGCTATTTCTAGAATCTGCCGACAACTTTTGGGAAGAATTCAACAATGATTAATCTTAGCTCGTCCAAGCACCCATCTCTGATTTACTTAGTATTATGATTTATCATGACTCCCTTTCGAAAACGATCCTTCAGGGAACAGTCGAAGGTAAACGGAGAAGAGGAAGGCAGAGAAAATCCAGGGCTGATAACATCAAAGAATGGGCAGGACACGGTTTTTCCACACTTGTACGCATTGCTGAGGATAGAGAGCAGTGGAGGACCCTGTCTGCTGATGCTTCCACCATGGCACCCCTACGACCCATGACGGGTTACGGGCTGAGATGATGATGATGATGATGATTTAGGGGAGGCGAGAGATGATGATGCTGTTGTCATATGTGATCACTTTCTTGCACACTCGCACCGACCCGAACAACAATAAAACTCTTGATTTTAAGGCAGGGCCTTAAATACAGGTGCTGTAATTATTCATACAACCCATTCAGTGACAAAGAGCAAATAAAGCAAAAGAGCAAATAAAGCAAACGCTGAACAAACAAAACACCCAGCCAGTGCTTAATTGCTAATCTGAAACGCAAGCAAAGCACTGACTAGTTAAAAGCATAATAGTTAAATAATCAGAAACACCATGCTCTCACCTGGCAAACTGTCCTTCTTCCACGCCACCTGAAACATTCAACTATCATGCACACACACTCATTCCATGCATGTCGTTTAATGAGACTAGTGTGGTGTTGTGCATAAGGCTGGCAATCTCACCATGCAACACAGATTACTATCGAAACCAATACTGCAAGAGCACCTGAATGATTTATGCTGTCTCCATGCGGTGGCCAGCCACATTCGTGGCCCTTTGCTCCATGCGGAGGCCAACCACATTGGTGGCCCTATGCTTCATAAGAAGCCAGCCACTTTAGTGGCCCCATGCTCCGTAAGGAGCGAGACGAGACATAATTTGTTCCCAAGTAGGCCCATGTGCTTTCATAAACTACCCTACACATAACAATAATTAAATGATAATAAAATGGACATAGAATAATATTCAACGATATGTACAACGAATACTCTCATTAATGAGCATAAACCACCACCTCGCAACTGATCCATATCAGTATTCGTCTCTGCACTCTGAAGCATGTCGTATATGCCGACTGATGAGATTGGGAACTCATCATATGAAACCCATTGTTACAGAAACAAACCACTGCCATAGCATATAAATGCTTCGTGCAGGTTTCTGTTGGACCCAGCAACACTAATGTCTCCATGCTCCGCAAGGAGCAAGCAAGAGAAACGCTTACCATATGTCTCAAAGTGCCTTACGCACAAAGGGGTGCCATTACGCCCATAAGAAATCTTAATACCTAAAGATAGATGCATCCTCTCCAAGGGCATCTAACACAACCACAAAACTGTGTCCACAATAGATGTAATTAAACTAATTTGAAAGTAACACCATAAAATTATTCGTTAACTTACTTCGAGTTCCACTATAATAAAGTATCTTGGCATGAATGGAGAAAATTATATTAATGGTGTACTTCTAAAATAGCACCTCTAATAATAAACCAATTTTCATCCAATACCAAATAATAAACAGTTCTAACTCCCTAAAAATATACAGTAAAATTATAATCAATTATCTTGAAATACACTTACTACATTACCTTCGCAGTAAAGAATAAAATAAAATAACTCGTTTCTAACAAATCTAACTGCCACGCGTATGGAGAGAGCAAGGTCGACACAGGTCAACTGCTCTCTATAACAGTAAGAATATAGATTGATTTTCTTGCAATACTGTAATAGTGATGTTATTTGTTATGAAACCAAGAGGTTAACTGTCTGGAATCAAGGGTAATCAAATACCGTGTAAGAATATCAGACAAGTTGTTCTCCCACGTGAGTTTGTTCCACAAATAACATACACCACACGAGGTTGACAATTCGACAATAAAGATGACAGTAAACAAGAAAGGGAAATAATCACACAAAAAGAGAGAGCTCTGGACAGGCTTATGATATTATATCAAATTGACTCAGACGTGTAGTAAGTAAATAAACAATATGCTATTTATTAAGGGAATCACATTTACAGAGGGTTAATTTACATCTGATGAAAAAGAAATATGGAAAAGAATCACGTTTAAATCTGAAAAAAAGAAGGAATCTAGGTCACAGTGGGGTGCCTTATTTTCTTCACTGACTAAGTCTGAGCGTTTGGTGGGTATGTGTGGTGATCTTCTTTCTCTTTATTATACTTATCGTAAAGTTCTTGTAGGATGTAGGCAGAGAGGACACTCTGCTGTGACTTCTTGATGAGAGCACGTGGTGGTGACTGACTGCCCTGTGTGGCACTAGTGTCTTCAAGGATGTCTGGTTCACACTCAGGGGTGAAGATTCAGTCCCTGTCCCTTCTTGATTTTTGGGCTCAGCAAAATTGAGGGAGGTCGAAGCCAGGTCCTATGTTACTGACACTCTGCACTGGAGAACAAAGTAAGGGGACCATTAATCTCTTGTCTAAAGAGATTTTACATGTATTAAGTTCCTCCCCGAAGACTTTTGGTCTCAGAGCATAGGCACACTTACCACTGAAGACTTTGACTGTCCAGTACACTGTATGTAAAAGATGTCTCAGTGACTATTGTCGAACAGGCTCTGTCCTCATCCTTCCAAGTCGAGTATCTCTCCTCTACACTTAATATGTCTTACTATTTTGCACAATCAACAGTCTGTCTTGTAGTCTGGTGTATCTTTAGTTAATAATTAATTCTTAATTATCTTTCAGCAAGGAACAACAGCTTTCATAATGTATACTTATGTCACGAAGTGTATTCGCCTTCTTTTCTCTGTCAATCTTTTCTCATAACAAAACATTCCTTCTCTCTAAATTCTCTAGAATCTCTACCACTCATAAATACACATCAGGAGATCTCCCATTTGTTTCGGAAAATAAATTCCTTTGTTCTACGTTTGACTGGCAAAGTCGCTGACGCTTCGCTGTGAACCTTTTACCGCCACTTTTAGCATACGGGTAAGGCAGTCATTGTGTTATATGACTTTTGACCTCAGCAACCACAATGGAGTATTGCCTGGTATCACAATGCCACGTACCGGCCAGTTTGGGGAATGGAACGGAATGTCAAAAATAGGTCAGGCACCCCACCCCTCACGTATGCAAATTATAGCCACCAAACAGAAACCTGGAGGATTTTGGCGCGATTCTCATAGCAAAGGCATATTCTAGTAAGAGGCATTCTCTCGCTAGCCGGCAGACTGACCGGGACAAATGGTTGCTCCCAAGAAATACAGAGGGGCCCGATCATTTTAAACAGCAGTGGTTGTGAGCGCAGCGAGTAAGTGATCTAATATTGTTTATTTGAATACATGAATAATAATCATATGTTTATCTACAACATATCATGTCAGTATCTTTTGTTTTTCACTGTGACAGAAATTAATATCCTTAATTTTGTACAGGAGACAACAACATTATGTATACTGAAAGTTTCATCTATGAACTACCCTTGTCCTGTTTTATACTGAATGAGTTCTACTAATTTTAATGTACGATTTCAGCCTTGATTATTCTTGTCATATTTTAATCCTGAACTGATTTCTGCAAATATCCTTATTATGTTTTAATGTGTTATGTGCATGTATCCTATGTTATAATGGTATTATCAAGGTATATGCATGCCTATCACATAAACACAGAAGCATGTAATGAATGGGCACAAGGTAGACCAGTGGTTCTCAAACTTTTGATGACCACTGCCCCAAACTTCACAGTTGGTGAAGCTAACAGCCCACACGTTGAAAATCACTGCGGTAAACAAGCTGGAAGCCAGATATAAGTTGAGACCCACCTGTATGCTTATAATGTCAATTATGCTATAATAGATAATAGGTACCAACGGGCTGATCACCCGTTTGCCAGTCACTTCGATTACGGAAACAACAGCAAATGGATTGATTTGCCGTTGCCCTAAAGACGCCAATAGGCGTGATGGGAAACAATGGCAAAGAAAACCTATCTGCTGTTGTCCTAAGACGCCACTAGGCGTAATGGCCACTGACTGCTTTGACGGTCGGTGGCTAAGGACAGAAGAAGAAGAAGATAATAGGTAGCACTTTGTTAGTGATGTTAACTATGAATGTTCGTTAGATTTCTGAGGGACGATTAGCGTCCAGCAGATATGGGAAATGACTTCTCTGGCAAGATTACTAATGGAGCTCAAATTGTTTGTCAATCCAGTCCTATCAGGTTGTCATACCAGAAGACTAAAGCATATGCAGTGTTCTCAAGGGCAGACATACTCCATCCCAGTTGGTGATGAGCCCTGTGTCAAGACGGAGAAGAAGCAACTTGCCATCCTCTGAAACCCTAAAAAGAACTTGCGGGACCTGGAGTGCTGGGACATATTGAACCCCTGGCAACAAGACTACATCAGCATTTGAGATGAGTATCTGAACATGCCAGCAGAACCACTACAGAATATTCCTATTGTCCTATGATGACCAATTAATTCTGACATGGTTCAGAACCATTCATAGATTAGGGAACATATAGTTGTACATTTGAATATATGTGAGATTCTATCTTCATTTTTTGTAAACTTTACATAACAGAGTCTGTTGTTATTTTCTTTGTAATATTTAATTGGGTTGTATAGTTTTAGTAACATAAATCTACACCCTGGGGGCAGAGCCAAAATTAAATAACACTATTGGGTCGGGATATTTTTAATGTGGCTGGGCACCAAATCTCTTATCCATCTATATGTACTATACATAGTCCTTTGTAGGATATCGGATATAGAATTTATCGCTTAGAGAATATCCTGTTTAGTTTCACCAGAATTCTCTTAGAAAGTTTTTTTGAGTGGACTAATTCCCGAGGAGAGACTGTGCATTCAACTTGTAGTCTGGAAGAGTTTCCTCAAGAGATTATCTTTTATTCTTCCATCAAGTCTGTCATACTTACACTTTCTCCCTCTAAACAAAAATCATTTCGTTACACCGGGACGCTCGTGTCCGGGATCTACTTTTTTCATATTTAGACACTTGTCTGAGATATGAAAACTCTTATCTTTCCTAGACCACTACTGCTGTAGGTACTTGTCACTTATTGGTGTCCAAGGCTAGGATTAGATTAAAGAGGGGACATATAAATTACCCTAGACTTAAATACATATAAATTTTTGCAAGGAATAAAACACAGATTTTAAGTTAAGTTATGAAAACTATTCTTGGTGGTACTGCTGGTTATTAGTTACATGTTGTTAACTAATATTTAAGTTATATTTTATGTATGCTGGTTTTAAATAACATAGGTTGTTAAAATACTTTAGTTTAGTTACGGCTATAGAAAGTATTTAGGCCTGTATTTATTTGATAGTGAGTTAGAGATCTCATACTCGCTCAGCAAAACCACTGCTGTTAAAATGGATGAGATAGAAGGACTGAAGAAATGGACGGCGCAATCATATAAGATTGGAAAATTATCTGGCTTCTCGGGAAGTTTGCTGGAAAATTATGTCTCGGAACAGGTAGAATGTTTCATGAGCATAATGGGGCAACAGAACGAATGGAGAGCAAAATCAAAATGCAAGGAAGAGAATGTGGAACATGAGAGACAAAGACAAGAAAAATCTCTCCAGTGTAAGGAAGAACTGGAAGTAATGGAAACTCAGTTGCTACCTACAAAAATGGAATCCAGGGATAAACTTGAATCTAGGAATACTCATCATGCCACTCCTTTGCCAATTGCATCACCACCCTCAGCGGTAAATATAACTGCACCACATGAAGCCAAGTCTATGTCTCAGAATTCAGGCTCAGACAGAGCAGAGGCTAGGATATCTAAACAGAGACATCTAGACTATTCTGAAAACAAGATTAAGCACATCGCTGCTGATAATCCGAAGAGACCTTCCGCATCCTCAGCAAAAACTCACAAAAGGCATACCAAAAACAACTGCACCAACAACCTGGTAAATAGGATCGCTCAAGTAAATAGGATCGCTCAACCAAATAGGATCACTCAACGGAAAAGGAATACGCAAACCTATGGGAAGGGAAGGGATGTTCTTGAGCATCACCTGTCGGCCACCCTACATCAGTTAGACTGCAGGCGCCGAGACCCAAACCCAAAGACTTTATACAATGCTAAGGTCCCTACTATGGATGGGAACTTGACGAAGGCCCGGAGTGGATACAGTGATTCTCAAAATGTGGAGACTGCCACAGTAAATGGAGAACAAATCACCTGTTTGTATTATCAAGGTCTTGGGTGTGATGCCCTTGTCTCGGCCTCTGTCGTCGACCCTGATCAAGTCACTGAAGAGGATGTTGAGGTAACAGCACCCATGATAAACAACAGAAGGATGATTTTGCCTTTAGCTTATGTAGAAGTTAGGTCGAACTTTGTAAACGGCAAAGTAAAGGACGCAATATTGGATGAACGAATTTACCCCATACCTCAAGGAGGGAAATATATCATCTTAGGAGACTCAGCACGATCCAGAGATGGCGTGACTGAACAGGCTATGGAGACTCCAATGCCTAACTCTTCTTCCAATATTTTCACTGAAAAGTTGGAAGAGTGCAAAGGGGATGACCACCCCAGTGCACTTAATTCTGAACAAGTTTTGATAGTCTCACCCACTATCTGCATGCAGAAAGTGAAGCGGGTCCAAATTTCCTTGGTACCTGGTGGGATGAAATATGTTTCAGGAATATTTTCCTTTAATATGGGAGAAATGGCTAAAGAGGAACATGAGCCTCAAGCACTTAGTCTTCAGTCAGTTCCAATAACCTCACCCACTCTCTGGGATCAGAAAGTGAAGCTGGTCCAAATTTCCTTGGTACCTGGTGGGCAGGAACAAATGGTAGACTTATCTTTCTCTGTCACCGGAGAAACAGGGATAGAAGATCATACACGCTCTCATACCTGGGGAGATAGGTATGTGTCCTTAGGCAGGTCAAATAATATGACTAAAATAAGGTTGTGTATGAGGTTGGCAACCTCATCACGCAAAACTATTTGTTATAGATCCAATTGTAAGCAGAGTGTAGGCTTTAATGCAAGCTCTTTGCCAGGAGGCAAGCTACAATGTAAGGTCCACAAGGAGGAACATAAGAGAGGGTAGATCATACGAGCAGGATTGCTTAACATACCTCAACGTCTTGACAATGAGGAAACGGATAGAGATGTGTGGATTACAGGCATACCGTTCGACAGAGGGAAAAGAGGAAACAATGGGATTGAATTAACAAGAGATATGAGACAGGAAGGTAGTAGCAGACAGAAGAGAATAGTCGGCTCAACTTAAGTTAGCCGTAGGCATAACTTTTAAAAGGGGGCCTATGTCACGAAGTGTATTCGCCTTCTTTTCTCTCTGTCAATCTTTTCTCATACCAAAACATTCCTTCTCTCTAAATTCTCTAGAATCTCTACCACTCATAAATACACATCAGGAAATCTCCCATTTGTTTCGGAAAATAAATTCCTTTGTTCTACGTTTGACTGGCAAAGTCGCTGACGCTTCGCTGTGAACCTTTTACCGCCACTTTTAGCATACGGGTAAGGCAGTCATTGTGTTATATGACTTTTGACCTCAGCAACCACAATGGAGTATTGCCTGGTATCACAATGCCACGTACCGGCCAGTTTGGGGAATGGAACGGAATGTCAAAAATAGGTCAGGCACCCCACCCCTCACGTATGCAAATTATAGCCACCAAACAGAAACCTGGAGGATTTTGGCGCGATTCTCAAATCAAAGGCATATTCTGGTAAGAGGCATTCTCTCGCTAGCCGGCAGACTGACCGGGACAAATGGTTGCTCCCAAGAAATACAGAGGGGCCCGATCATTTTAAACAGCAGTGGTTGTGAGCGCAGCGAGTAAGTGATCTAATATTGTTTATTTGAATACATGAATAATAATCATATGTTTATCTACAACATATCATGTCAGTATCTTTTGTTTTTCACTGTGACAGAAATTAATATCCTTAATTTTGTACAGGAGACAACAACATTATGTATACTGAAAGTTTCATCTATGAACTACCCTTGTCCTGTTTTATACTGAATGAGTTCTACTAATTTTAATGTACGATTTCAGCCATGATTATTCTTGTCATATTTTAATCCTGAACTGATTTCTGCAAATATCCTTATTATGTTTTAATGTGTTATGTGCATGTATCCTATGTTATGATGGTATTATCAAGGTATATGCATGCCTATCACATAAACACAGAAGTATGTAATGAATGGGCAACAGCACTGTAGCCAATTTTATAAATGATTATGTTGACTGACTTGTAATTCAGTGGTTCTCAAACCTTAGCAGCAATGACACCCGAACATGTTACAGAAGAATAGAAAACTATTACCCAGTGGTTCTCAAACCATTGTTGACAGTGACCCCAAATTGATTTTATTGCTCTATGGGCACAAGGTAGACCAGTGGTTCTCAAACTTTTGATGACCACTGCCCCAAACTTCACAGTTGGTGAAGCTAACAGCCCACACGTTGAAAATCACTGCGGTAAACAAGCTGGAAGCCAGATATAAGTTGAGACCCACCTGTATGCTTATAATGTCAATTATGCTATAATAGATAATAGGTAGCACTTTGTTAGTGATGTTAACTATGAATGTTCGTTAGATTTCTGAGGGACGATTAGCGTCCAGCAGATATGGGAAATGACTTCTCTGGCAAGATTACTAATGGAGCTCAAATTGTTTGTCAATCCAGTCCTATCAGGTTGTCATACCAGAAGACTAAAGCATATGCAGTGTTCTCAAGGGCAGACATACTCCATCCCAGTTGGTGATGAGCCCTGTGTCAAGACGGAGAAGAAGCAACTTGCCATCCTCTGAAACCCTAAAAAGAACTTGCGGGACCTGGAGTGCTGGGACATATTGAACCCCTGGCAACAAGACTACATCAGCATTTGAGATGAGTATCTGAACATGCCAGCAGAACCACTACAGAATATTCCTATTGTCCTATGATGACCAATTAATTCTGACATGGTTCAGAACCATTCATAGATTAGGGAACATATAGTTGTACATTTGAATATATGTGAGATTCTATCTTCATTTTTTGTAAACTTTACATAACAGAGTCTGTTGTTATTTTTTTTGTAATATTTAATTGGGTTGTATAGTTTTAGTAACATAAATCTACACCCTGGGGGCAGAGCCAAAATTAAATAACACTATTGGGTCGGGATATTTTTAATGTGGCTGGGCACCAAATCTCTTATCCATCTATATGTACTATACATAGTCCTTTGTAGGATATCGGATATAGAATTTATCGCCTAGAGAATATCCTGTTTAGTTTCACCAGAATTCTCTTAGAAAGTTTTTTTTAATGGACTAATTTCCGAGGAGAGACTGTGCATTCAACTTGTAGTCTGGAAGAGTTTCCTCTAGAGATTATCTTTTATTCTTCCATCAAGTCTGTCATACGTACACTTTCTTCCTCTAAACAAAAACCATTTCGTTACAACTTATAACAGAGTTGTTTTCTAATAAGTCAAGCAATAATGCACAGTAATAAAATACTATAAGCAAATCATATAAGAAAATTAATCATATGTTATACATGTACATAATAGATATGAAAGAAAACTAAATCCAATAGCATAACATATATTTCTTATCATAATAAACCGCTACCTCTTCTGCAAATTACACTTGTATCATTTAGCAATAATTAAACAAATAATTTTGGGAGATAACTCACCGCAAAAAATCACTTCAGTTTCACACAGTCCGAACTTGAATATGCAATATTCATAAGCATGTACTTGACTTTGCACACAGTTGTGTACAATGTCTCTTATAGATGTGTGTATATTCTTTAAAAGTCTTATGTACTTAAACTTTATTTTCGGCTGCTTTCACGGTGTTCATCAAGAGAGTAAAGTAAAGTTACATTTTCTCTGAAAAATACATTTTAGACCGGAAATAGATGGTCGTCTGTGAGGCACAGGTTAATTGATGTCACCAAGAAAAACACACACTTTCCCGTCTTCGAAAAAACTCTACCTGGCGAATCTAAATTGCCTGCTTAACGAAATTTAATACAAGCACTACCTGAACTAGCGTTCTCGGAGAAAAAAAGAAGAAGGGGGTCATAGGGAAGACTGTGAAACAGTGACAGGCTGGACTGAGTAAAGGAATGTGGAAGATTTTGGAAGAGAAAAGATAGACTGCTCCATGACACTAACGAACACTATAATATGCCCACTGCGCTCTCAAATAATAAATAGCTTAATATTATTAGGCCTATTGCACATGTTAACTAAGAGTGTTAATGCAGACTCACTGGCGCCATCTTTATGCACATTTAACACGTGTGCTACCGGCTGCCATTGGCACAAAGTTAATATGTACTAACTCAATTTCAGTCATAGAAAGCTTTCCTGCCCGGTTTCATGAATGAAATTCTACCTACCATATTCTCGCAGCCGTGATCTGGACTTAATACTAGTAAAATCTATCCACACATTATTTTCACTCATCTATAACCTTAAAACTAATAATAATGTCCTAAAAGAAATCTCATTAGGAAACACAGATATCTATTTTCTCAAACATTAGAACAGACTCACGCTGAATTTAATTCCAAAGCTACAGGAAAATAATCGTAATTTCACTAGGAAATAATTTAATCTACCTTAAAATCAAACGTGTTCTCATAACCTGTGCAAACTTCTGCTTACTCTGGGTGTCTCACATCTTGCCTCTACAGCGAATCTCACCAAACTGACCGCTTCTCCTGCGTCAGACTTTTCACACGCCAGCGATGAGAGCTCGCGCAGTCACGTGAGCTGGGGTTGTATTGTGGCCCTCGCGCAGTCACGTGGGCTGGCGTACTCGTTGGATGGCGCACATCAAAAATATATGTGCGTTAAACACATAAATATGACATGAACTTGAGGGGCCTTTGGAGTGTCTTTTATGCCCCATCACAGTGGAATCCTTATTATTCTGGTATAGCTCTGTTTAGAGTGCGTTTAGTCAATTGACTGAGACAAACATGCATCAGGATCAGCGAACCAGAGCTGGTCAAGACCGTACTCCACCTCCACGTGGTGGTCCTGGAAACAGTCTGCAGCAGTGCAGTCAGGCTGAGCGAGTACGGATCGCAGAGGGAAGGCAAACCCGGTCCTAAAAAATGCCGTGCTGAAGTCGGATGTGTTGACCGAAAGGTGCAGATATTACAGCTACGGCGTAAACAGTCACAACGCAACCACCGTCCTTTTCAGGGCGAACGAGGAAGAAGAAGAAGAAGAAAGGTAGATGATTCACCCACTCACTTCCATGCAGTAGTCAATGAATTATGTAACTGCAGTTTCATATCAACCATTTATTCACGTTACACAGTGACATCGACAACAGTCAAATCAACGAGGATCAGGAACATTACATCAATGGACAAATGACTGGCAAATACATCTAAACTTCATCTAGCATGACCCATTCATCTAGTCGGACGTTATCGACAGTGATCTGTCCTTTCGAAGATAGTTCTTACAGCAATAGTGGTACCACTGACTCAGCGCGTCAGGTACTCTGAACAACTCCCTCGTACACCAGGCGAGTTTTCATTTACATAGTAACAATTGTAATAAGCTGTACTTCATCTGGCATTCCACTCCAGATATATATATTCTTCTACTCGAAGATATCGGCCGTAATATCAGGCCTCTATGAGAAAGTAAACACTATAGATTCCTTATACGTAGACATTATCGTCCATGTCCAAATATACCGCTAGTATGCGGGTTTCAGAATAATATCTATTCTACTGGGCTTCTGTGTAGTTATAAGACAAATAGTCTTAGCTGGCTCCATCGAGCACAACAAATAAAGTACTCTGCATCTCAACGATCTGTGAGCTCTCCTCACAGGTTGACTCCAAAAATGTTCTGCAAACAATGCAAATAAAGGTAGTATTAAAGTTCCTTTTACCTTGCTCAGAATTCTTATAACCACTTAACAACCACTGTCATCTTCCTGACGAACAGAATAACACTAGGGAACCATAAACAACATGTAGAAGACTTTCCTTCCCCAAGGTAATGCAGAGAGAACAAACGGACATCTTGTCCGAACAGAACCCCGATCATCTCTCCCTGACGGAAGTCTCGCCGTTCCCGCCCAGAAACTGGCGCATGCCTAGACAGCACAAACCCGAGCACCGCTAACCCCGCCTTACGACAGGTCAGCAATAATCAATGAAAGAAAGGGAAGATAACCCTGAAACAACCTGTCACAGTAAAGTTACTACCAGTTTCCTAACTTTGACCAGCAGAAAATATCAGATAAATTTACAACCTATGAACCCGTCAAAAACGACAGCAACAGTACACTAAGTAGATTAATTTTTATGTTTAGGCCCCTTAGAATGTCACTATCACCGCCATTTCATCTATTCCAAGTTTTATGGCTCTCTTTCTTATTTCTTTATCAATAGATTTTTAACGATAACTTTATAAATTCTGTTCCAGCTGGCTTGATGTCTGGGGAATATTGCTGAGACGTTTACGTAGAAGTTTCTCAGGTAATTCCGTCAAATTTGCTCAAGAGTTCCTCACGTAACCGTTAATTCGTACTGCCAAGTATATTCAGTTACTTTCTAATGTATATTTAGTTTTACTTTATTACGTCTATTATTTCCGCTGGCATTTTTTTATCATTAACGAAATAACCGAAAGCATAAACGCGACTGTTTCAACTGAAACGATATAATTCTTTCAGTGTAATTACTTCATTCATTTATTTGAAAACAATTATTATGCTTGGAAAATAGGTGCTTGGTAGACTTACCGGTATGTTATAGAAACTTTGGAATATTATTACATAAAACAGGTTATTTAAACAAGTATGGGGAATTCTTAAGTTCACATAATTATACATCATTTGTTCAAAAATTGTAAAGTGCCTACAAGTTTGTCTCTACGATTTCAGGCGACTGTCGTAAAACGTGTGTGTAAACCCACTTCTTAGTTAAATCACCATTTTGAGATACAAATATCCCTTAGCCAATCAACAAGCAACGTTCACCAGTCTCTGAGACAGAATAAAATTAGCCATAAGCCCTGTTTTTCGGGACTCGGTCGGGGCCATCTTGTCTCCTAATATGGCGGAAAACAGAACAAAATTAGGTATAAGCCCTGTTTTTTCGGGACTCGTCTCGGTCACGGATTGTACGGCGGATGGCACGGAACCGCATATAGCCAATCAGCTTGCCACGCCGAGAACCAATCAAAAGCATTCCTTAAGCAGTAAAAGTTACCTCATCTACCTATATATACGGGCGAGTTGTAGTGACCTAACGAAACGATCATCAGCGGGTGTTGTGCGCAAGAAATTAAGGACAGAACTGTTTCAAGAGATGAGTACACTTTAGTACCATTTCCGTCGGCAATTGTGAGCTATTAACGGTCTATGACGAAAAAGATATTTAGCGTAGAAAGAGACAAGTTTAACAGCATAGCTGATACATGTTATATACTTAATTAACAGCACAGCTGATACATTTACTATAATTGAGTAACAGCACAGCTGATATAATTTTTGTTCCTATAATTGGAAGACTTGTAATATACAAGTATATATATATATATATATATATATATATATATATATATATATATATATATATATATATATATATATATATATATATATATATCTTTCTTCTTTTTTGATCCTTAGTTGCCGACCGTCAAAGCAGTCAGTGGCCATTACGCCTGGTGGCGTCTTGTAGGGCAACAACAAATTGATCCCACTTTGCTCGGTCGGCGGCCATCCTTCGTACAGTGCCCCAACTCTGGTTCATTCTTTGCATCTCAGCCTCCACAGTCCTCCGCCAAGTTGTTTTTTGGTCGGCCTCTCTTTCATTTTCCTTCAGGGGTCCATAGCATAGCTGTTCTTGTGATGGCATCGGGGTCTCTTCTGAGGACATGGCCAACCCAGCTCCAGCGTCTGCCAGCTATGATGGTGTGCATGTCCTCATGCTTGCTCCAAGCAAGCAGATCTTGGTTGGTGATGATATTCGTCCAAAAGATTCGGAGAATTTTTCTTAGGCATGTTGTGTGAAAAGAGGACAATTTCGACATTTCCTTCTCTGTAACTCTCCAGCTCTCCGCGCCACAGAGAAGCACAGAAAGCACACATCTGTGATATAATCCTAATTTTGTGCTTGTGTTGTACTGAGAGGACTTCCAGATGTTGTTTAGACTAAAAAAGGCTGTTCTTGCTTTGTTCATTCTGTTGCTGATGTCTTTGCTTGCTCCGCCGTCTGGTGTTACTATGCTTCCTAGGTATGTGAAGGCATCTGTCTGTTCCAGTTGCTGATTCCTTACTGATATGGGCTTAGGGTTGCTCACATTGAGCGTCATGACCTCTGTCTGCTTTAGGCTGATGTTCAAGCCCATCTGCTGGCTATACTTATTAAGTCTATCCGTTTTTTCCTGGATGTGTTGATGTGAATGTGCTAGCAGTGCAATGTCATCTGCATATTCCAGATCTTCCAATGTAATATACAAGTGTATATATATATATATATATATATATATATATATATATATATATATATATATATATATATATATATATATATATATATATATATCATCATGTGACGTATTCTTTCCAGAACGTTGTCTCCATTACAGCTGCTCTGAACGCATCACGATTCTGAGCAAGTCGACCTGCATCAGCCAAAGACAAGTTCAGACTCTCTGTGATGTCCTGGGTCCACCGTCGTCTAGGTCGACCCCTTCCCCTTTTTCCAGGGACCATGCCTTCCATCACTGTTTTTTCCATGCTATTATGTCTTTTTATATGACCGAAAAATTTCAGCTTCCTTATTGCGATGGTATTTAGGAGCCAATGTTCCTGTACGTTTAGTGAGTGCAGTACTTCTCTGTTGGTCTTTTTTTCTGTCCAGGGTATTCTCAACATCCTTCTGTAGCATTTCATTTCGAATGATGTAATCTTTTTTGCAACTGTTTTATTGAGTGTCCAAGTCTCGCAGCCGTATGTTGCCACTGGGAATATACATGCTCTGATCAGTTGTAACTTTGTTTCTTTGCTTGTGCCTTGCCATAGGTTTTTCATCTGTATTAGTTTATGTGAAGCAATTGCAAGTGTTCTTTTAATTTCTACTGCACAGTCGCCAGAGCTGTTGATGATTGATCCTAAGTATTCGAATTCATTAACACTTTCCAGTTCTTCATTATCAATTTCAATTTCTGGTTTGGTCTTTACTTTGTCTGTTGTCAATACTTTGGTCTTCTTGGTGTTTAGGTATAGATTCTGGGCCTCGCTGTGTTTTTTGGTGGACAGAAGTAATTGTTCAAGTCCTTCTGGGTTGGTCGATAGGAGGACTGTGTCGTCAGCATATCTGATTTCCGGGATCTGGTACCCGCCGATGTTAAATGAGTAAAACTCTGTATATATATATATATATGTAAAACTTTTGTAAACTTACAACTCCACTGCATTTCATTTGTTCAACATCCACCCTTCAGCACAAGAGTAGATAGTGTATATACTAAATAAATAATAAGGAAATTGTATTTGAACGACTTGTCAATTTTATGATTGTTAAGTAAAATCTGTTTCCTTGTTTTAATATCACAGTTAGTTACACAGCGGGGATGGTATTTTATGACTGTCTCCTCTCTACTAATTTTTCGAGATCAGATCATTCACAGCCGTAACTAATTTGTGATACCAGTAGTTCTCTCAGACACTGGGATTTCACCATTTTCTGCAGAAATTCTATTTCTGTAATTGTGAGTACTATACTGATCCTAGAGCCAATAAAAACCTCACGCTACACTGGGGGCTCGTTCCTGGGATATTTCTATATATCTTGAGCCATACGTAGCCTATTCATCTATCTACACTCTATCTTGTGCCACCCATAGATAACAAAAGAAACAAATTTTTGAATACAATTCATAAACATAATTTATTTTTGTTTACTTAGTCTGCTTCGTTAACTCCGCCTATGCCGGTCCCAAGCCCGGATGAAAAAGGAGGAGGGCGGCCTGCATGGAGGCCGTAAGGAGGCAGCCCCTCCACCATGCAAAGACACAACAGGCCAATCACCTGTTTGCTTTAAACTATGATTACGAGCAATATAAGAGAGAAAACCGGACTGATTCTAAAGGCGACGAACTGGAACGGACTACGGACTACGACTTATGGAACTTGGAACACAAGAAGTATAAATGGGAAAGAAGAGGAGCTGATGGAAGAGATGAGGAAAGCAAAATTAGAAATCCTGGCTATTACCGAAACAAAGAAAAAGGGACAAGGAGTCATGGATCTCGATGGCAACACTCTGTTATACAGTGGTGTACCCACATCTGAAAGAGCTAAAGGGGCCGTGGGTTGCATTGTGGCCAAAAACCAGAAAGATAGTATCAAGGGATGGAACTTTGTCTCAGAGCGCATTATGGTTGTAAAACTAAAAGAAGGAGAAACCATAGTCAACCTGGTCATAGTGTATGGGCCAAATGAGGATGAGAGAGCAGAGGTCAAGGAGGAATTCTTCGAGCTGCTTCAAAGGACAGTGGATGACTGCCTAGATGAAGTTATCATGCTCGGAGATTTTAATGCCAGAGTTAGAAATGACCATGCTAGATGGGGTGGAGTTATCGGAAGATATGGAGAAGATACTCTCAATGATAATGGAAAGCGACTCCTTAGATTCTGCAGTGAGCAGAATCTGATCATCACAAACACAAAGTTCCCCCATAAGCGCATACATGCATACACTAGATGTGAACCAACCAAGAATGAGAAGTCAGTGATCGACTATGCCATTGTTAGGAGAAGCTCATTCAAATATGTCCGGGATGCTAGAGTCTGGAGGGGGCCAGAAATTGGAAGTGATCACTACCTGCTAACAAACAAAAGAACAACTGAAAGAGTTGCTCAGCCTAGGAACTGCCCAACATCACGCAAGAAACCAAGTAAACGAGCAGGAGAAATGAGCATTAGGACCTACAAGCTGAAAGAGCCAGAAATTAAGACCAGATATCAGGGGCGTATTGCTGAAGCGGTCAGCAACACAGAAGAACGACCTGATGACGTGGAAACCCTCTGGAATAAATTCAAGGATATCATAAAGACAGCTGCAGCAGAAGCATGCGGTGAAGTCCGACTTGGGAACAAGAGAAAGAGGACACCTTGGTGGACAGAGGAAGTCAAAGAGAAAATAAGAGAGAAGAAAATGGCATGGAAACAATACTTAGGAGCTAAAAACACAACAGGTCAGATGGAAAAATATATAGAATATGTGACACTCAGAACAGAAGCAAAGAACAAAGTGCTAGGAGCAAAACTGAAGTCCTGGGAAGAATTTGGAGAAAAGCTAGAAAAAGATGCACAAGAAAACCAGAAATTGTTCTGTAAGACCCTAAAGAACATGAGAAAGGAAAAACAATGCCCTCTCAAATTTATAAAGGACAAGCAAGGCAAATTGCTTACTGCCCCGAAGGAAGTAATGGAAAGATGGAAAGAATATTTCTCAGAACTCCTGGATGGTGAAGCATCAGAAATGATAACCACTAGCACAGAACAGAAAACCAATGATGGTGAAGATGACATAAAAATGGAAGAACTGAAGGCAGCACTGAAGAAAATCAAAATGGGCAAAGCAGCAGGGCATGATGGTATAACACCAGAAATAGTTAAGTACATGGGAGCATCAGGCGACCTATTACTCTTAAGGGTTCTACAGACAGCGTGGTACAACAAGACCATACCAAAGGATTGGAAGATTGCCATTATAACACCAATTTTCAAAAAGGGTGAGAATCGACAGTGTGGAAACCATAGAGGCATATCCCTTCTCAGTGTCCCTGGTTAAAATCTACTCTAGAATCCTAGAGCAGAGACTCCGACGCCTAGCTGAGCCACAACTGGATGAGGTCCAGTGCGGATTCCGAGCGAACCGAAGTACTCAAGACCTAATCTTCACACTCAGACAGTTGAGTGAAAAGGCCCTTGAGTATAAGAGTGAGATCCATCTTTGTTTCATAGATCTGGAAAAGGCGTTTGACAGGGTCCCCTGGAGCAAACGTTGGGATTGTTTGGCAAGAAAGAACATTCCAGCACCTCTGATTCATGCTATACAGAGCTTCTACAAGTCTTGCAGAAATTATGTGAGGACAGCAAACCATAAGTCAGAAGAGTTCAGGACCACCACTAGTGTAAGACAAGGTGATATCCTGTCACCTTACCTTTTCATACTCCTCATAGACGATGTCATTAAGGCATGTAAGGAGAGAACAAGAAAGTACTCAGTGGGGTACTGGAAGATGAGACAGGTCTGTATTTCGGAGCTGGCATTTGCTGATGATGTTGCCCTGATTGCTAAATCAGAGGCACATCTCCAATTCAACCTGCAAGTCTGGAAGGAAGAGCCGGAGAAGAGAGGGATGGTCATAAGCAGCTCTAAAACAAAATCCATGGTAATATCACGAGAAGAAAGAAGACATCAGATTAACCTGGGAGAACAGGTCCTGGAGCAGGTAGACCACTTTAAATACCTCGGAGCTATTATTGACCGAAAGGGAGGCATCAAAGAAGAGTTAACCATTCGAAAAGCAGCAGCTGGGAGACTTTTTCAGGCCATAAATCGAGGATTCCTCAGCAAGAGAGAGGTTGGTAAGAAAACGAAGATGGCTGTATACCGCTCCACCTATGTCCCAGTCTTGACATATGGATGCGAGTCATAGGCAATGACTACAACCCACAAAAGCCAGATCCAAACCTCAGAAATGAGGTATCTGAGGAAGGTGGTTGAAGTAACAAGATGAGACATGGTACGCAACCAGACGATACGTCAAGGCCTTAAATCCCACCCCCTGCAGACCCAAGTAGAACAATCCCAACTAAGATGGTTTGGCCATGTCTGCAGAATGGGATAAGATCGGCTACCACGACAAGCATGGGAAACAAAGAGCCAGGGATCCAGACCCCCAGGACGACCCAGAGTCCGCTGGGAGGACAACATTAGACAATCTTTGAAGGACCGAGGACTAGAATGGAACCAGGCCAGGAGGAAGACAGCCGATAGGATGGTCTGGCGCTCTCTCTTCCAAACCTCTACACCTCATGGTAGAAGAGGAACGACTAAGTAAGTAAGTAAGTTACTTAGGAGGAGTACCGTTTAGTACTCAGTAAATAGTTGATGCTCACAAATTTGCACGGAAATTATTTGTTCAATTAAATTAATTAAGTTTAATTACATTAATTTGGATATAGTAAAATTACATACCCTCTCTAAGTAACGCCAAGGCTGATTTAGTGAAGTTCAGGACTGCGATCATGCAGATGGGTAAGGATTTACATATGACAGGTGATGCTCTTATTCAGTATGTCACAACAGAAGTGGACAAACACATGGATAGAGAGGAAAGGACATTGCAAGTAGAAGCTGAGAGAGAAGCCAAAAGACTGGAAGCTGAGAGAGAAGACAAAGGACTGGAAGCTGAGAGAGAAGCCCAAAGACTGGAAGCTGAGAGAGAAGGCAAAAGACTGGATGCTGAGAGAGAAACTAAAAGATTAGAAGCTGAGGGAAGGAAATTGCAAGCAGAGAGAGACCATTAAATGAGATTAAAAGAGCTTGAAATTTAGGCAACTACTGGCAATAATGGTGGTAGCTCACCTCACTCTGAGAGTAGCTCCAGCCAGAGCACCTCAAGTGGGGCCATGAATTTTCATTTGGACCCATTTGTTGAGAAAGAAGACGCCATTGAGTCGTACCTGGATAGATACGGAAGACTTGCCACTACTTGTGGCTTAGTGAAAGAAAAGTGGAGTCTTAAACTATCTCAGGGATTGAGAGGTGTGGCCTACGATGTATATTTGAAACTCTCAAGAGATGACCAGGAAGATCATGAAATCCTGAAGCAGACACTGCTTGTTAGATATGAAAAGAACTCAGAATCATATAGAAAGAAATTCCGAACAGCTAAGCTTCTTCCAGGAGAAATCTATCACCGATTCTCTGCTAGATTGGAAACTTATTTGGAAAAATGGAGTAGTTTAGGAAAGTGTCAGGATGGGAAGGAAATGGTAATGATGGAGCAATTGAAAGAGTCCATGCCTCAAGAAATGAGGAAGTTTATCATGGATTAAGGAGTAGAGAGATTGGGAGATATTGTAACTGTTGCTGAGAGACATCAAGCAGCTCAAGCAGAAGTATTAGGGAATAAGAAAAAGCAGGGTGAAAACTTCAAATCATCACAAAACTATACCAAATATGAATAAAATGACCATACCACAAGGAACAAGCAAAGATTTGACCAAAAGGACAAAAACCCTCTAAGATCGGATAAGACACCTTACCGGAAGGAAGGAAAGTGGTGTAAAACTTGTCTAATGAGGAACCACATTTCTGCAGACTGCAGAAGGAACAACCCTCCTTATTACGCTGCGTGTCTTACAACAGGGAACAAGGGAAGGAAGGAACTGGCAGTTAGTCAGAATGACCTTTATCATCACCCTGTCTTTGAGGAAGTGACATGTAATGGCACTAACATTCAGTGCTTATATGATTCCGGATTGGAATTCGACTCAGTCGTGAGTGCAACCCTAGTGCACCCTGATAAACTTACCACAAAAACAGTGGACATACAAGGGGCAATGCAGGGAACCGGCACCATGACACTTCCTATAGCAAAGAACAACGTGAGAACTCGCTATGTGGAAGTAGTGATAAGAGCAGCAGTGAGTGATGATCCTATATACCCGCTGGTAATAGGATGTAAATATGTCTTTTTGAGTGACCCAATAAAACCTGTTGTCATGGCAGCAAATCATACCAGGTCGAGCACCAAAAATGAGGAGGGAGATCCAATAAACATTCATTGCATAAAGATGAAAAAGGCCCAAACACCAGACGGCACATTGAAGCCTTGTTTGGCAAATTGCCAAAGGCCCATAACACTCCAGAGAAAGGAGACTACTATATGGAAAATGACCTACTCTACAGACAAGCTGGAAAAGAACCTAAAGGGCATGGACAGCTGGTAGTGCCAAAATTCTACAGGGAGGAAATTATTGAGCAAGAGCATGCTACACCAGGCAGTGGTCAAAGAGGAAAAAGGGCCACTAGTCAAAATATAGCAATGCGATATTACTGGCCAGGAATAATTAAAGACATAAGTTGGTATATGAAATCCTGTTCAGAATGTAACCAGGTAACCTCATTCAGAAGTGTAGACCAGTTACAGGACCTAGGGAAGCATAGTTGCGGACGCAGGCCCACAAAGAAAATACACAAGAGAAAACAACAGGTAGATGCAGTGATAAAGAGAAACCAAAATCAAAAGTCTACTGTTACCCCAGTAACCATGGCAACTCTTCTTATTGTACAGAGAGGGGACGAAAGACATCCTACTCCGACTAGATATTGTTCGGAACACAATGGCCTGGATCATCTAGAAAATTTGGTTAGTCAGCAAACAGTATTAACAAAGCTGCGGAAACAAACCCAAACCATGGGAGGTAGGAACCAGGGCTGTACCAAACTATTGATGGATACAGGCCCCACTTCGGTATACTGCCCCTTACAATAGAAATAGGTGTGGGTCCGGCAACGTTGTTGTTTGGCCGTCCCCATACACAGTCCACTGGAAGCATTGTTGCGGACATGGACTGAACAATAGCAAGCACAGGCACTCCAGGATGAGATTGACTATCTCTTAAAACATAAAATTACTTCAAAGTCTGAATTTCCCTACAGCTCAAGTGTGGTGCTATTAAGGAAACCTAGTGGTGAACACAGGTTATGTATTGACTACAGGAAGCTAAATGCGATCACAGAATCTCAGGTGGGCCTATTACCTGACACTAACCAGCTGTTCTCTACCCTGAGTAAGGCTAGGTATTTATCGAAGGTAGATCTAAGCAAGGGATACTACCAAATACCAGTGAAACCAGAAGTTAGGAAAATGCTGGAATTTAGTACATCAGACGGACACTACGAGTTTAATGTACTACCCTTTGGACTGAAAAATGCTCCAAGTATATTTTCATAAATGATGAGGAAATTGTTGGGACCTCTACAAAATCCCCATATCACTAACTTTATGGATGACATTCTTGTTGCTACAAACACATTTGAAGAGCATATAGTAGCGCTCTCCATGTTGTTTGACAGGCTGAGAGAAACTGGATTGACTGGACGTCCAACCAAGTGCTATATCGGTTGTAAGGAGTTGGAATTCCTAGGTCACACTATTTCTACAGGTCATATGTCTCCTGACCCAAAAAATATAGAGAAGTTAAAAAAGGCACCCAGACCTCAAACGAAGAAAGATGTGAGATCATTCGTGTCATTATGTGGGTTCTATCAGAAGTACATACCCCACTTTAACTCTCTGTGTGCGCCATTAACTAACTTAACGAAGAAAGGACAGCCTGACAAAATCCAATGGAATGCTGAATGTGAAAAAGCTTACACAGAGCTAAAAGCAAAACTCACCAGCAAACCCATCCTAACGCTACCCGATATCACACAGGAATTTGTATTAAGGACGGACGCTAGCAGTATAGGTATTGGTGCAACTCTCGTGCAGCAATCAAAAGCACAGCCAGAGGAACTTTGACCCGTCGCCTACGCCAGTAAGAAGCTGAATGCAGCTGAGTTGAATTACTCGACCATAGAAAAAGAATGTTTGGCTCTAATTTGGTCCATCGACAAATTTTCACCTTACCTGTTTGGGACACACTTCATTGTCCAAAGCGATCACCAGTCTTTAACATTCTTGGCTGCATCTAGAAAGTTAAATTCGAGATTGTTAAGGTGGAGTCTGCTTCTTGCGCCTTATTCCTTTACCGTCAATTACATTCCGGGAAGAGACAATGTAGGAGATGATTTTTTAAGTCGACACCCTTTTACCCCGAAAGGACAGACGTAAAATGATTAACTACAGCAGGTGTTTGCACGTCAGCTATGACAGGTCACAGCTAGGAAAGGATGGGGCTATGTCGTAAAACGTGTGTGTAAACCCACTTCTTAGTTAAATCACTATGTCGAGATACAAATATCCCTTAGCCAATCAACACGCAACGTTCACCAGTCTCTGAGACAGAATACAATTAGCCATAAGCCCTGTTTTTCGTGACTCGGTTGGGGCCATCTTGTCTCCCAATATGGCGGAAAACAGAATAAAATTAGGCATAAGCCCTGTTTTTTCGGGACTCGTCTCGGTCACGGATTGTACCGCGGATGGTACGGAACCGCATATAGCCAATCAGCTTGCCACGCCGAGAACCAATGAAAAGCATTCCTGAAGCAGTAAAAGTTACCTCATCTACCTGTATATGCGAGCGAGTCGTAGTCAAACTCACACACACACCAACACGAATTCAGCTAGACGACAGACTGGAGAAGAGAAGCTGTCAGACTGATTTATTGCTCAACTGCATTGACCGGGCAGACTGCTTCACTAGTCGAGTCAAAATCTGGCCTGTTTAAATTATAGAGGGTTTTATTCGTGTCATTCAACCTGAGGTCGTATGTCCAGTCAATCCAGCTGCCTGGAACTTAGCAGGAGCACAGTGATTGCACAGTAGCTACATCTTTAGTCCCCCTCAGTCTTGGGTGGGCTAACGAAACGATCATCAGCGGGTGTTGTGTGCAAGAAATTAAGGACAGAACTGTTTCAAGAGATGAGTACACATTAGTACCATTTCCATCGGCAATTGTGAGCTATTAACGGCCTATGACGAAAAAGAGATTTAGCGTAGAAAGAGACAAGTTTAACAGCATAGCTGATAAATGTTATATACTTAATTAACAGCACAGCTGATACGTTTACTATAATTGAGTAACAGCACAGCTGATATAATTTTTGTTCCTATAATTGGAAGACTTGTAATATACAAGTGTGTATATATATATATATATATATATATATATATATATATATATATATATATATATATATATATATATATATATATATATATATATATATATAGAGGTATGTAAATCATTTGTAAACTTATAACTCCATATCATTTCATTTTTTCAACATCCACCCTTCAGCACAAGAGTAGATAGTGTATATACTAAATAAATAATAAGGAAATTGTATTTGAACGACTTGTCAATTTTATGATTGTTAAGTAAAATCTGTTTCCTTGTTTTAATATCACAGTTAGTTGCACAGCAAGGGTGTCATTTTATGACTGTCTCCTCGCTACTAATTTTTCGAGATCAGATCATTCACAGCCGTCACTAATTTGTGATACCAGTAGTTCTCTCAGACACTGCGATTTCACCATTTTCTGCAGAAATTCTATTTCTGTAATTGTTAGTACTATACTGATCCTAGAGCCAATAAAAACCTCACGCTACAGCGACTTCACACTAAACACTCTGATTCAGTTAGTAAAGCACTAAGTATCGCTTGTCAAAGAAATAGCATCTTACGTGTACTTTTACAGTTTAACATTTTCATAGTATGACTAATGTTCTGGGTGGACACTAACATTTTACAGTTGTTTCGAAATGTGCGGTAATCAGCATCGAAAATTACACCGTCTAACAGATGTTTTTCTTGTATTACAAAGTGAGAAAGAGAAAGTCTTAGTACTTAATAGTTAACTATCAGTTTATCTGCTGTAATTATACTACTTAAATTTAAACGCTACCTACAAGAATATTCTAAATTCAAAACTTTCTTGGATAGATGTTAGTCATAACAAAGGCTGGTTCGTAGATTCGTTGTTATATTAAGCGTATGATAATTACATCAGGGAAGAGACATATTTTTTGAAAGAAAATTTATTGGACATTGTCAGTTTGTTACAATCACGAAAATAATTTAAAAACAGGTGTAGAGCTATTTTATTCGTGTATATAATTCTCTTTGTTCGACATTATCATCCACGCAGAAGATTTCACATTGAATATAGCGACACGTTATAATTTATGGCACACCTTCAGGGAACAAACTTGCATTTATTAACTTAAAATTTCCGGCGTATTTTAAAAAATGAAACTATGACACAGAGGCTTTCTGGGCAAACAGGATGGTAGGGACAGTAAACTTATCAGATACAGCAGACTCGTCCAGAGACATCTTCGTGGTAGATGATCAAACAATAATAATATATTCATGGGTTGTCTATACTTTACTCCTTCAGATAATTAACATCTTTGGCATCGTTACAAACATTATCAACATTGTCTGCTTCGTCAGCCAAGGTTTCAAGGATTCAGTCAATATCAGTCTGTTAGGTATTATGACAACATTAAGTAAAGGCTTTATATGTCCTTACATTTATGCGCGCGTTAATAGTTTAATATTACATTGATCGCCTTCCTTGGAAAATACGCACGGTGCTAAAAAGAGCATACGAATTGTTAAAGATACTAATGTGTACTTTCCTATTAAAGGTATTTGGCCGCATATGGGTGTTACTCGCTATATTCATTTTTATCGTGACCGGTTCATTCAGATTAAGTAAATCATACTGTGGAAAGCTGGTATAAAGCAAAAACTACTCAAGCATATGGTCTGTGAGCGTATGCACAAATGGGTAATACACTTCTTTGAAAAAAGACATACTGAAGTGCTATTACATGGATACGTAAGCCACAGAACGAAAATAGAACAAGCAGTGAAATCTCTTACACTGTTCCTTATCTACATAAATGACGTAATGGACGAATTACCAAAGAGGGCGCACAGTTCGCTGCATGCTGATGACCTAGCATTATGGGTAACCACCGAAAATATAAAAACAGTAAACAGTAGTATGCAAGACGCCTTACAAAAACCAGACAAATGAATGCTAGAATGGCTCTTAAACATAAATAGAATAAAAAAACATAAAATTGTTACACTCTCAAACAAGGAGCAAAAAGTCATATTGAAAATAGATGGGCATGAGTTGCCAGAAGAAATAAATCCAAATACCTCAGAATCACAACGGACATCAGGCTAACGTTGATAAATCAAAATGATAATAGCCAGCACAAAGCGAGATATAGAGAAGACCTAAGTAAACAAGCTAGTAGCAACTGCATGGGTTGTAAACTACCAAAAACGGAAACTATTATTTACATGAAATGTCCGATCGGCGGTGGAATACTGAATGCCGGCAACACAGAGAAAGCCGAAATGAGTCTGTGTTACTGACTAACCTTCTTTCTTCTAGGAGAACTTCCAGATTTGGCACCTGGAATGTTCGGACATTAAACGAACAAGGGAACGTGGCACAAGTAGCAGCATAAATGAGGGAATATAAAATCGAGGTTCTGGGACTGTGTGAAACAAAGTGGAAGGGGATAGACAAGAAGAAACTCATCACAGGTGAATTGGTGCTGTCCTCAAGACACGAAGACGAAAGTTCACACCACAGTGAAGGGGTAGCTCGTATGTTATCTAAAGCAGCACAGAAAGCATTCATTGAATGGGAAGCCGTTGGACCCAGAATAATAACAGCTACTTTTAAAACAGGTAAAAAGAAAATAAATGTAAATGTCATCCAATGTTATGCTCCAACTAATGACAAAGAAGAGTCTGTGAAAGAAGCATTTTATACTAGACTACAGGAAATTATGGAAAAAGTAAAAAGAAGAGACATCACAATTGTGATGGGTGACATGAATGCAAAGATAGGTACAGTCAAAACCGGCTTTGAAGAAGTCATGGGAAAACATGGGATAGGAATAATGAATGAAAATTGGGAACAATTCTCAAACTTCTGTGCTTCACATCAACTGGCTATAGGAGGAAGCATGTTTCCACATAAGAAAATACACAAGGCAACATGTATATCACCAGATCATAGAACAGAAAATCAGATTGATCATATATGCATAAACAAGAAGTTTAGATCATCAAAGCAGGATGTAAAGGTATACAGAGGAGCAGATGTGGCATCAGATCACCACCTTCTGATAGCCAAAGTAAAACTGAAACTCAAGAGATATGCAACAATGCAAAATTATAGACAAAAATTTAATGTAGGACATCTAAGAAATCAAGAAACAAGAGACAAATTTGCAATCACAATATCCAACAAATTCCAAGTGCTCCAACAGCTGGAAGATGTAGAGAATACAGAAGACTATTGGCAGCAAATCAAACCTGTATGGAATGAGACATGTGGAGAAATACTTGGGAATAGGGAACGACAACAAAAAGCATGGATAACAACAGAAACCATCAATAAGATTAAAGACAGAAAAAAACAAGAAAGCAGATTTAAACACAAGCAAAACCAAGAAGTTCCAAAGCTAAGGCTCAAGAAGTGTACACAGAAGCAAACAAAGAAGAAAAAGAAGTATCAAAAGAGACAAGAAGAAGTATATTGAGGAGTTGGCAAGAGAGGCAGAAGATGCTGCAGCCAAAGAAAATATGAGAGAACTGTATAACAGCACAAAGAAGCTAACAGGGAAATACAAGCAAACAAATTGCCTCATAAAAGACAAGAATGGAAAACTGCTCAGCAATAAACAAGAGCAAATGAAATGAAGAGGTAGACAGAATATTGTGAGGACCTTCTCAATAGACCAGCTCCACAAAACCCCCCGGACATCCAGCCAGCAGAAGAAGTGCTACAAATTAACGATGAAATACCAACGAAGGAAGAAATAAAGAAAGCCATAAAGCTTCTAAGAGATGGAAAAGCGTCTGGACCTGATGGCATTCCAGCAGAGGCCATCAAAGCAGATATCGACACGGCTACAGAGATGTTATATAAATTACTTGGTAAAGTCTGGGAAAAGGAAGAGATACCAGCAGAATGGAAGGAAGGATATCTGGTTAAGTTGCATGAGAAGGGAAATTTACAAGAGTGCACAAATTATAGAGGAATAATGTTACTATCAGTGCCAGGAAAAGTATTAAACAGGATTATCCTTGAGAGATTAAAAGAGTCCATAGACAAGCAACTGAGAGATGAACAAGCAGGTTTTCAACAAAACAGATCCTTTACAGACCAGATAGCCACTTTGAGAATAATAGTTGAACAAAGTCTGGGATGAAATTCACCACTATACATCGGATTTGTGGAATACGAAAAGGCATTTGATAGTGTAGATAGAGAATTACTGGAGCAAACTTTGGGACTGTTTGGCAAGGAAGAATATTCCAGCACCTCTGATTCATGCTATACAGAGCTTCTACAAGTCTTGCACAAATTATGTGAGGACAGCAAACCATAAGTCTGAAGAGATCAGGACCACCACTGGTGTAAGACAAGGTGATATCCTATCACCTTACCTCTTCATACTCCTTATGGACGATGTCATCAAGGCATGTAAGGAGAGAACAAGAAAGTATTCAGTGGGGTACTGGAAGATGAGACAGGTCTACATTTCGGAGCTTGCATTTGCTGATGATGTTGCCCTGATTGCTAAATCAGAGGCACATCTCCAATCCAACCTGCAAGTCTGGAAGGAAGAGCTGGAGAAGAGAGGGATGGTCATAAGCAGCTCTAAAACAAAATCCATGGTGATATCACGAGAAGAAAGAAAACATCAGATTAAGCTGGGAGAACAGGTCCTGGAGCAGGTCGACCACTTTAAATACCTCGGAGCTATTATAGACCGAAAGGGAGGCATTAAAGAAGAATTGGCCACTAGAAAAGCAGCAGCTGGGAGACTTTTTCAGGCCATAAATCGAAGATTCCTCGGCAAGAGAGAGGTTGGTAAGAAAACGAAGATGGCTGTATACCGCTCCACCTATGTCCCAGTCTTGGCATACGGATGCGAGTCATGGGCAATGACTATAACCCATAAAAGCCAGATCCAAACCTCAGAAATGAGGTATCTGAGGAAGGTGGTTGAAGTAACAAGAAGAGACATGGTACGCAACCAGACAATACGTCAAGGCCTTAAATCCTACCCCCTGCAGATCCAAGTAGAACAGTCCCAATTAAGATGGTTTGGCCATGTCTGCAGAATGGGAGAAGATCGGATACCACGACAAGCATGGGAAACAAAGAGCCAAAGATCCAGACCCCGAGGACGACCCAGAGTCCGCTGGGAGGACAACATTAGACAATCTTTGAAGGATCGAGGACTAGAATGGAACCAGGCCAGGAGGAAGACAGCCGATAGGATAGTCTGGCGCTCTCTCTTCCAAACCTCTACACCTGACGGTAGAAGGGGAACGACTAAGTAAGTAAGTAAGATAGAGAATTACTTTGGAAATTAATGAGTGTCGTGAAATGACGTCTGTTTCACATCACGAATTCTAAATATTCTGATCATACCGCGCGCCATACATTGTAGAAAGATATGATAAACTAACCAATGAAAACGCTTTCTTCGTCCTGTGTTTACTACCGCTGGGAAAATAAAGATGGCAAGGCCCAAACTGTGTAACCTGATTAACTTCGGAATTTTAATACAGCATTTTGGAAGAAGTACCACTTTAAAGAGGGTACCAACACAATATTAGGGATGTTACTCTACCCGTAAGTAATAATACTTTTACTAATACTAATAAAGGACGGGAGAAATCTTGGGTTGAATGCATTCGAAGCTTCAGGTTGTCCTAAATTTAGCAGTTTAAACTATGCATACTATAAAATGCAATTTGGAAACTAAAAGATTATTACATAGATATATAAAGCCTAATTCCGAGTATAATTTAAGCTTTGAGGGAATAAAATCGCATCAGGAATAACGGAGATAATAAAAAAAGTAGTTTTCCTGCATTGAACGATAGGCAAAAAGGTACCCATATTTTCTGATCGTTATTACAGTCCTCGGGATGCCCATCTCGTACGTCCGAGGTCATACTATAAAAAGACTGGCCTAACAAACTCGGGTCAGTTACTATTATTTGAATACACAGAAAGCGGGGGAAAGAAGAGCATATGTAAATGCAAGTGTTTGCCTTCTGTACCTGTTAGCAGACCTTCATCAACCATTACGGCTAGTCTGTGTGTGCCTGAGGGTTTAATCCTTTAACCTAAAGCCTACCACAAATAAGAAGAGGCATCTCCTACTGAAGTTACAACGAATGCAGTGCCAGTTTTTAGAAAAGGGCCAGACATATCGTGTGTAACAGTTGGAAAGTTTTTCATCTGAAGATTCTATCCAGCATCAGAGGGAGCCATCTGCAGTGACTCATATAGGTTGCTCTCAGGGCGACTGTGTAGCGTATGCCGGCTCACCAAAAAATAAACGCATCCAGTTCATGATGAACATAACAGTATAGAGCTCAATTAGATTGTAAAAATAACACTAATAATTCTTCAATGAAAGATCAAGCAAGCTAGACTGTCTACCAAGAGATAGACATCTTAACACAAGAGAAAGACCTTTTTGTTGAACTGTTCTTATTTATTTATTTTTGTAAAATATTTGATTTTAATGCTTTTCAAACAGAAAAGAGAAAATTTATATATAAATTGTAAATATCTACCAGCAGACTTACTTAAATCCCTTAAGTTTTTATTCAATGTTGGAAAATTTTAATTCAGAAACAATATTAAGTACAATAATCACAGAGGCGGATCAGGAAAGCTAGCAGTTAGGGACTCAGAGTACTACATCGCCATCTTCTCTGGGAACTTATATAGCTTGACGTTACCTTTGTGTCTATACACCCTTACTCTCTTCAGAGAAGGGGGTATTACTGATGCAACCAGACTCTTATCTGGCACTATCCTGGTATCATCTGATACACCTTTATGTCCAGGATAGCTTCTTATTTTTAATAACATTTGAACTTTTCGCGACATCGGTTGTCTCAGTCCGGGTTTTCATTTACTACCCTGGGGTCTTTTCTTTGAGACATTCAATCTTTTAATAGTTACTTACATCCTCTGAGTTAGTAAAAAGGTAAAAGTAAAGGAACCCGTTACACGCCCATTGAGGCATATTGGGAATATGGTGTTAGGCCCATATTATCTTGACCGTCGGCTCACTAGGGGTGATGTGGACGGCATCACGCCGGCCGCCTTAACCTTCCAAGAGTTGCTCTGGTACCCATTTGGGGCTGGGTCGACCCAGGAGCCGTTTGTGGCCTAAAAAATTCCCGCCTCATCTGGGGATCGAACCATAGACCACTGCGCTAGGAAGCCAGTGCACTAACCACTATGCTACCGCGGCTATTTAGTACTAAACACAATTTTGGTGACTGGATACGCTGACAGTGGTCTTGTAATTAATTAGTTTTATATTATATAACTGTGTGTTTGGTCTGTTGAGTGTCTGCAACTATTGGTATGGCGACTTGGCAAAGTTTAGGTCTGCTATGGTGCAGGCGGCAAAAGAGTTTGGGTTAAGCGGGGAGGCTCTTATTCAATATCACTACTGAATGTGAAAAGTATATAGAAAGAGAAGATAAGAAGTTGGAAACAGAAAGGAGATTACAAATAGAAGCTGAAGCTAAAAGATTACAACTAGAAGCTGATAGGGAGGCTAAACAGATAGAAGCTGATAAGGAAGCTAAAAGATTACAACTAGAAGCTGATAGGGAGGCTAAACAGATAGAAGCTGATAAGGAAGTTAAGAAATTACAACATGAAGCTGATAGGGAGGAAAGAAGACAGGTTGGTGAAAGAGAGGCTGAGGAAAAGAGGTTGCATAGGGAACATGAATTGAGGTTGAAAGAGCTTGAACTTCAAGGACATGTTACAGGAAATGGAAGTAGCCCAACTACCTCTGACATTAGTGCAAGTCACGGTGCCTCAAATGGAGCTATGAACTTTCACTTGGACCCATTTGTGGAAAAAGAAGATGATATTGAGTCGTATCTGAGTAGGTACGAGAGATTAGCTACTAACTATGGCCTAGAGAAAGAGAAATGGAGTCTTAAGTTATCACAAGGGCTGAGAGGAGCTTCTTATGAAGTTTTTACAAAACTTGGAAGAGAGGACCAAGAAGATTATGAAATCTTGAAGCAGGCATTGCTGGTTAGATATGAGAAAAACTCAGAATTGTATAGGAAGAAATTCAGAACTACCAAGCTACTTTCTGGAGAAACGTACCACCAATTCTCTGCAAGATTAGAAACCTACTTGGAGAAGTGAACTACTCTTGGAAAGTGTCAAGACCTAAAAGAAATGGTCATGGTGGAACAAGTGAGAGAGTCTATGCCTCCAGACATGAGAAAATTTCTTATGGAACAAGGTGCAGAGAGATTGGGGGAGATTTTAACAGTTGCAGAGATATCAGGAAGCTCAGAAAGAAATAGCTGGAGTTAAGAGGAAACAGGTAAAAATAGTAGGCCACCCCCCCCCCCCCCAACCAAGATGAGTTTGATAATAGAGACCAACAACACAGAAACAAACTAGACTATGACAAACCCAGATTTGATCATAGAAACATGAACCCTCAGATACAAGATAAGAAACCCTATAAACAGGGAGATAAGTGGTGCAACATTTGCAAAATGAACAAGTACAATACACTGGAATGTGGTAGGAAAGTCCCTCCATATCACGCTGCATGTATGATAACAGTGGGAAAGGGCAAGAAGGAACCAGCAGCAAGTCAGATAGATCTCCATCATCCCCCCATCTGTGAAGAAGTAACATGTAAAGGCAATAAGATTATGTGCCTTTATGATTCAGAATTGAAATATGACTCAGTTGTGAGTGCCTCTTTGGTGAACCCTGATCAATATACCACATAAAAAGTGGAGATACAAGGGGCATTAAAAGGAACAGCCACCATGACACTTCCAATAGCAAGGATAAATGTCAGAACTCGCTATGTGGAAGGAGTGATCAGTGCAGCAGCGTGTGATGACCCTAATTACCCGCTAGTGTTAGGAAAAAGATATGTTTTCCTAGGAAACCCAATAAAACCTGTGATCATGGCAACACTCCAGGTCAGGTCAACCCCTGGGAAGGAGTAGGGAATACCACAAAATATTCATCCGAAGAAGATGAAAAAGGCCCATGCTAGAGATAGCTCATTAAAACCTTGCTTTGGCAAAGTGCAAAAAAGCCATAACACCCCTAAGAAAGGACAGTTTTATTTAAAGGATGGTTTGCTCTACAGGAAAGCTGGAGCAGGATAGAATGGATATGGACAGTTAGTTCTGCCATTAAGATATAGGGAAAAAGCACATGTTGTATCAGACGATGGATATGGGAAAATTGGTTCCACCTGTCAAAGAGCATCTAGGAAATATTATTGGCCAGGTATTACTGAAGACATATTTCAGTATGTGACTGCCTGTGCCACGTGTAGCAAAGGGATCTCCACACGAGGGGACACTCAACAGGACTTAGAAACGCATTGGGGCGAACATAGGCCTGAAATTAACAATAAGTAGACATAGTGGATAGGACAGCACCTTCTCACATCCAGTCGTCCAATAAACCAGTTACCATGGCAACTCTCCGTCTCGTACCGAGAGGGGAAACAACCCATCCCGCACCGACACAATGTTGCTCGGAATTCTTGGAACTGGCTAAAAATAGTAAGGTTAGTCAGCCAACTATGAAACTGAAACTGCGGGGCAACCCCAGAAAAATTGGAAGTGGGAGAGTGGTCAATTGGCCTAATGCTCAGCTCACTTCACTATACGGATATTAAATTAGCATTATGAGGGCACCGGCAACAGTGATAGTTGGCCGGCCTCTGCACGGTCCATTGGAAGTTCTCATACGGACATGGACTGAGATTACATGTTATATAGCAAATGCAAAAGGGAGAATTGATTTCTTGGTGCAGGAAATGCATTTCCCCTTATGAATCATATTATCGCTCCAGTGAGGTTTAGCTGAGGAAACCTCTGATGAAAATAGACTCTGCCTGGATTTGGGAAATAATTACAGTAACAGAGTCACTAGTGAATCTAGATAAGAGCATTACCAGATTCCCGTCAAGCCTCAGCTCAGACCATTGCTGGCCTTGAGCCCCTCGGAGGGGCACTATGAGTTCCATACGTTGCTTTTGGGTTGAAGAATACTCCGAGTGTTTTATCCAGGATGATGAGGAAATTACTGGATCCCTTATAAAACTCAGCCATCACCTAATTTTATAGATGACATCCTCATAACTATTGGAACCTCGAGGAAAATCTAACACCTCTGGACATGTCATTGAACAGACTCAGAGAAGAGTAATGGTGATCATTAATTGATAATCAGCAATTAGACAGGGAGCAGCACCTGTGATGTTTATTAATACAACATGCGGTTTTATCCCTGGATCTCAGAAGTGTTGAGGCAAATTTCTTGAGTAATGCCTATTTGAAGTCACCCACATGAAGGAAACCAGGAGAAGAGTAAGGCAGAATGAATCCCATAGTGGAAGAATGTTGTGATTGTGAATTCAGACAAGAAGCTCCAACAGCAGGTTTACACTTTTGAATTGGGAGGCTCTGTCGTGAAATGACGTCTGTTTCACATCACGAATTCTAAATATTCTGACCATACCGCGCGCCATACAATGTAGAAAGGTATGATGCACTAACCTATGAAAACGCTTTCTTGGTCCTGTGTTTACTACCGCTAGGAAAATAAAGATGGCAAGGCCCAATCTGTGTAACCGGATTAACTTCGGAATTTTAATACAGCATGTTGGAAGAAGTACCACTTGAAAGAGGGTACCAACACAATATTAGGGATGTTACTCTACCCGTAAGTAATAATACTTATACTAATACTAATATAGGACGGGAGAAATCTTGGGTTGAATGCATTCGAAGCTTCAGGTTGTCCTAAATTTAGCAGTTTAAACTATGCATACTATAAAATGCAATTTGGAAACTAAAAGATTATTACATAGATATATAAAGCCTAATTCCAAGTATAATGACAGCTTCGAGGGAATAAAATCGCATCAGGAACAACAGAGATAATAAAAAAGTAGTTTTCCTACATTGAACGATAGGCAAAAAGGTACCCATATGTCGTGGTTGAGTTAAGGTGTTAGAGTATTTGTCGAGGTGGACAATAGTAGTGAAATCGACAATGATTGTGGACTGGCAGAGTTATAGATTACACATAGATAAGGTGTAAATAGGAGGTGGACTTGAGACAACCTGGAAGAAGATGTATTAAAATTCTCTCTCTCCAAGCCTCAACACACTTATACCGACTAAACACCTCCTGCTCTTCCTCTTTTCTCTGAATCATAAATAGAGAGACTATAGCAAAGAGCTAGTAAATGTTAATTAAGGATGAACGGGTCGTGAACAGCGCATTAATAAATGAGTAAAATTTATTAAAGAAGAAATGTATGAAAATAATGCATATCAGCACAAACAACATAAAATTACACCAATAATCACAAATATGCAAATACCAACGAACATACAGACCACCAACATAAAACCTGTAGAACATCCAGAAATAAATAAACAGAGTGTCAGTCTGTCCGCTTTCGTGGGACCAAATGAGCTAGCTCCAGAAAGTGTCTTACGTGTAGATATCCTTCCAGGTGATGGAATAACATACATAACTTTCCTGTTGATGCTAATCGTTGGTGACCCCTAATTGCGCGAGGGGGACTGGAAGACTGTCTATCTCCTGCTGACCGCTCATAAGTGCGAGGTTTTAAATATCCAGAAATACACCATGACTAAGTTACTTGAGGACAAATGGTCCATTTGCGCTATTATCCGGCGCACGAATTTTCTTGCGTACTTGGTATTAAATCCGGTTTGGGCTGGCTTGACTGTGATTTGACTGAGTGCTCCGTTTAAGCACACAAAGACTGGTGAATTAAATTATGCTATAGGCGCTAGGCTGCTTGATAGGTTAAAAGCCGCAATGCTCTGACTGGTAATGCAAAGGCGAATAGGAAACTACTACTGCACTACGATTTCAGATGTTGCGTTGGCTCGTTGCACACTGCGTGAGCTTATTTTCCCGTTAGAGAGAAATGGCGTTTACCAAGAAAGGGTTTTGTTTCCGGTATGGGGATGACGCCTCGTGAAGCTAGATGTTTTCAGAAACCCTCTAGATCGAAGAGAATGTGTCGTTCTTCGCCTGACTGGATTCTTGTTCTAGCAATTTGGTATCACTGAAACCCGAGAAATGCCGAGAACATAGGCAAATAACATTTAGTTCTGTGTTAACGTTTTCCTGAGTCTCATTATGGTCATCCCGGGCAGGAATTATTTTACGAGTGTGTCTGATTGATTAAACCCCTCTACTCTTATAGTTTACAAATAAACACCTGGCATGGCTTGTTTCTACAGATGTTCGGCGTAAAACGTAATCAGGAGTAAGACAAAGGTTATTCTACCGGTATACATCAGAGCAACAGACCGCGAGAAAATTTCCAGATAGATAAATGCATAATATTATGATTACTAACTCGTCTAAGGGGCAAAACCACAAAGACTAGCCGCGGGTGTTTATCTCCCCCTAGCAAACCGTTTCTTCACAGACCCTCTTGTATCGTGATCAGACGCTTTAAGAGCAAGAGACATTCCTCTGGTCAAACACCAGGTGCGTTTATGTAACGTTATCGTTACGTGACCGCTGCTGGCAAGTGGGGAATTAGTTCTGAAGGCCAGAACGTAAACAAACCGCGGGGTGGGGTCTGCTAAGAGGAATAATGGGCCACGAAGGTATAATCCAAAAGAAAAGAAAATACAAAGTTGAAAATACCAATCATCCAAAAGCTATCGATCAGGGCAGCTTAATTTGTCATAGATGAAACATGAAAACGAGTTTCCATGTCTCAAAAGAAGGGACGATTGTGACGGACCACTCAGCTGTCCCTGAAATGTTAGATGATGGTAGAACTCTCATAGCATCAGTATCTCCGAATATTGTTGAAATTTTATCGGCAACGGGAATTCTCTCCACCTGGGCTCATTAACAATGCACAATAGAAACGTGGGCTAATTAGCAATGCAGCATTTCCACGTGGATTGTCAACACGTTGGATCATTAATATGTAAACTACTATCTTCTGTGCATTCAGTGAATCGCATTGATTTAAGGACAGGTTAAATCACGCCCACGGATATCTCTAGAGCAATTATATGCAGTTATTTTGATTACCTTGGTCAGTAAGCCTGCCCAGTAGGGGGCGTTGCCAAAGTCAAACGAAGAGCCGGCACGATCAAAGCAGTGATGGTCCACAGAAGAAGACGAAACAGCGTCTCAGCGGCATTTCGCATCTCTGTGTTAACCAGAGGAGAGCGCTGAATCGCTCGAGAGACGGAACGAACGGGAAAGACGAAGCGGCCAGAGAATTGAGTAATCGGACGGGGAACGGGCGGCGAGTTTCTCGATTTCTCCCTGACTTCAAGAAAGGTGTTATATTCTAACATGTCCCACCAATTTTAGATTCCATTTCATACATATAGGGATCCTGAAGAAATGCATTTGTCCCTCATTTGCCAGACCTTTACAGAAGCACTAGCATAGTGAAATCTCGCTGATTCCCTCTGGATTTTCGACTTATCGCAGTGAATTCTTTTCTGTGCAACGGTATAATATATTTGTTTTAAAGTGATCAGTGGTCTAGTTCATTCATGTTTATTTCACTGGATTCTGTGTTAATTTAAATCTATTAAATTAATCCTATCTCAAAAGTTCCAGTTGAAAATTTAACGATATATCTATTATATTATTTCCAAAGATGATAGATACTTAAATGCTTAAAGTAACATTTAAAGACGCGAAGGAATGTATTACTAACTAATTGAGTTAATAGCTCTAGATACATGGGTGCTTTTAACTATTAGACTCGCGGGGAGTTTTTCTTGAATTTATATAATTAAAGACGCGAGTGTATATAATAGTTTTAAAGGTAAATTTATCGCACTTTAGAATGTTATCTGATTTTAGGTATGAGTTACATGTTTTCTATCTTTTATATAGGGTGATCATAACCTTGCATCCCAGCAAGAAAAACCTGATATAGAGTCTTCCAGACTCAGTTATTAAAACCTCCAGAATTGATGAGACAGTTTAAATTTTAATCTTTTGGCGATCCTCTGTTTGGGATTCCGCTATATAAATTTTTGCAAGAAAGAAAGCAAACCCAAGTACTTTTTTTAAACACATCATCAATTAAATTAATATTTAACTGGAGAAGAACAGTGCCAGAGCCATATTCATATGTTATTTACTGAGAAAGAATATACACTCTTCTGAACACTGACCCCCGAATTAGTGACAGTACCATCCAATAGACTCTTTTATTTTAACGAAACAAAGAACAGTTAAGATTCACCTTCCAGCGATTCTCGGGAAATTGTTGCTAAGAGCCTAAACCCGTTATAATCTGGGGCTGGAAACAGAATGCTAAAGACACTACCATTGTGAAGTGTTTAACTGCTGTTTTGGTATTGTTTCTAGGGAGTGCCAGATGTCACTATCGGTAAGTGCGTGTGAGCAATTGTGTGAAGGCCTTTACGAGCGTGCATGAATGTAGGAGAGATAAATATATACGCTCACTTTTTAAATTGCCTTACTTGTTAATTATCATTTTACTGAATTCCTTGTATTGTTCCTCAAAGGGGGATTTCTTAACTTCGTATATTTCCCCTCTTTTAAATATGTTATGTAGAGGGAAAACATTTTGAGAACAATAGAACTTACTCCACCACCATTCCTAGAATTGTAACACCTCTCTTTGAAGTAAATATAATTTGCGGGTTGGGTTACATTATCTATTCTGATAATACCACTGTCTTTGGACTGGGGTAGTTTTCTTCATTTTTGTCTATTCAAGCGGGAACGGCATAGTTAATACAATTCTTCAAATCCCCCCCCCCCCCCCCCCCCCCCCCCAGCTTGTTGTTCGTATTTTTTCTGTAACTATTTGATTATTCCTGTAAGTTTGATAAATGTTGTGATCTGGTTTAAATGATAATAAACATCATAAAACTTCTAGTATTGTGTTGGAAGGCCCAAGCCCACAATTACCCCATATTTGTTAAATTCTTAGTTTGTATTCACGTACTTCCGTGTGTGTGAAGCACTAAATTGGTGTGGGCGCATGAGTGTTTGGAAACTGGCAAATAATTGTTTGTCCAGGAGAGTTTGTTAAGGTATAGAGTGAGAGAAAACGATTGTCGTAGACAATCTTTCCTTACTCTCCCCAGCACTCTGTGAATCAACTATTTACTTCCTAAACCCTTTCTTTTACTGCACATTACCTTCATTCTTCTCTCTAAACGGGACCACTAGTTTATAGAATTATTTCAAATAAATTTACTGCGCGCCATACAATGTAGAAATGTACGATACACTAACCAATGAAAACGCTTTCTTGATCATGTGTTTACTACCGCTAAAAAAATAAAGATGGCAAAGCCCAATGTGTGTAACCTGATTAACTTCGGAATTTTAATACAGCATTTTGGAAGAAGTACCACTTGAAAGAGGGTACCAACACAATATTAGGGATGTTACTCTACCCGTAAGTAATAATACTTTTACTAATACTAATATAGGACGGGAGAAATCTTGAGTTGAATGCATTCGAAGCTTCAGGTTGTCCTAAATTTAGCAGTTTAAACTATGCATACTATAAAATGCAATGTGGAAACTAAAACATTATTACATAGATATATAAAGCCTAATTCCAAGTATAATTTAAGCTTTGAGGGAATAAAATCGCATCAGGAACAACGGAGATATTAAAAAAAGTAGTTTTCCTACATTGAACGATAGGCAAAAAGGTACCCATATTTTCGGATCGTTATTACATTCCTCGGGATGCCCATCTCGTACGTCCGAGGTCACACTATAAATAGACTTGCCTAACAAAATCGGGTCAGTCACTATTATTTGAATGCACAGAAAGCGGGGGAAAGAAGAGCATATGTTAATGCAAGTGTTTGCATTCTGTACCTGTTAGCAGACCTTCATCAACCATTAAGGGCTAGTCTGTGTGTGCCTGAGGGTTTAATTCTTTAACCTAAAGCCTACCACAATTAAGAAGTGGAATCTCCTACTGAAGTTACAACGAATGCAGTGCCAGTTTTTAGAAAAGGGCCAGACATATCGTGTGTATCAGTTGGGAAGTTTTTCATCTGAAGATTCTATCCTGCATCAGAGGGAGCCATCTGCAGTGACTCAGATAAGCTGATCTCAGGGCAACTGTGTAGCGTATGCCGGCTCACCAAAAAATAAACGCATCCAGTTTACGATGAAAATAACAGTATAGAGCTCAATTAGATTGTAAAAAGAACACTAATAATTTTTCAGTGAAAGATCAAGCAAGCTAGACTGTCTACCAAGAGATAGACATCTTAACACAAGAGAAATACCTTTTTGTTGAATTGTTCTTTTTTATTTATTTTTGTAGAATATTTGATTTTGATGCTTTTCAAACAGAAAAGAGATAATGTATAAATAATTTGTAAATATTTACCAGCAGACTTACTTAAATTCTTTAAGTTAAGATTTTATTCAATGTTGGAAAATTTTAATTAAATAATTTCCTCTAGCTGAGTCAGAAACAATAATAACTACAATAATCATTGAGGCGGATCAGGAGAGGTAGCAGTTACGGACTCAGAGTACTACATCGCCATCTTCTCTGGGAACTTACATAGCTTGACCCTACCTTTGTGTCTATACACCCTTACTCTCTTCAGAGAAGGGAGTATTACTGATACAACCAGACTTTTATCTGGCACTATCCTGGTATCATCTAATACACCTTTATGTCCAGGATTGCTTCTTATTTTTAATAACATCTGAACCTCTCACGACAATGAGGTATTATGAAGTTCCCCTGAAGATCATTAATTTAATAAAGAAAACATATGAAGACATGACATGCAGAGTTCTTCATGAAGGACAACTTACAGAACCATTTGGAATAAGAACAGGAGTGCGACAGGGATGCCTCTCGTCTCCATTTCTTTTCTTCTTAGCAATAGACTGGGTTTTGAGAACATCGACAACACACAACAGAAATGGAATCCAGTGGACTCTGACTAAACAGTTGGATAATCTGGATTTTGCTGATGACTTGGCTATTCTGTCCCATAACCGTAATCAGATCAGGACAAATGGAAAACACCCGATGAGAGGTCACAGCAATTGGGTCTGAAAATACACAGGGAAAAGACTAAAATAAGGAGAATAAATGCAGATAATGATAACAAGGTTGAGCTTGAAGAAACACCAATACAAGATATAGAATCGTACACATATCTTGGCAGCAATATAGACAAAGTGACAGACAGTGATATCAAAATAAGAATACAAAAAGCAAGAGGAGCTTTCATTGCATTGGGAAATATATGGAGATCAAGAAAAATCGGATCCAACACGAAAATAAGAATCTTCAACTCAAATGTGAAGTCAGTCCTATTGTATGGCTCTGAGACACGGAGAACATCAAAGACAACAACCAAAAAGCTACAGACTTTCATAAATGGGTGCTTGCGTAGAATAGAGGGATTATGTCAACGTGGAACTGATGACAAGAACTAGACAAGTGCCAGTGGAACAAGAGATGAGAAGAAGACGATGGCGATGGATAGAACACCCATTGAGGAAACCTGTTGATAGCATTACAAGGCAGTCCTTGTTCTGGACCCCCAGGGCAAGAGAGGTAGAGGTAGACCAAGACGCAAATGGAGAAGAGAGCTGGAAACAGAGGTGAAAATGATGAGGAGAACGTGGAAAGAACTTGAGATGATGGCACGTGACAGGAGAACTTGGCATGTGTTTGTTAAAGGCCTTTGCTCCTTTGGGAGCGGAGGGTTATGAATGAATGAAATCAGGGTGGGGGTATCACGAGCTAAAATTAATAATTGCTAAATACTTCATAAAATTTGTCGGTAGATCATAGAGTTAACGTGCTCAGCCAATGCAGCATTGTTCTCGCTTTTCTGAATATCTTGTGAAACGCACTTGAGATAGAAGCATCATTATCCATCTATCTACCACTCTGCCAAGAGTCATCTTTTGTAAAGGTAGACACCTTTGAAGACTCATATTAGATACTCTGGAGTTTTGGCCACTGTTGGAGCCCTGCTGCAAAGCAGGGAGGTAATCCGTGACAACCGAGATACAAATAGCCTCAAGCTGATTACTGCTTTCTTTGAAAACATTCAAGTAGACGACGTAGAGTGTACGAAGAAGAACAAATACTCTTCGACATTTGCTGAGGGAGACTGAGTACCTATAGGTTTGGCGGAGTGCAGTGATGTCGATTCTGATCAAAAATAACAATAGCGGAAACCCCCAATTAGTAATCAGTGACGAGTATTTTTGTTGCCAAGCTTTCACAGGAGAAAACAACAAAAAAAATGATATTGTACTGTTTAAAATGTTGATAACATTTTTATTTAATTCTCATTCTTCTACAGTGTAAACATACGCACAAAACCAAATCATCTTGTTAACAACATTGACTTGAGCAAACTCGTATTATTCTGTCTATTCAGGTTTATCAGTCTCTGATCTATGCAGTCTTACAACGATGGTTTGGTCATGTATCTGCTTATCCCCTGCCGTCATCGCTGCAGATTTGCCCTTCGAACCCATGGAAGTAATGTACTTAACAACAGCAATGCAACATTTTACTTTCACCCGAGTTAGCAGTTGTATCACTGCCATGATTACTATAGAGAGGTGCTTGTGTATTATTACGCCTCTAAAGGTTTGTATGTGCTGTGAACTTGAGTATAGTCTCACACTCTGCAACTGAGTGTAAAGAGAATAATAATAGCCCCTTCAGTCATAACTGACTATGGGAATGCGCCCCTGAGGTGACAGCCCTCAGCTGCTTATTTTCCTGGTGCTCCTTTCGACGTTTTCTCCTCACCTCTGCTTCTTGTGTGAGCCTCTCTTCGCCCAATCTGAGGTGGCGCCGTAAATAGCATCGCCACTTAGTGCGATCGGCAGCTTTATCCTCCCATGTTGCTGGATCCATGTCCAGTGCCCTCATATCTCTCTTGCACACATCTTTGAACCTCAGCTGTGGTCGCCCAACTGTTCTCTTGCCATCTGCTAATTGTCCGTAGAAGATATCTTTTGGGATGCGACCATCATCCATGCGGCGAACATGGCCAAGCCAGCGAAGTGTAAAGAGAATATTTTGAATTGAAAATGGTTGTTATTTAGTTACTTTTATGTATTTGATTTTACCTACGATCTTATTACGATCTCTTTAGATATCTTTAGAAGTCATCTGTTATCTACTCACATATCTTTTTGGAATGCGTAAGTAACGAAAATTATTACCCTAAACCAAGGGTCCGCTACCCAGAAGCTCTGAGATCTATTGTAGAAACACTGAGCCCTACAATGATCTTATATATACCAACGGGCTGATCACCCGTTTGCCAGTCACTTTGATTACGGAAACGCCAACGAACGGATTGATTTGTCGTTGCCCTAAAGACGCCATTAGGCGTGATGGGAACAACGGCAAACAAAATCTATCCGCTGTTGCCCTTAAGACGCCACTAGGCGTAATGGCTACTGACTGCTTTGCCGGTCGTTGGCTAAGGACGGAAGAAGAAGAAGATATATATATATATATATATATATATATATATATATATATATATATATATATATATATATATATATATATGTGAGAGTATGTGTGTGTGTGTGTGGGAATTGAAAGCTATTAAGCCAGGCGTGGGAGGGAAAGGGGAGTGATAAACCTTACAAAGAAAAGATCGTATTCCATTCTCGTGTAGTTGACGAAAATATTGATCTAGCCAATTCGATAGATTTGACTGGGAATACGGAAAAAGTAGCTTTGATCCCGGAGTACCACGATTCTAAATGCTGGCGGGAGAGGTCTAGTGAGAAATTGACCTAGCTCATAAAGTCTTTGTTTCTTTCTTGGTTCACACAATCGCCTACAGATCTACCAAATCATCCACTGGGATCTACTGGTAGATCGGGAACGACTGGCTACCGACCCTTGCCCTAAACAATTTTCAGATTCAGACGGTCCTCGACGGGGTTCTGTTCTGACGACCCCGTCATAAGTCGACAAGGTTGTAAGTCAAACATCAGTATATACTATATGAACCAAAACGAAATATTAACATTTAACATACCTAATCACTGACAAAAGCAGGTCTGTTTGGTTGCATCTTTAAAAACTAATACTACTCGTATGTTATAGTGATACAATACAATGTACAAATTACAACATGAAAGTACTCTAACGGAAGATACTTTTCTATAAAAAATAATTAATTAATAAATAACAATTACAGCAGAATAATAATATTGTAAAAGTAATATAATGACCGTCGTAAGTATGAGTGGTCGTATGTGTCATATGTAATTAAGACGAGACAATCTGTTTTGTAACGTATCCAGCTGTATTCATACAAGTTACAACATTAATGCTGCATATGACATACTAGCACTGTCGTAGTTTGAGACAGACGATCTTTTGATTGTCTTTTTTCTTTTATTTCCTAACATTTATATTACTATTATCGATGAATAATAAAAAATTCAGAAAATTGCTTAAGTGGAAACCATGAAATATTCCAAAATGCCCATTTGTATTCCTACAGATAAAAAGTATCGCTACTCCACGTCGAGCGACTGTGACCGTCATCTGTATCTTTGTCGTTCTCTTCTGTACTGCTGCCCCGGTGTACATTGTCAACAAAATGGGCATGAAATTTTCTTCATTGAGGAACAAAACTATTTTTGGACTTGTTCGCCTGGAAGATCGAGAACACGTGGAAAGGATTTCATTTGTTATCAACAACTTCTCTATTCCTTTAATAGCCTTTGTGATGATTGTTATATGCACGATAATACTTTCGCTAAAACTACAAGACAGAACAAATTGGAGAATGAGAACCACCATTCATGCACAGATTGACAGAGTTTCCACCCGTAACCAGAAGACAGCGAAAATGGTTGTGATGATTTCCACTTTATTTATCGTTTGCTTTACTCCCATTACAGTCTTAATGTTAGCAGTTGCATTTGTATCAGAGCTGGCATTGGATGGAAAATATTTAAATATGGTACTGATGTTTGCCGGACTTGGCTATGTAATGGAGGGTATAAACTCTTCTATGAATATCTTTATTTACTATCACATGAGCAGTAAATACAAAGATCACTTCCGCAAGCTTTTATTCCGTTTTAGAAAAAAAGTGTAACCCAGGAAATAACTAATATAAATAATAGAAGCACTAAAATGTGTTTTAAAGGTTTGTTTCTTTGAGTAGTGATCTCAAAAGATGGACCAGTGTATATGCATGTCTTAGTGACATGGTCAGGAATCTGAGATTATAAGTACTGTACTTGATACACATAATGTGTTTCAACATTTTTGAGATGCAGTGATACCAAGATTTAGACTGAACCATTGCAATTCAAATGTGACTTTTAAAAATCAGAAGTTGAATAAATGGTAAATATTCTCTCATAAGATGGTTTACGACCGATTTAGCTTATGTATTATTGCAATAGGACTATTTCTTCGCCCACAATATCTGCTTCAGCAACATACATTATCGGCACGATACACTTCAAAATAGACAACGTTCAAAATATTCCCAAGTATATTACCACGAAACCCCTCTATCACCATCACTCTTTGTGGAGATACAATGCAGCTAAAAAATGACATACATATTTCATTACCTGGCATAACGATAAAAGGATGTGAACTCGTGACCTCCAAACACAACTGCTTCTTTATCAAGAAAGCTGGAAAGTTCTTCTAGTATGCTAATGGGTGAGATAAAATAACGAAATAATAATTAGCCCTTGTCAATGTAACTGTGTAAGTCACAATCAATGAAAATACTGTTACGATAAAGCAAGTTTACATGATAGGAAACTCTATAGAGAGCGATGCAACAGGAGGTAATTTGATCATCAGACGTGATCCCCCCGTGGATCAAGTGTTTCGGTCTCTTAATCTCCTTTACATTCTAGGTACGAGGGCGGACTCAATTGGGTCATAACTCCCAAGTGTCATCCTCCTGCTGTCATGTCCACATAATTTAATCCACTTCACCTTGGTCGCAACTTTTAACTCCAGTCCTGGTTTTTCTGTCAGTTGGAGGCAATTGTGAAAGTAACTCTTCTGTTAAAATTAAATTGTTGTCCTGAATTCCATAGCCCGTTGTGGTCGTTGCACAGTTAGCACGATGTCCTGTCCGCAGTTTCACTGTGTCTCTTAAATGTCCTTGATCTTGACTGCCCTTTTAAACCAAACAATTTCACTGTGTCTCTTAAATGTCCTTGATCTTGACTGCCCTTTTAAACCAAACATTTTCAGTAGATCATACATTGAGGCAGCCACTAGACCTCTTGAACCTACCTCAACAGCCATGACCCTTCCAGTGAACCCGTCGTGTCTCAAGTCCGTGACCACATCATTATACTTGGCCACTTTTAACTAGTGTTGCTCGTCTAATCTGGATTCAAACGGCACGGTCAGCTCAATCATAATAATCTGGTGCGATGATGAGGAATGTAGCACTTTATCTATCTGGCCGTCTGTGGTGAAATTACAGTGATGCAACGTTAAAATTCCTCCATTTATAAAGATAACCGGTAAAATAACATGTAGGGATAAAAATATAGCCAAGATATGCCGAGGCTTCTTCTCCTACGCCAGCGTTTTCTAGGGTCTTTGAACATTAACTAGTTAGAACATGCAGACAAACGGTTTATCCTTTTAGACGGGGTAGAAACGGAGATAAAAGAAAAAAATGCGACGGTCTGAACTCGTGTTTGAATCTAAAGTCTAAAAGACGCAATTTGTAATTTTTAAAGAAAAAATTACGCCACTAGCTGACACAATGTAAGAAAGTGGACGAAAAAACGACCTTAGCTCTTGTTAGAAACAGACGTATCTTGGACGGTTTACGGTATTTAGTCGTTTTAATTTGAATATAGCGGCAAACGCCGTGCCCGAAGGTTCAAAAACAAATTTCAAAACTAACCTTGAAAAAAGTAGGTTTTTTCTTAATAATAAGTTTAGGAGAATAAAAACTAGCTAGTTTGATAGCCCATCTTAATCTGAGAAATAATATACTTTTGATTACACAGACGGACAGATAACACGGAAGATATTGACGAAAGACTGTATTGTTCAAAACAGACTAGCAGACAGTTTTTTGTGCATATTTTCACTAAAGTTACATTTTGACGCGTCCTTGAGCCTAACGCATAAAAACAAACTGCAGGTGGACTAGGGGCAGGGTAGGAGGATAGTAACTAAAAATAACTTAGCATAGAATCTTAGAAGTAGGGGGAGACAAAATTTGTGTAGTTTTTTTCTTGTAGTTTCGTCCAAAAACAAGTGTAATTTTGGGAAAAGCCAAGTTGGGATGGACAGACCGACAGAAAAATACTACACACTAGACTGAGACTGGACCGAAATTGGACATTTGTAGTTTGAAGATTTGAAAGGTAGAGGGGAAGTCCGCTGATTGGACAGAAGCTTTCATATTATGGAAAGAAAGACGCCCGCTAGTGCCATTTTGTATAAGACTGTCCATTTACACAGTTCGTTAAAGCTAAAAAAGTGATTCCCAGGAAAAATTATATGTTATCAGTGGGACGCCCTAATCTAGCCAGCAGCTCAGCTGAGTTTTGCTAGTACAACGTAACTGTGATTTCAATTTTGAATTGTGGTAAGGGAAAAAGCATTTACCTTTTTTATTTTAATATTTTGAGTGATTGATACTGCAATGTCATGAAAACTGATTACGACAAGTGAGTGCTTATTCTAGGACATATCTAAGACTATAGAAGACAGATCTATATTTGAGATCAGTGGGAACATATCACCCACCTTATTGGATGGAAGAGGAAACTATTGAACATATTTCGGATGCAATGCAGTCATAGGAAACTGGTGCTATTGGATAACACCTGGGTGAGATGTGCTGAGTTGGTCAGAGAGATCTGACCCGATCTTTGTAATTGTTTGTTTTGCTTTGTTGTATATAAAATTGGTGCAGTAGGCAGTGTGTTGACACATGGCACAAATTTTGGTTTCAGAGTTTCTGGTCTGGCACTACGCTAGTGCCAGATGCTTTGTAGAAGTCCAAGAGTGGATGCCTAAGCAGCCCACCATTTTACTCCAGCAACTGGGAGGAGTGGACCACTCGAATTCTTTACTGCATCGTCACAGGCCAGATAAGTGAAAACCTAGCCTGCTGTGGATTCATCAATCTTTTCCACAAATAAATAAATAAACGAAATCCTGTTGTATAAACACTATACCTCAGTCCATATTTCACAGACAATGAACATTATAATACAGAGATTGGGCATGATGACACCACCCGACTAGACATCCAGTGCTAGTTTTCCAAAGACACTGTAGTTATTATTAATATTAACCAATGTAACAATATATTTATGCATAAAATTTTCATTGGATTGTTCAATATATATATGCACCTTTATTGATAAATACATATTGTTTCATATGTCCTGACCAGAAGAAACATTTGGTTCAGGACTAAATAAATTCAAAAAATTGTCAAACTTAAATTCTAAAAGCCAGTGTTAGTTGATTTGATCATAGAGCTTATTATTATTATTAGACTTAGTATTTACATGTGTGTGTCTGTGTATTTAATTACCTACACATCACATTTCATTACCCTAGACATTAAACGTAGCTAACATACATAATAGCAGAATAGGTCTGTTTGAGGTCATAGGTGGTAGCAGAAAGGCATTCTGTAACTCACATAAACTGTTATCTTCAGGAGCCTTCACATCTGACCTCATCCAGTACATTAGGTAACATATAAACCACGCAATAACATCAAAAACCACTACAAATATTGGGTCGCTCTTGTCCGGGATTTAGGTTTATTAAAGATTTTAGGGTCTCCTGGTCCGGGAATTAAACTATTGGGGGCATAAGTTGTATAAATTTAACAGTGTCCCTAAAATTAAAAGTGGAAAGTAAAAGTTGATGAATCTTCACAGCCAGTGGTAATTAATTAATTAATATATTACCTTAGTAATTATATACTTGTAATTTACCTTAGTCATTGTTAAATTGTATGATATAGTATGGCAGATCTAGCCAAATTCAGATCGGCTGCTGTGCTGATGGCGAAGGAAATGAACATGGATGGTCAGGTTTTAATTCAATATGTAACGTCAGAATGTGACACGTATATTGAAAGGGAAGATAGGAGGTTAGCTGAAGAGAAGAGGTTACAAATTGAGGCTGATAAAGAACTTAAGAGGCTGCAGATTGAGGCTGACAAAGAGGCCAAGGCATTGGAGGCAGATAGGGAGATTAAAAGGCTCCAATTAGAAGAAAAAAAGGCTGAAAGGGAGGCAGAAGATAAGAGATTGACTGCCGAAAGGGAAGCAGAAGATAGAAGATTGCAAAGGGAGCACGAGTTACGACTAAGGGAGCTGGAATTACAAGGCCATGCTCCGGAAAATGGTGCCAGCCCCTTTCCCTCAGATGCCACGCCTAGTCCGGGAGCCTCAACCTCAGCTATGGGGTTTCATTTAGACCATTTTGTTGAGAAAGACGATGACATAGAAGGGTACCTAAGTAGATTTGAACTATTGGCTACTACGTATGGGTTGGAGAGAGAGAGGTGGAGTCTTAAGTTATCCCAGGGACTTAAAGGTACTTCTTATGAAGTTTTTGCTAAAATGAATAGAGACGACCAAGACAATTATGACATGCTAAAGCAGGCTTTGTTATTGAGATATGAAAAGAATGGTGAATTTTATCGTAAGAAGTTTCGAAATGCCAAGCTTTTGTCTGGGGAGACATACCACCAATTCTCTGCCAGACTGGAAACCTATTTGGAGAAATGGACTGCTCTGGGGAAGACCCAAGATCTCAAAGAAATGATCATGATAGAGCAATTAAGAGAGTCCATGGCTCCAGACCTGAGAAAATTTATCATGGAACAAGGTGCAGAGAGGTTGGGGGAGGTTTTGAATGTCGCTGAGAGGTATCAGGCAGCCCAGGCAGAGGTAAGTGGCTCTAAAAAGAAGCATATAGAAAATTTTAAAGTCCCACAGCACTTTAATAAATTTGATACCAGAGAACAAGGTAATAAAGGTAGGACAAACTTTGATAGGCCACGAAATGATTATCGTGATAGAAACTCACAGTTCAATGACCAAAAATATAATGAAAGAAAACCTTTTAACCAAGGAAAGAGATGGTGCAAATGGTGTAAGAAAGACAACCATGACACCGAATTTTGTAAAAGGAAACCTTCAAACATTGCTGCAATGAAATCGGGGAACCAGAGATTAAAGGTTAATCCTAATGGACAGCAGGAACCTTATCACCCCCCCCCCCCAGTTTGTGAGGATGTTATTTGTAATGGGGTCACCATAAGGTGCCTATATGATACAGGTTTGGATTATGATTCAGTTGTGAAGGCTAGCCTAGTGGACCCAAGTCAGTATACCACAGAAACAGTGGAAATACAAGGGGCGACTAAGGACATACCACTCATGACACTTCCCATCGCAAGGATAACGGTGAAAACTCGCTATGTGGAAGAAGAAATCAGAGCAGCAGTGATAGATGAACCAATCTACCCTCTGATATTAGGGTGTAGATACGCCTTCTTCTGGAATCGCGAGAGACCTGTGATCATGGCGACAGTGCTGACCAGGTCACAGTCAAAGGAGGAAGTAGGTGAACCTATAAATGCTTATCCAGAAAAGATGAGGAAGGCGCAGGCTGAGGATAGGACACTCAAGCCATGTTTTAAAAAATTGTCCAAATGCCACACACCTCCAAGCAAGGGAGAGTATTTTATGAGGAACAAAGTATTATACAGGAAGACTGGAACAAATGGTCACAACCAGCTGGTTTTTCCCGCTTCATATAGGGATAAAGTGACGGAACTAAGGCATGCGATTCCCTTTATTGGTCACATGGGGATCAGCGCCACATGACAGCGTATAGCTTGTCTTTCCTTCTGGCCAGGGATAACGGAGGATATAAAAAGATATGTCAAATCCTGTCCAGAATGTCAAAGGGTAGCTCCAAAGCATTGGGCTGCTCCTGCAACTCTAGGGGAAATGCCCATAGTGGGAACACCTTTTGAGAGGGTTGCAGTGGATTTTGTGGGACCTCTCACTCGGACCAAGAGGAGGAACAGTTACATCCTTACTCTGGTGGACACTTGTTCTATGTCGGAAGAGGCGGTAGCCCTGCCATCAATTGATTCGAAACATGTAGCAGAGGCACTACTTACAATATTCACAAGATTAGGATTCCCGCATCAAATCTTGACTGATAATGGCTCACAGTTCAAGGGGAAACTAACGGAAGAAGTTTTTAAGCTATTTTAAGCCAGACACTTTCATTGTAGTCCGTACCATCCACAAGGGAAAGGCCAGGTAGAGAGGTTCAATGGGACTCTCATTTCTATCCTGAGGAAGCTGGCACATGAGAAACCTGATATGTGGGATCAATTTCTGCCCGCTGCGTTGTTTGCGTACCTGGAAGTACCACAAAGTTCAACCGGGATGGCTCCCGCAACCCTGTTATTTGGGAGGCCAATAAAAGGTCCATTAGAAGCATTATTAAGGACCTGGACAGATGAGAAAGCAGAAGAGACTGTTACCTCATCATATCAATATGTGAACGAGCTGACCACTCGTCTGAAAGCTGGATGGAAACTGGCAAATGATAATTTGAGACAAGCCAGGAAGAAACATGCAGCGTATTTTAATAGGAAAGCAAAGGACAGAGAATTAGCTTTGGGAGAGAACGTGCTTCTTCTACTACCCGGCAGCCAGAATAAGTTGCAAATTGGATGGCAAGGTCCATATACGGTTCTAGAGAAGGTGTATAGAACAAACTATAAAATTGACAAAAAGGGGAAGGAAAAGATATATCATGTAAACCTTTTAAAGAAGTATCTGGACAGACCAATCCAGGAAAGCACCCCCTTACTGACCTTGGCTATCGCAACTGAAATGAAAAAGGAACCACTCACCTCACATGAATACCCATTACACCCCTGTGAGACAGCCGCAGTGGTAAAAGTCAGTAAGCACCTGACTAAAAATCAGAGGGAGAGAGTTCAACAGGTTCTGAAGGAACATACGGATGTGTTAACAGATAAACCAGGACATACAAATTTGCTACAGTATGACATGAAGCTGGTAGACTCAACACTAATCTGTATGAGAGCCTATTCTGTTCCGTTCGCTAAGGAGAAGGCATTGAAAGAGGAAATAGATTATTTGTTGAGAGAAGGGATTATTTCACACAGTGAATCGTCTTTTAGCTCCAGTGTAGTTTTGTTGAGGAAACCGTCTGGGGAACATAGACTGTGCATAGATTACAGGAAACTGAATGCTGTCACAGAAGGTCAGGTGGATCCATTACCGGACACAAAACAGTTATTTGCCAGATTGAACAAGGCAAAATACTTTTCGAAGGTGGATCTTAGCTAAGGCTATTACCAGATTCCAGTGAAGCCTGAAGTTAGACCTTATTTAGCTTTTAGCACCTCGGAAGGACAATATGAATTCAACATGCTACCATTCGGATTGAAAAATGCTCCGAGTGTATTTTCTAGGATGATGCGCAAATTGTTGGATCCCTTGAATAATCCATGTATCACAAATTTCATGGATGATATTCTCGTCGCCACGGAAACATTTGAAGAACACATTAACGCTCTGAATATGTTATTTGATAGGCTCAGAGAAGCGAACTTAACTGCTAGACCAACCAAATGTTGTATTGGATGCAAAGAGTTGGAATTCTTGGGACATACTCTATATCAGGGTAACATGACCCCTGACCTTAAGAACTTGGAAAAACTGCAGAGAGCACCTAGACCGCAAACAAAAAAAGACGTGCGATCATTCGTGTCGTTATGTGGGTTTTACCAAAAATATATCAAAAATTTTAACTCTATATGTGCTCTTCTGACTGATCTGACTCGCAAGGGAAATCCAGATAAAATTGTTTGGTCAGCGCAATGTGAATTGGCATTTCAAGAGTTAAAGGAAAAACTCACTAGCAAGCCTATTCTCAAATTGCCTTATTTGACTCAGGACTTTGTGGTGAGAACAGACGCAAGCAATGTAGGACTGGGGGCTGCTCTGTTGCAAAGGTCCTCTTCACCAAATGGGGAACTGAACCCAGTCGCTTATGCAAGCCGCAAGTTGAACAAAGCGGAACAAGGATATTCCACAAGCGAAAAAGAATGTTTAGCGTTAATCTGGGCAATAAAAAAGTTCCAAATCTATCTGTATGGTAGGAATTTTGTAGTCCAGACAGATCACCAGCCTCTCGTGTTCTTATCTCAGGCCAAGCATGAAAATGCAAGATTGTTAAGATGGTCTTTATTGTTGCAACCATATCAGTTTAATATTGAATATATCCCGGGATCACAGAATATCGGTGCAGATTTCCTCAGTAGGCAGCCCTGTGATCAAAATTGGAGTAGTTGGCAGGCGTGAGGAGTTAATTTTATCTATTTGTATCACTGGTTTTGGAACTTGCATTAGTGCATGTTCTCAGGTGGGGAGATGTGTGGTGAAATTACAGTGATGCAACGTTAAAATTCCTCCATTTATAAAGATAACCGGTAAAATAACATGTAGGGATAAAAATATAGGCAAGATATGCCGAGGCTTCTTCACCTACGCCAGCGTTTTCTAGGGTCATTGAACATTAACTAGTTAGAACATGCAGACAAACAGTTTATCCTTTTAGACGGGGTAGAAACGGAGATAAAAGAAAAAAATGCGACGGTCTGAACACGTGTTTGAATCTAAAGTCTAAAAGACGCAATTTGTAATTTTTAAAGAAAAAATGACGCCACTAGTTGACACAATGTAAGAAAGTGGACGAAAAAACGACCTTAGCTCTTGTTAGAATCAGACGTATCTTGGACGGTTTACGGTAATTAGTCGTTTTAATTTGAATATAGCGGCAAACGCCGTGCCCGAAGGTTCAAAAACAAATTTCAAAACTAACCTTGAAAAAAGTAGGTTTTTTCTTAATAATAAGTTCAGGAGAATAAAAACTAGCTAGTTTGATAGCCCATCTTAATCTGAGAAATAATATACTTTTGATTACACAGACGGACAGATAACACGGAAGATATTGACGAAAGACTGTATTGTTCAAAACAGACTAGCAGACAGTTTTTTGTGCATATTTTCACTAAAGTTACATTTTGACGCGTCCTTGAGCCTAACGCATAAAAACAAACTGCAGGTGGACTAGGGGCAGGGTAGGAGGATAGTAGCTAAAAATAACTTAGCATAGAATCTTAGAAGTAGGGGGAGACAAAATTTGTGTAGTTTTTTTCTTGTAGTTTCGTCCAAAAACAAGTGTAATTTTGGGAAAAGCCAAGTTGGGACGGACAGACCGACAGAAAAATACTACACACTAGACTGAGACTGGACCGAAATTGGACATTTGTAGTTTGAAGATTTGAAAGGTAGAGGGGAAGTCCGCTGATTGGACAGAAGCTTTCATATTATGGAAAGAAAGACGCCCGCTAGTGCCATTTTGTATAAGACTGTCCATTTACACAGTTCGTTAATGCTAAAAGAGTGATTCCCAGGAAAAATTATATGTTATCAGTGGGACGCCCTAATCTAGCCAGCAGCTCAGCTGAGTTTTGCTAGTACAACGTAACTGTGATTTCAAGTTTGAATTGTGGTAAGGGAAAAAGCATTTACCTTTTTTATTTTAATATTTTGAGTGATTGATACTGCCATGTCATGAAAAATGATTACGACAAGTGAGTGCTTATTCTAGGTCCCCAGCGACAGTCCAGGGCCTAGAGGCAAACAAATAATATAGGAAAACATATCTAAGACTATAGAAGACAGATCTATATTTGAGATCAGTGGGAACATATCACCCACCTTATTGGATGGAAGAGGAAACTATTGAACATATTTCGGATGCAATGCAGTCATGGGAAACTGGTGCTATTGGATAACACCTGGGTGAGATGTGCTGAGTTGGTCAGAGAGATCTGACCCGATCTTTGTAATTGTTTGTTTTGCTTTGTTGTGTATAAAATTGGTGCAGTAGGCAGTGTGTTGACACATGGCACAAATTTTGGTTTCAGAGTTTCTGGTCTGGCACTACGCTAGTGCCAGATGCTTTGTAGAAGTCCAAGAGTGGATGCCTAAGCAGCCCACCATTTTACTCCAGCAACTGGGAGGAGTGGACCTTTCGAATTCTTTACTGCATCGTCACAGGCCAGATAAGTGAAAACCTGGCCTGCTGTGGATTCATCAAACTTTTCCACAAATAAATAAACAAAATCCGTTTGTATAAACACTATACCTCAGTCCATATTTCACAGACAATGAACATTATAATACAGAGATTGGGCATGATGACACCACCCGACTAGACATCCAGTGCTAGTTTTCCAAAGACACTGTAGTTATTATTAATATTAACCAATGTAACAATATATTTATGTATAAAATTTTCATTTGATTGTTCAATATATATATATGCACCTTTATTGATAAATACATATTGTTTCATATGTCCTGACCAGAAGAAACATTTGGTTCAGGACTAAATAAATTCAAAAAAACTGTCAAACTTAAATTCTAAAAGCCAGTGTTAGTTGATTTGATCATAGAGCTTATTATTATTATTAGACTTAGTATTTACATGTGTGTGTCTGTGTATTTAATTATCTACACATCACATTTCATTACCCTAGACATTAAACATAGCTAACATACATAATAGCAGAATAGGTCTGTTTGAGGTCATAGGTGGTAGCAGAAAGGCATTCTGTAACTCACATAAACTGTTATCTTCAGGAGCCTTCACAGCTGACCTCATCCAGTACACTAGGTAACATATCAACCACGCAATAACATCAAAAACCACTACACCGTCTTCGAGATCTTCTGCTACTTTCTGGATATATCCCTCGTCCAGGTAGATTTACTGCCATCTCCCAGTCATTTGCACAGTCAAGAATAAGTGGTAAACTGCTACTTGGTTTACTTCGTTTGGGATTTGCTGACTTTCCTAATCTCAGAAAGTATTATTTGCGGTACTCGGTAAGACTTTACTGTTCGTCTTCACCCTTGCCAGGTCTGTTGTAGCAGCCAGCTCATATAGTACTCTGTTATGGTCCCATCTGTATCGCCCTTGAATATATGTAAATATTTGAACCATTGTTGCACCGTTTTGTTGATATTGGAAAATTCATCTATTACTCAAATAAATTTATGATGAATTGATGAGGTACTTTCTGAAGTCCTTAAATGTTGGAAAAGTTACATGTCGTGGATGAAATTGATATGTGTAATCTTACCACTATCTCTCACAAATACACCACAAGAGGATACGAACCTACCTGGGTCATAATTAAAACCTTACCAAGCAATAAACAACTCTAGCGGGCTATAAGCCAGTAATACCTAACTTGGAAACATAATTGACATCCTTCCTAGTTCTTTAAAACTGTAGTACCCAGTTCCTTATTAAGTAACACTGCCACATAAGAACGTAAATGGTTCCGTTCCCGGCCACATAGCTGAGCTAGAGATGTTAGTTATTATTTCGATATTGAACTGTCATGACTCTGAAAAAAAAAAAAGATTTGGGAAATATTCGCAACGGGTACACTAAGTAGATTAATATTTCTGTTTAGGTCCCTTAGAATGTCACTATCACCGCAATTTCATATATTATAAGTTTTATGGCTCTTTTTCTTATTTCTTTATCAATATATCTTTCACGATAACATTGTAAATTCTGTTCCAGCTGGCTTGATGTCTGGGGAATATTGCTGAGACATTAACTTAGAAGTTTCTCAGGTCAAATTCCACGTAGCCGTAAATTCGTCAAATTTGCTTTTGTATGTATATGTAAAAAAAAAAAAAAAAGTTCCTCACGTTACAGCCCGTAAATTCGTACTTGCCAAGTATATCAGTTAACAGAGTTTTTGTATGTACCCAGGAGCCGTTTGTGTAGTTTTACCATTTATTACTTTATTACGTCTATTATTTCAGCTGGCATTTTTTTATCATTAAAAAACGAAATTACGGAAAGCATAAACGTGACTGTTTAAACTGAAAGGATATAATTCTTTGAGTGTAATTACTTCATTCATTTATTTGAAAACAATTTTTATGCTTGGAAAATAGATGCTTGGTAGACTTACAGGTATGTTATAGAAATTTTGGAAATGCTTCAGAAATCTTAATCTGTAAATATAACAGCGTAATGGGACCAGCTGGAACCTGATCTTAGAAAAGTAATAACTACATAAACCACCACTGCAAGAGCATGTGAATGATTTGTGCATTCCTTCCTGCAAATTGGCAAGCTGTAGTGGTGTTTCCGTCCTTCATTGGGAGCAAGAAGGAAATTGTTGATGTTGACATGCTCCTTGTAAATGTGAAGAGTGATGATGACGAACCACGAAGAAAATGTTTTAAAGCTGAGAATTGATTTAGCACCAAGTGAAACTAAACTTGCTGTTTAATTCGAAGGGGAGACAGTTTCCTTATTCATAACTTTTGTCATCACAATCAACAATTCGCAGGGTCAGACTTTTAACAAACGTTAGCACTTATCTACCTCAACCAGTTTTTCTTTCCTCATGGACAACTTTAGTTTCCAGGTCCAGACATGAAAACGAGATGGAATATTTATTTATAAAACTGACAGTCAGTGAAAGCTTCTAAGGGATAACATCACATTTATATCTGTCAAGTGCTTAGCTGTGTGTGCACATTGACAAATATGTATTACATTACACATGGAGCGACAAACATTCCTCGTTATTCACAGCTAATGTTAACTCACTGAACTCCAACAAGTAGGCACGATATCCGACAACTTTATGTCACAAACTTGAGCATAATCACAATAACACAAGCAGACTGCCGCTTTGGCCGTAAATCACCATAAACGCACAATGTATGATGTGCATAATCGGAACATCATCTAATGGAACGAATTTCACTATATCTCAATATATTTTTTTTTCCTTCATCCACATCCTCTTCTCTCTCCACATAATCTCTCCTCGCTCCAATCCCTCTCTCGAATGTCTTAATACACATGACCCTTTTCACACCTGACCAGTCTTCACCACCACTTCGTTCACAACAACTTAGTCATACCCGTGAACTCGACATTAGCGCTTACTGCTACTAATGCATTCATGCCCACAGTCAAACTTGACATTCACTCACTTCAACTCATAACATTCATAAACGCATGTAGCTCCCGTCGGAGCATAAATACTGAAATTAATTCTATACACCGTTCGTGACATCCACCCCTCCCTCTCCAAGTGAAAAACATACTTTGTCACTGGATTGGTGGTAGATATCAGGAACCCAACCATCCAAAACCTATGATTACATGTGTGGGCAAAATATATTGCATCAGTGTGAAAATAAGTCATCTACAAATAACACTGACTAACAAAAAAAAACTTTTTTTTTCTTTCTCTAACATTTCTATGTTTTTCTGGTCAATTTTAATGCGCTGTTTTTAAATCTGCAAACCGTTTTTCTCTATCAGGTCGGGATCTCTAGAAATACGCAATTGAAGTTTTTTAACAACGCATACAGTATTACAACATCATTCGTACAAGAAGTATAACAGTTATGTAGGCTTGAATTTCTTTGCAGTCGACTTTCGTCGGGGAATGGCATGGCGTACATCGCGATGAAGCATCCAACAATAATCGGCAAGCATGGTCACACTCCACCGTCCTTGATAACGTGACTCCATTACGGCGATATCTTGATGGAATCGTTCTCCATGTTCATCGCTGACTTCGCCAAGGTTGTCAGGGAAAAAGTCAAGATGTGAATCGAGCAAATGGATTTTGAGGGACATGTTACAGCCCATAATTCTGTATGCATCTATGCACTGCTTAACAATATGCAACATAGTCAACAGATTTGTGATTTCCCAGAAAGTTATCGACGATCGATTTGAATGCCATCCATGCGCGAAGTTCACTACCATGTAACAAGTTCTCGAATTGTTTGTCGGCAATAACTTTCCTAATCTGAGGTCCTACAAAGATACCTTCCTTTATCTTTGCATCGCTAAATTGCGGAAACTTTTCTCGAAGATAAGTGAAAGCTTTGCTCGTTTTATCTAACGCTTTTACAAAATTCTTCATGAGCCCCAACTTTATATGTAACAGTGGTAAAATGAAGCTGTCTTTGTTAACTAATGGCTCGTGTATTACATTTTTATGCCCGAGCTGCATACGATCCCGGATAGGCCACACCTTTCTTGCATAATGTTCCTGTCTGTTGCGGCTGTCCCATTCACATCGGAAGCAACAAAATTTAGTATACCCAGTCTGCATGCCCGTGAGAATGCAATGACCTTAGGTCTCCACAAATCCGCCATTGGTAGTCATTGTACTTTATTTTTTCCAAACGTATAGCCATATTGTCATAAGTTTCTTTCATATGAACAGAGTAGGTGACTGGAATTGATGAAAATAAGTTTCTGTTATGCAATAACACAGCTTTTAGACTAGTCTTGGAAGAATCGATGAAAAGTCGCCATTCGTTGACTATGTGCTTATGACCGAGGTGCACCATTAGACCGTTTACATCTTTGCAATAGCAAATGTCATCATCCATCTCAAAGTATTGAACAAGTTCTCTGTGTCTATGACGAAATTTAGATATCGGAGTATTGGGCGCTAAAAGATTCCATTCTTTGAGTCGCGAACCGAGTAATTCCGCTTGTCCTTTGGTATGGTTAATTAAGTAAACACTATCATTCACCGGTATGTAATCTGAGTCAGAATTAGTTTCTAATGCAGGTAAACTATCACTTTCTGATGGTTCATTCACGTCCAACGGATTATGTTCTGGTGGTACTTGGATCGGACACGTGATTGGATCATGAGGCACTGGTTTCGAAACCAATTCAATATTTGAATAAACCACAGACTTTCTAGTTTTAAAAGTGAAACCATGGATATTTGTCAAGCAGAAGTACAATCAGTAGTGTGATTTGTATGTTCACGCCATTTTACTGGCACTCCAAAAGGCATCGACTTATGCTTCAGCGATTTTCGTAACCAACCTGCCAATGTATCGAACAAACTGCATTTGGCTACCAAGATTTATTTGCATCATCAACTTTCGAATCGAAATAAAGTTCATATGCTTTCTTTAGTAATGGTGTAAAGTTTTTCTGGTCAACACGATCGGTAAAATATCTTCACACGTAACAGAACAGATCAGCCGAATTTCTACAACTTCTAGAAGCCATATTTTGCTCAGAATTATTTCAAAATACAGTAACTATTTGAAAAATCGCGTAACATATGTCATGCATCTTTTAGCAGTATAAAAAGTAGAATTATGTTGCTTTTTATTAATTTTTAATAAGTTATATAGTAAAAATGAAACGGAGCAAATAACGGTTTCCCAAAAATATATTTATTCACAAATATCTTAAGAACCCGACGTGATAGAGATAAACGGATTTCAGATTTGAAGTCAGCGCAAGAAACTGACCTAAGAACACTTATTCTTATATAAGAAAGAAAAATGTTGTTTGTCAGTGTAATCAATAATAACATGCAGATCAAAACATAAAAAAAAAAAACAAACGTATACCACCTGATAAGTCAAATGGTGTCTGGAAAACTATAGTGGATGCCCCTCCACCTATGAAGAACGTCTGTCATACACAGCAGATTTTGAACAACTCTTCACACTGGGTCTACACACTGGATCAATCTCTCACATCAGTCTGTATGCATTACAAACTGTAATAGACCAAAATAAAATGTGTCTGCTTATGTTAACACAAATGGTATGATGATGATTGAAATGATAATCACAGAACACACGACACTACAACAACTGATAGGCCAGTGGAGAGGAAGTTATAGACCAAGAAAGTAAGAATAGACCTTATATTTACACCTAAACCTATCAAACGAACAAAAACAGGATATCGTAAAATAACTTATATACACGGATAGCAGAGGAAAGGACTGAGACTCACGACAGAAAAACAGCACGAAAGAAAGACTAATATACAAGACAATAAGTAAACAAACTAAACGCAAACAACTAACACCAACGATTGTTCTACAAATTACACAAGGCTTTACAGCTCCCCAAGTCTTAAACAGACTGGGTTCCCTACAGCGCAATTTATCTCACAAAACCTATTAAAGACAATACAAGGCAAATTTCTTCAATGAAGAAAGATGGATTGTGCTAACCACTCAAAACCACCCTTATACAGAAATCGAAATTAAATACTACCACTGTTGAGGCTACTTCATGGTGTGTTTTTTATCGCGGCAACTTATTATTAACATCGGATTTTTGTCACACCATGTCGTACTTCAACTGAGTGCAAGAGATACATGAAAGCTGTAGCTGTGAGATGAGTATCTAGGTATGACGTAAAAGAGCAGAGTTGGATGTGACGCCATAGCGTCGAGCTGTGTGTCTATATGGCTTGTGTGTCAGCCAATGTACAGTATTATTTATTCAACAAATATTCAGAAGATTATGGTAAGCTATATATGCTTTAAATAATAGGCATCATACAATGCCAGGATTGTAAATGAGGTTAATTCGGGACGATAATTCCCATGAGAAAGAAATGTGTTAGAATAAAATTATATGAATAAATATAATTGAACATTCGTTATACCGGGAAGCCACATTCCCCGATGTCAATGGATTATTAAAAATGAATATTTGTTATACCGGGACGCAACATTCTCCGAAGTCAATGGATTGATATGAATATCATGTGAATATTTGATGTGCCGGGACGCCTAATCCCCCGATGTTAATGGAAAAATTTAGTTGAACTCTTGTTATGCCGGGACGCTAAATACCCCGATGAAAATGCAAAATAATGAATGAAATTATAAAGGTTTAGACTATGGAAAAGTTGAATGACACTGTAAGAAAGTCGAACCAAGATAAAGTAAGACTGGAATATTGGAGAGGGAGCATACATGTCATATTCGTAATTGTGACGTTGTGAATTTGTCCTTACTGGTTATTAAAATGTTGCAAAATCGTCTTAGCCAAGAAGTTTCTCCAATCAATAAAGGTTCGTTCCAGCAGTTGTTAAAAATATTCAGTATTTGAATATTTTTGAAAGGAAAATGTTTAGATACGAAGTGTGGTTTCCATAGTATTTGACAGTACAAACGAACTTTCACATCTTTATTAACACCAATGTACACTAGACAGAGAATGAATTCGGGCAATTTCTCTATCCCTTAAAAACAACACAATATGAACGAAACAAAAACAAAACACTGGACAATGAAGTAACCCAAGAGCTCTACTCGTGAACCCTGCAGCAAGGGCAAACAGAAATGAATATATCAATATTTAACTAATAACAAGAGCTAATACAAAAAAAAATAAGTATAGAGTACACCGTAGAAGTGATAGACAGAAGGAAGTCCAGATATGACGAAGCAAGTGCTCACACGCAGACTGCTGCTTTGGCCGTAAATCACGAGAAAAGCACAATGTATGATGTGCATAATTGGAACATCATCTAATGGAACGAATTTCACTATATCTCAATATATTTTATACTTTCCTTCATCCAAATCCTCTTCTCTCTCCACATAATCTTTCCTCGCTCCAATCCCTCTCTCGAATGCCTTAACACACATGACCCTTTTCACACCTGACCAGTCTTCACCACCACTTCGTTCACAACAACTCAGTCATGCCCGTGAACTCGACATTAGCGCTTACTGCTACTAATGCATTCATGCCCACAGTCAAACTTGACATTCACTCACTTCAACTCATAACTTACATAAACACATCTAGCTCCCGTCGGAGCATAAATACTGCCATTCATTCTATAAACCGTACGTGAAAATATCTAATGCGGAAAATTAACCTAAACGTTTTCAAGATAACATAACTTTGACCAAATTTATTGTACTTGTTTGTGTGTGCAATAATTGTATATTTTAATTGGACGATGTATTCATATATGTAAACAAAATTTAAATCTAAAAAGGATTTTTCATTACCTGATTCTGCATCACTGTCACGTTAGCTGCACAAGCCCTCGAAGCCATAAGGGTAAATGTTAATGACACTACAGGCATGTCGCCACTTTTTATGTTGTACGGCCGAGAACCAAATATTCCCCTTGATAACCTTCACCATCCACAGAGGAAGTATATGGGAGAAGACCCCATTGAAATCATTTTGAGAGAGATACATAAGGCACATCAAATCGCTCACAGAAACACTGCGAGAGCATTTCGAAAGAAACAGAGGCAGCATGATAAATCGGCAAAGGTCGAGACATTCCGAATTGGTTAAAAGGTTTACTACAAAAAGCATGTCAGAAACACTAAATTTGACAACCGTTGGATTCATGGTTACAAGATTATAGAACAGACGTCCCCTACAAATTATGTGATATGGCATGAAGAGAAAGACATAACCACGAAAACACACGCGAAACAACTTCAGCGTGATGACATCTACCAGACCAATTAGAAAAGCTACATTAAATTATCAACCCTCAAGACACACCTCCTCTGACGAAATGGACTCTGAGATAGAACAGTGTTCTCCAATACCCGCACCACCATCAGATGCCATACAACGACTTAGACGTTGCAGAGATTCCTCCGAAAGCGAAGATGTCATCCCCTTGACTGAATTAAGACAACGTCTACAATACATAGATTCTCGTTTACACAATGATGCAAACAGATTGCAGACTGCACAAGCAGAAGATAATACAACTACTTTGATACGTACTCAGACGTATTCGCACAGTGAACATCCATCCACCAATCAACATAACCCCAGCTCAGAATGAGATACTGATGATAACCAACCGCTACGACAACTCAAGAAGACGCTCGTTCATCAGGAACAGCCAAACTCTGATCATGATACTCGAGAACAAACAGAACAACGCTTCCACACTAATGAATTATCAAATGATTTCCCAGATGAAACGAACGGCGAAGCGACAACGTACTTGTATCAGCAAGAGTCTGATATCGATACATTTGATCCTGTTAGCAGAGAAGAATCCATTGACGAAACTCCGCCCCCTGTATTACGCACAGCTATGTAACGACCGTATTTGTATTCTTCAGACGACTCTCCCCCAATTACAAAGAATGTGAAGCTTCCCCACGAGCATGTACGAACGAAAATGCGTACAAAACGTCGTCCAGTCTACAGACAGAAAAACGACCCGCCAATCAAACCTTCACCATGTCGCCCACCACCATCGCTGATTTCTTCATCATGCAGACCAACCATTAACACCACGTCAAATTTTGCATGTACTTCGCAGTATGACCCTCGTTTGTCGAGTCGAGAAATAGCGATGCTAGAGCTAGCGGAGAAACTAGCAAAGCTTTTGTAGGCACCTCAGTTGTGTCCTATTGTACTTGTCAACACAAGTACCCCTCATCGCTTCTGTGTTATATTTTCTTTTTCATTCATTCATAACCCTCCACTCCCAAAGCAGCATAGGCCTTCAACAAACACATGCCAAGTCCTCCTGTCACGTGTCATCATCTCAAGTTCTTTCCACGTTCTCCTAATCATTTTCACCTCTGTTTCCAGCTCTCTTCTCCATGTGCTTCTTGGTCTACCTCTGCTTCTCTTGCCCTGGGGGTTCCAGAACAAGGACTGCCCTGTAAGGCTATCAACAGGTCTCCTCAGTGTGTGTCCAATCCATCGCTATCGTCTTCTTCTCATCTCTTGTTCCACTGGCACTTGTCTAGTTCTTGTCCTCAGTTCCACATTGGTAACCTTGTCATACCATTTAATCCCTCTATTCTACGCAAGCACCCATTTATGAAAGTATGTAGCCTTTTGGTTGTTGTCTTTGTTGTTCTCCATGTCTCAGAGCCATACAATAGGACTGACTTTACATTAGAGTTGAACATTCTTATTTTCGTGTTGGATCCGATTTCTCTTGATCTCCATATATTTCCCAATGCAATGAAAGCTCCTCTTGCCTTTTGTATTCTTATTTTGATATCGCTGTCTGTCCCTCCAACTGTGTCTATATTACTGTCAAGATATGTGTACGATTCGACGTCTTGTATTGGTGTTTCTTCAAGTTCAACCCAGTTATCATTACCTGCATTTATTCTCAATATTTTTGTCTTTTACCTTTGTATTTTCAGACCCAATTGCTGTGACCTCTCATCGAGTGTTTTCAATTTGTCATGCATCTGATTACGGTTATGGGACAGAAGAGCCAAGTCATCAGCAAAGTCCAGATCATCCAACTGCTTAGTCAGAGTTCACTATATTCCATTTCTGTTGTGTGTTGTCGATGATCTCGTGACCCAGTCTATTGCTAGTAAGAAAAGAAATGGAGACAAGAGGCATCCCTGTCGCACTGCTGTTCGTATCCCAAATGATTTTGTAAGCTGTCCTTCGTGAAGAACTCTGCATGTCATGTCTTTATATGTTGTCTTTATTAAATTAATCTTTTTTTTCCAACGCTTATTTCTTGTTTTTTTCTTTACAAATTCTTTTTTGGGCCGATATCGTCCCCCGAAAGTTTTCAGCTTGCTTAAAGATGACAGTTCCCCATATGATCCAGTTCTGATTGGGTATTATACAGCCATATCTGGTCTTCATTCATTCCCCGGTGAATAACCGCTGACGATCAGATGATATTGAGAGATGCCACCCTGTTTGTGGACTTTTATTTAGTAATGCTACTGATGATAGTTATTATGATGTATAGCTTACTATTAATGAATTAGCATTAAACCAACAGATGATTACACAAGTACAAAATGAAAGCATTACAATAGTTAATACCACAGTGAATGCCATGCAATCAAATAAAATCCAGTTATAAGAACTTACAAGTAGTAGTCCAATTTACAAATTCTACTGACATGGCAGTTGATAACTTAAATAATCAAATTTACATTTTAAAGAGATTTCTTATGTCATATTTCACAATTTGGAACGTTGTTGCCAAGTTTATGGTTTACTTATGTCGATAACACACTCTTTATACTCTTAACTCCCACATTGAGATGTTGATACTTAATCAACATCCTCCTTCCTTGTTGACACCATACGAACTTAATCCATTGTTGATCATCTTTCACGCCTTACTCACAGTCTTCGTCCCCCTGTTGTTCCGGAGACAAACTTGTTCTTTTTATATGAATCTTTAGAAATTCAAGCTGTACTTTCGCATTCTGAACTGATTGTTAGGATTAACATTCCGTTAATTATCATTGATGAAGTCTATGATCTCTATTAAGTACATTTCATTCCTTCACCTGTACCAGCCCTTCTCATTTATCATAGCGATTTTATCACTCATCCCTTGGCAGCATACAGCATGATATTGTAATTAATAAAGAAAGTACATATTATGCCATTATTTATCCACATATATATTAAGATTGTATAAACACACCTTTTCCATTGTGTAATATTGATAGTTTTTATTTTTACATTGTTCAGACCCATCCTGATGTGTAATAGCCATTTTTTTAAATAATGAGATTGATCTAACTTGCAGATTCTGTATTAGAACTGCTAAACATGTTCATACACTTTTAGTTGTGTATAATGTGAATATCAACACATGGTTATTTACTCTGTTTACACATACAAAGTTGTCTCAACGTTACAGGAAGAATGAAACTCTCCTTTACTCCACCATTCACACACCCCCTTTTCATCTTATTCATTTACCCCCTTCTTACTCTGTCTCATATGAGGATTTTTAGGATTGACACTACATTCCGAGCCTCCTCAGTCATGACTAAGGATTAACCCTTCATCAATGTCTCCATCAACTTGAATTACAATTCTTCTGTAATCTAGATACCCCTTGTTTCCTTTCTCCATCCAGAGACCACTTTATTATTCCTCCCAACTTGCCTACACCAGACTCTACTGACATGTCTTCTTTAGTCCCTGGGCTAGATATTATTCGCCACCCTACAGTTATGATCCACCATACCCAAGAATCAGGATTGCTGATATTGTTTTTATTGTCTTTATTATATTATTATGGTATGTTTACAAATTTAAGCCATATATGAATATTATAGGTATTAGACAAAAACAGATTGATGAGAATGCTGACATTGAGAATAATACTAATACTACAGAGACACCCAAGCCCCTGTTCAATAGACCATTCAGATGACTACATATGCACCCATCGCTTCCCCCTCTCATATATCCCATGACATCACTATATTCCCCACTGACACACCCCTGACTGTTGATGCATGAGTACTAACTAGTTTTGAGATTGAAGAAAAAGATAGTCTCTGATGACCATACCTCATAAGTTAGGATAGTTATCTTTGAAAATGATATACATGCTGATGATACACTTTATCAATTGTCATTAATTGAACGTTTCTGCCTTTACGTAGTCACGTGACAGATAGTTCAGTAAGACTGACTAATTTTGAAGTTGAATAGGATTTGAGATTGAAGAAAGAGATAGTCTCTGATGACAATACCTCATACATTGTGATAATTATGTTCGAATATACCACACATGCTGATGATGCATTTATGACATTGTCATTAATTGAACGTCTCTTCCTTTACGTAGTCACGTGACAGATAGTTCAGTAAGATGGATGCCTTATTCTTTGATCAGTTACACTGCCACAGTCAGTTTTACATTGGACTCTAATTTATTTTTTTTCTCCAGACCTAAAGGTCTTTTATATTTGGACATGCGCCCTAATATAACCGACTAGGTTGAACGGGACGCGCCTCGCCAAAACGAGGCAAAATTTTATAAAGAAAAAAAAGATTGACATTGAATTTGAATATATTACTATGATCTATATTTGCTTAGTGAGACTGTGCATACAAGGCTAACATCAGTCGAGCACTTTCACCCCTGACATAAGATTGTTTCCATTCCTTTTTCCTTTCGTGTACCATAGATATATACTGTAAGATGATAGACAGCCCATCTGACTGCCTCAGACTGTTGTAGTTCTGACAGCAGATGCTATAGATACATACGAACTGACAAATCTTCGTCTTAGAAGGCAGATTCGGTATCGCATTTGTATAAATGTAAAATAGCTTCACTATGATATTTAAGTTGAAGTATAAGATATTAATTGTTGTTCACATAAAGTTGGAGACATTTCATGACACATTAAAGTTTGAAAGATTGCATGAACATTACATAACCTTATTGTTACCACTTAGGCTATTGCCAGTATTACATGACATTAAGACGTAAGATATTATTTGCTGTTGAAGATGAGTTTAGACAAATGTTATTATTCGAAGTTTTAGTTAAAACATGATAAATAGTAACGCTGTTGATTAATGTTACGAATTTCAAAGTGTTGCCACTTTGCAAATCTTAGATGGTTTTTATATATTGATTTGAAAGTTCGAATTTCACAGTGTTGCAACTTTGCAAAACTTAGATGGTTTATGTATTGATATGAGAGTCCAAAAATGTATATGTACAAGAGCCCCGTTTAGTGACTTAGATAATTTTTTTTAAGTTTAGTGACTAAGATTTTTTTTTTTGATTTTAGAGTAGTGATGGTACCCAAATGTCTCCCTACGGGATACATTTGCACGGCCCCTGGATCTATGTGGCCGTATGACCTACTACAATAGCATTTATTCGTGCTAGAAACTAATTATAATAAAATAATAGAAATTATTAATTACTACTTTAGAAAATAAACAGTGCAAGTAAGACATCTCGTAGTAATTTATAAACACGATATACATTGGGTATAGGAGGACGTAAGATAAATTAACTATGTCAAGCTTAGCATAAGCACGCTAACGATCCGCGGGAGTTACCATAGAGATAGTAACGTAGATAGTAATAGCCTTACTCCCTGTAAGATCGCTTGATAGAATGACCAGTAAATAAATTAACAAAATAAAAGTTTGTCCAATGAAACAGTGGCTAGAATCGCGCACCACTGAAAATCGCCTAGGAATAATTTTCTGGAAATGAGTTGTACGAATTGAGCATTGCATATAGACGTGATTTTAACCGAGCGAGGATAGTATTTGGCGCTTCCCCCGATCTGTCACACAAATCTGGCTCCTTCGTTGTGATTTACTAGCAGAATGCAGTCGCATACTCCTTTATTCCTCCTCAGGATTTTGCAGTTTTTATGAAGAAACCTATGTTTCATAAAATATGTGGGAACAGATTATAATTGTGTAGTTTTTCACAAGTAAGTACGTTTCGCAGGAACTTTATTCTATTGCAGCATGAACTCAGTTGATATCCATGCGTAGTCTAGAGAACAAAATGAAGCCATTAATCAAGGAGATAATCAAAGTAGAGGATCCTCAAACTATAACACCCACCAACAAATTACTTGCTCCAACGAAGATATTAAAGAATGAATATTATGATGACGCATTTACTCCGTGTTGGATATCAATCGAAGCAGGGAAGATTATGATACGTGAAAATCACTCTCACATTGAATATATGTAAATATTTGAACAATTGTGGCACCGTTTTGTTGATATTGGAAAATTCATCTATTACTCAAATAAATTTCTGATGAATTGATGAGGTACTTGCTGAAGTCCTTAACTGTTGGAAAAGTTACATGTCGTGGATGAAATTAATATGTGTAATCTTACCTTTATCTCTCACAAATACACCACAAGAGGATACGAACCTACCTGGGTCATAATTAAAACCTTACCAAGCAATAAACAACTCTGGCGGGCTATAAGCCTGTAATACCTAGCTTGGAAACATAATTGACATCCTTCCTAGTTCTTTAAAAGTGCAGTACACAGTTCCATATTAACACTGCCACATAAGAACGTAAATGGTGCCGTTCCCGGTCACATAGCTGAGCTAGAGATGTTAGTAATTGTTTCGAAATTAAACTGTCATGACTCTGAAAAAAAAAAGGTTTCTGAAAAATTCGTAACGGGTACACTAAGTAGATTAATATTTCTGTTTAGGCCCCTTAGAATGTCACTATCACCGCAAATTCATCTATTATAAGTTTTATGGCTCTCTTTCTTATTTCTTTATCAATATATTTTTCACGATAACATTGTAAATTCTGTTCCAGCTGGCTTGATGTCTGGAGAATAATGCATCGACATTAACGTAGAAGTTTCTCGGGTAATTCCGTCAAATTTGCTCAAGAGTTCCTCACGTAGCCGTTAATTCGTACTGCCAAGTATATTCAGTTACTTTCTTTTGTATATGTCGTGAAATTCTACATCCACATATATAAATTTAAAGGAAAATGTAAAGCCTAACAAATAACTTCAATAAAAGGAAAGAAGAATGGTAAAGAACAGTGCTGTCACCATGACTGTACTCGAAATCCCCCTTGTTTTCTACTTCGTCTGCAAATTGTAACGTTTCACGTTGATAGTAAAAGCCTACTGCTTCAATACCCGCTTTCTACGATAAAACGTGTACTGCCTTTCTAAGAAAAACCTTGAGATACGCAAGCTGACCTATATTTAATATTCCATTCATGTCATTTTATACACTACGTTACCATAAACGAAAGACAGATGGAATTAGGATAGAGAGAAGGGAGGGCTGAAAGCCGGAACGCAGGCAATACTACCACAGTCTCGCGATACACAATTAATGCCACCCCTAACACGCGTGTAAGGCCACAAGCACTAGCTTTTTTCAAATCGACAGTGATAAAAAACACTACCCATACGAGAGTTAGGTTTTAAAAACTTACAAAACGATTATTAGGAAACATGACATTCTACTGTTTTATGTCTGAAATCCTGACATTAGTCTGACAGTACAGCAGGACAGGTGGCGGTTCTAAACATAAAAAATAAAAAAAAACAACAGCACGACTATCCTAGAAAATACATATTTTGAACGCAGCCACTTAGCTCCTTTAAATTTGTATATTTGGGTTCCTTGGGACTTGCTGACAAATAATATGTTAAGCGTTAACTTTTTTTCAAACGCTTGTGTAAACATGGCACGATTGGTTAGACCCGCCAATATAGTCAATCAGAGGCGTCAGGTCAGCACCACATTTTCAAATAAACTTATTAAAGAACCAGTGCGTTGAGCGCCAGTGCATATTTTTCTAAATAAAAGCCTGGGACATCGGCAGATCGAAATTGTGCTATATTCATTGCCAGTCAACGTAACTGTGTATTATTCCATGAATTGTGGTAAGCTTGAAATATTTGATATTTTTAAATGAAAATTGAATGTAAATTGATAATTTATGTCTGTATATATGTGTGGTTCAGTAGCGAACATGAGGTAAAGCCTATATAGTGCTCCAACCTGAACAGAAGGTGTCGGAGGAAAGTAAAACTACATGGAATTGCCAAACAGTACACTGACACCTATCTTATTGACTAGAAAGAAATCATGCTGGAATTGCAGAGGCGTAGTAACCATTAGGGAGGAGTATACTGGTGAAAATTGTTTCAGATGAAGATAGCAGTTGGCCTACCGCTCTGAACTCAGTGTTTGTTATGTATTGTGTTCAGTCTGGAAATTTATTATAAATTAGTTCTGAAATAGGAGGTACAACCTTCTTGTTTCAGGGACCGTGGTCCTAAAGTTATTGAGCAGCACCTGGTCTGAGCTTTGCAGAACCTAGAGGCTGACAACATACTCCTGGGTCCAGATAGTGACCAGTGAGGTGTCTCCAGAACACAGGGAGGCTATCGAGCAGAGGAGTCTTTTCCTGCCGCCATCACGAAAGATAAGCGTCTGTGGCCAGAGGAGCTCAACATTATGCCCCCCTCAAAATCTGACTTTATAATAAAACAGAGGGAAAATACAGTGTTTAACTTGATAGGAACTGTGAACTTTTCCCCATACTATTTCCAAGATAAACAAACTCTTGAAGTCATGATGACAAATAACAACATAGCTTGAAAAAACAAAACCAGTATTACCTCATATTACTACTACACAACTGACACACATAGGATAATATTAATAAAATATGTCACTACAAGGTTCATATTGATAAATTCTGTACATATAAATTGTAATTACAATTGATTGTGATTTCTGGTTCACTTTGTAGTGGAATCAGGACATATATATTAGTGAAAGTAATTAATACATATTTATATTTGAAACTTTACCAGTGACTTATTTAAGATAGTCTTATAGAGTGTTAAATGTGTGTGAGTGTCACAGTATTGTCAAGTGTGGTGGAATAAATTAAATTGTTTATCTGTCTGTTGTTGTTGTGACTTACACTCCATCATATTCATACCCTAGACATTTAACGTAGTCATCACAATATTCCAGAATAATTCTGACTGAGTTCTAAATGTGGTAGCAAGTAAGGTTATCTGTAAAACACTACACCTATTAGATACAGATACCTTCACAGCTGATCTCCGTCAGTACACTAAGTCCCCTATAAATATTTATAACATCCCACTTTACCACATATATTGGGGTCTCGCTCCAGGGATATTGAACTTTCTCCTGTTATAGATATTGGGAATAATAAGAATTAAAAGGTATCCTTGGGTGGAAATAAATAACGTTGAGCTCTCAGTGCCTGTGGTGTCTTTGGATAAGTAATATCAGAGTGTATTGTTTAGTTAGACATTACCTACATTTACCTGTTAGAAAATGGCGGACCTGGCCAAATTTCGATCTGCTGCTGTACAGACTGCGAAAGAGTTAGGAATGGACGGGCAAATTATGATTGCTTATGTCACTGATGAATGTGACAAATATATTGAACGGGAAGAAAGAAGATTAGAAAAAGAAGCCGAAAGAAAATTAGAGGCTGAAAAAGAGATTAAGAGGTTGCAGATTGAGGCTGACAAAGAGGCTAAAGCATTGGATGCAGAAAGAGAAGAGAAGAAATTAGCTGCAGAAAGGGAAGAGAAGAAATTAGCTGCAGAAAGGGAAGACAAGCGATTAGCTGCAGAGAGGGAAGCAGAAAAGGAGGAGAAGAGATTACAAGGGGAGCACGAGTTACGACTAAGGGAGTTTGAGTTTCAAGGCCATGCTCCTGAAAATGGTGCCAGTCCCATTACCTCTGATGCCACTGCTAGCCAGGGAGCCTCAACCTCAGCTATGAATTTTCATTTAGATCATTTTGTTGAGAAAGACGATGATATTGAGAGCTATCTAAATAGATATGAACTATTAGCTACCACATATGGGTTAGAGAGAGAAAGGTGGAGCTTAAAGTTATCTCAAGGTCTTCGTGGGGCAGCTTATGAAGTTTTTGCCAAAATGAGCAGAGGTGATCAGGACAATTATGACATGTTAAAGCAGGCTCTTTTGTTAAGGTATGAAAAGAACGCAGAATTTTATAGGAAAAAATTTAGGAATGCTAAATTACTGTCAGGTGAAACCTATCACCAGTTCTCTGCACGGTTAGAGACATACTTGGAGAAATGGACTTCTCTGGGGAAAACCCAAGATCTTAAGGAAATGGTCCTTATAGAACAATTAAGAGAGTCCATGGCTCCAGACCTGAGAAAGTTTCTCATGGAACAAGGTGCAGAGTGGCTGGGTGAGTTGCTAAATGTTGCAGAAAGGTATCAGGCGGCTCAGGCAGAGGTATCAGGTAATAAAAAGAAACAAGTAGACAATTATCAGGCACCACAAAACTTTAATGAATTTGATCATAGAGATCAAAACAAAGGTAAGCACCAGTTTGATAGGCCACGAAATGACTATAAAAATAAAACCCCACAATTCAATGAAAGGAAATATGATAACAGGAAACCCTTCAGACAGGAAGGAAAATATTGTCAAATATGCAGGATGCATAATCATAATACTAGTGAATGTGGTAGGAAGGTTCCTCCATATCACGCGGCATGCATGATAACAGTGGACAAGGGGAAGAAGAAACTGACAGAGAATCATATAAATCTTCAACATCCCCCCATCTGTGAAGAAGTGACATGTAATGGGGCCAAGGTTAGGTGCCTTTACGATTCAGGTTTAGAATATGACTCAGTTGTGAGTGCAACCCTAGTGCACCCTGAACAGTATACCACAGAGAAAGTGGAGATACAAGGGGCCGTAAAGGGAATATCCACCATGACACTTCCCGTAGCCGAGATCAATGTAGAGACAAGGTACGTGGAAGGAGTGATTAGAGCAGCCGTGTGTGACAGGTCAGGTCGACCCCTAGTAGAAAGGAGGAGGAACCCCCATTAACCTTTTCTGATAAACAGATGAGAAAGGCCCAGGCAAAGGACAAATCATTAAAACCTTGCTTTGACAAATTGCTAAACAGCCATGCACACCCTAAGAAAGGACAATTTTACTTGAGGGATGGACTGCTCCACAGGAAGGCGGGAGCAGGACCCAAAGGATATGGACAGTTGGTACTCCCAACTCCCTACAGAGAAGAAGTGATGGCAAAATCACATGTTGTACCAGACGGTGGACACCAGAGAAATGGGACTACCCGTCAAAGGACATCAGAAAAATTCTACTGGCCCCAAGTAGCTGCTGATATTGCACAATTTGTGGGGGCCTGTGAAAAATGTAGCAAGGTACAGTCCCCAAGTTAGGAAAATCATAATCAGATGCCAGATAAGCATTCTGAAACATATGGGCCTAACAATAACAAGGAAAATAACAATAATAAGGTTGACATAGAGGATAGGTATCCACCTTTCCCCCAACAGTGTTCACCAAAAATATTTAGATTCGCAACTCTGAGAAAGGCATCCAGAAAAAATAGAAATTCAGACCAGTCAACCCAGGGACAGTTTGAAGCCGCATTTAGGGAGCTGGCTGACATTGACATTGAAGATGATCCGCCTAAGTTAAAACCGAAACAAATTGTTAACATAAGAACAGTGGGCAGTGGACGAGTGAGCAATTCGGAAAATGCTCACAGCGCTTCACACTATGGCTATTAACTTAGCACTAAAAGGGCACTGGTGACATTGGTAGTCACCCGACCCTACACCGTCCAAGGGAAAGTATTGCTCGGACCCTGGATGGAGATAACCCACACATCTTATAGCAATGCTAAGGGCGAATTGATTTCTGATGCAGAAACTCATTTCCCCACATATTATCTTAATTCACCAGATTGTCGGTAGGCGAAACTATAGTTGGTGAATATAGCCTCCATTTGAGCGGCACATTATAGAATATTATAAATATATTATTAGAAGGGTGTTTCCACATTCAATCACGCCTGAGATCAGACCAATTGTTGGCTGTGAACATTTCGGAGGAGCAGAGTGTCTCCATTGTTACCTTTTGAATTGAGGAAAGTCCGAGTGTTTATTAAGGCTGATCAGGAAATTATTGGATCTCCTCCACAACTCAGATAGCACCATATAGATCAACTCCTCATAACGTACAATTTGAGGAACATCTAATATTCTCTGGACATGTCGTTGAGCAGACTCAGAGAAAAGAAATGGTGAATATTGACTGCTAAGCAGTAGTAAGACAAGTCGTAACACTTGCAGCTGTACAGTAACATATCTGAAATGGATTCTTGGATTGCAGAGGTCTGAGGCAACCTTCGTCAGTAGTGCTTACTTTAAATTGACCCACCTGCATTAATCCATGATCAAAATGAAATCAGAGAAACGTTGATGCAGATTTTTTAAGCCGCCATCCGTGCGGTGAAAATCAAAGAAAGCACCAGGAATAATATTAAATTTCTCTACGTATAACGTCTGTTTTAAGTGGGGAGGATTTGTCGTGAAATTCTACATCCACATATATAAATTAAAAGGAAAATGTAAAGCCTAACAAATAACTTCAATAAAAGGAAAGAAGAATGGTAAAGAACAGTGCTGTCACCATGACTGTACTCGAAATCCCCCTTGTTTTCTACTTCGTCTGCAAATTGTAACGTTTCACGTTGATAGTAAAAGCCTACTGCTTCAATACCCGCTTTCTACGATAAAACGTGTACTGCCTTTCTAAGAAAAACCTTGAGATACGCAAGCTGACCTATATTTAATATTCCATTCATGTCATTTTATACACTACGTTACCATAAACGAAAGACAGATGGAATTAGGATAGAGAGAAGGGAGGGCTGAAAGCCGGAACGCAGGCAATACTACCACAGTCTCGCGATACACAATTAATGCCACCCCTAACACGCGTGTAAGGCCACAAGCACTAGCTTTTTTCAAATCGACAGTGATAAAAAACACTACCCATACGAGAGTTAGGTTTTAAAAACTTACAAAACGATTATTAGGAAACATGACATTCTACTGTTTTATGTCTGAAATCCTGACATTAGTCTGACAGTACAGCAGGACAGGTGGCGGTTCTAAACATAAAAAATAAAAAAAACAACAACAGCACGACTATCCTAGAAAATACATATTTTGAACGCAGCCACTTAGCTCCTTTAAATTTGTATATTTGGGTTCCTTAGGACTTGCTGACAAATAATATGTTAAGTGTTACGCAAATAGTCTAGGAATTAACAGATTATAGCCAAAATAAAATAGTGAGGGATGTCAGACAACACCAAAATCAGAATCGCTCAGTGGCAGATTTTCTCACCACCATTGTACGGGAAATAAATCCCCATGTTACCTCCTATTTGATTGGCGGAAAGTAAATGTAAGGCTAAACACGATCAGTCGGGCTATAAATATTGATTCTTTGTTGTTAGGGAAGCGTGAGTAGGAGTACTTTTTTTCAAACGCTTGTGTAAACATGGCACGATTGGTTAGACCCGCCAATATAGTCAATCAGAGGCGTCAGGTCAGCACCACATTTTCAAATAAACTTATTAAAGAACCAGTGCGTTGAGCGCCAGTGCATATTTTTCTAAATAAAAGCCTGGGACATCGGCAGATCGAAATTGTGCTATATTCATTGCCAGTCAACGTAACTGTGTATTATTCCATGAATTGTGGTAAGCTTGAAATATTTGATATTTTTAAATGAAAATTGAATGTAAATTGATAATTTATGTCTGTATATATGTGTGGTTCAGTAGCGAACATGAGGTAAAGCCTATATAGTGCTCCAACCTGAACAGAAGGTGTCGGAGGAAAGTAAAACTACATGGAATTGCCAAACAGTACACTGACACCAATCTTATTGACTAGAAAGAAATCATGCTGGAATTGCAGAGGCGTAGTAACCATTAGGGAGGAGTATACTGGTGAAAATTGTTTCAGATGAAGATAGCAGTTGGCCTACCGCTCTGAACTCAGTGTTTGTTATGTATTGTGTTCAGTCTGGAAATTTATTATAAATTAGTTCTGAAATAGGAGGTACAACCTTCTTGTTTCAGGGACCGTGGTCCTAAAGTTATTGAGCAGCACCTGGTCGGAGCTTTGCTGAACCTAGAGGCTGACAGCATACTCCTGGGTCCAGATAGTGACCAGTGAGGTGTCTCCAGAACACAGGGAGGCTATCGAGCAGAGGAGTCTTTTCCTGCCGCCATCACGAAAGATAAGCGTCTGTGGCCAGAGGAGCTCAACATTATGCCCCCCCCCCCCCTCAAAATCTGACTTTATAATAAAACAGAGGGAAAATACAGTGTTTAACTTGATAGGAACTGTGAACTTTTCCCCATACTATTTCCAAGATAAACAAACTCTTGAAGTCATGATGACAAATAACAACATAGCTTGAAAAAACAAAACCAGTATTACCTCATATTACTACTACACAACTGACACACATAGGATAATATTAATAAAATATGTCACTACAAGGTTCATATTGATAAATTCTGTAAATATAAATTGTAATTACAATTGATTGTGATTCCTGGTTCACTTTGTAGTGGAATCAGGACATATATATTAGTGAAAGTAATTAATACATATTTATATTTGAAACTTTACCAGTGACTTTTTAAAGATAGTCTTATAGAGTGTTAAATGTGTGTGAGTGTCACAGTGTTGTCAAGTGTGGTGGAATAAATTAAATTGTTTATCTGTCTGTTGTTGTTGTGACTTACACTCCATCATATTCATACCCTAGACATTTAACGTAGTCATCACAATATTCCAGAATAATTCTGACTGAGTTCTAAATGTGGTAGCAAGTAAGGTTATCTGTAAAACACTACACCTATTAGATACAGATACCTTCACAGCTGATCTCAGTCAGTACACTAAGTCCCCTATAAATATTTATAACATCCCACTTTACCACAGTATATGTAGTTTTACTTTATTACGTCTATTATTTCAGCTGGCATATTTTATCAACGAAATAACCGAAAACATAAACGTGACTGTTTCAACTGAAAGGATAGAATTCTTTATGTGTAATTACTTCATTCACTTATTTGAAAACAATTTTTATGCTTGGAAAATAGATGCTTGGTAGACTTACAGGTATGTTATAGAAATTTCGGATTATCATTACATAAAACATGTTATTTAAACAAGTATGGTGAATTCTTAAGTTTACATAATTAGAGATCAATATCTTAAAACATTGTCTGGCATCATTTGTTCAAAAATTATATAGTGCCTACAAGATTGTCTCTACGATATCAGGCGACTTCACACTGAACACTCTTATTAAGGTAGTAAAGCACTAATTATCGCGTCAAAGAAATAGCATCTTACGTGTACTTTTACAGTTGAACACTTTCATAGTATGACTAATGTTCTGGGTGGGCACTAACATTTTACAGTTGTTTCGAAATGTGCGGTAATCAGCATCAAAAATTACACCGTCTAACAGATGCTTTTCTAGTAGTACAAAGATAAAAAGAGAAAGTCTTAGTACTTGAAAGTTAAATATCAGTTTAGCTACTGTAATTATACTACTTGAATTTAAACGCTGCCCACAAGAATATTCTAAATTCAAAACGTTCTTGGATATATTTTAGTCACAACAAAGGCTATTTCGTAGATTCGCTGTTATACAGTATTAAGCGTATGATAATTACATCAGGGAAGAGACATATTTTTTGAAAGACAATTTATTGGACAGTGTCAGTTTGTTACAATCACGAAAATAATTTAAAAACAGGTGTAGAGCTATTTTATTCGTGTATATAATTCTCTTTGTTTGACATTATCATCCACGCAGTAGATTTCACATTGAATATAGCGACACGTTTGTTAAGTTAGAATTTATGGTACACAGTCAGGGAACAAATTTGCATTTATTAACTTAAGATTCTCGGCGTATTTTTTAGAATGAAACTATGACACAGGCTTTCTGGGCAAACAGGATGGTAGGGACAGTAAACGTATCAGATACAGGAGACTCGTCCAGAGACATCTTCATGGTAGATGATCAAACAACAATAATATATTCATGGGTTGTCTATACTTTACTCCTTCAGATAATTAACATCTTTGGGATCGTTACAAACATTATCAACATTGTCTGCTTCGTCAGCCAAGGTTTCAAGGATTCAGTCAATATCAGTCTGTTAGGTATTATGATAACATTAATTAAAGGCTTTCTATGTGCTTACATTTATGCACGCGTTAATAGTTTAATATTACATGCATCGCCTTCCTTGGAAAATACGCACGGTGCTAAATAGAGCAAACGAATTGTTAAAGATACTAATGTGTACTTTCCTATTAAAGGTATTTGGCCACACATGGGTGTTAATCGCGAGTAAAACTTTAACATTTTAATAAGCCATGTGTTGCTGACCGACCCGCTCACTTCAATAAAAATAAGATATGAGACTTGGCTGGCCTATAGTCATCGTGGTTCATTCAGATTAAGAAAATCATACTGTGGAAAGCTGGTATAAAGCAAAAACTACTCAAGCATGTGGTCTGTGAGCGTATGCACAAATGGGTAATCCACTTCCTTGAAAAAGACATGCTGAAGTGCAATTACATGGAGACGTAAGCCACTCAACGAAACTAGAACAAGCAGTGAAATCTCCTACACTGTTTCTTATCTACATAAATGACGTAATGGACGAATTACCAAAGAGGGCGCACAGTTCGCTATATGCTAATGACCTAGAATTATGGGTAACCACCGAAAATATAAAAACAGTAAACAGTAGTATGCAAGACGCCTTACAAAAACCAGACAAATGAATGCCAGAAAAGCTCTTGAACATAAATTTTAAAAAAAAAACATAAAATTGTTACAATCTCAAACAAGGAGCAAAAAGTCATATTGAAAATAGATGGGCATGTGTTGCTAGAAGAAATAAATCCCACATTCCTTAGAATCACAACGGACATCAGACTAACGTGGAAAAATTAAAATGATAAGAGCCAGCATAAAGCGATACATAGAGTAGACCTAAGCAAAAAAACTAGTAGCAACTGCTTGGGTTGTAAACGACCAAAAACTGAAACTATTATTTACAGGAAATGTCGGACCGGCGGTGGAATACTGAATGCCAGCCTGGGCAACTGCCTCAAAATCTAATTTCGATAGAATAGCCAGAATTATAAACCAGGCTGAAATAATAATTACTGGAGCAAGACTGAAATCATTGCCAATGAATGAAACGAATACAATCCTCGATTGACAGAAGAGATTACAGAATACTATAGGAGGCAACAAATTTACAAGGCGAACAATGTCAGCCAATGAATGACAGATTGGAAGTGGAGTGTCGAGGTAGATTCAAGTGAAGATGCTTTATACAAAAGTCAATGGAACTTGCCCACATAGTACCAAACCTGGTACACACGAAGACACAGCCACTGGCGATAAGCAACACAAGTCCCACCATAGTTGAAAACAAGGTTTCAAGAGCTGATTGACAACATCCCAGAATAAATGAAAAGTAAAAGCTGTCACATTGATGAACGGAGGAAGTGTAGATATTAAATACATCACAAAGACGTACCCAGCCACAGAATCATTATTTATTATCAACATCATTTTCCTTTGCGCTTCTTATGGATCGTAGGAGTGGCTCACATGTATATTGTCCGCCTCTAATTCTAAAGGTACCTGATTCACAGAGAATATAGTTGATGGAAATTTGTTTCAGAACAAGTGGTTTTTCAAATGATGGGATACTCCCCCGGTCCCCTGGGTTATGGGATCGGATGCCTAACCTTCTCGGATTAGGGCGAAAAAGTAGGAGGCCTCGTGTGCGACTTACGCACGTTAAAAATCCATTGGAAGTTGAAAATCGTAAAGAGTAGGCCATACTGCCACTGCCCTGGCAAATTTAAAAAACTGGGAAACCTAACCATTGCAAAAATATTTAGAGAATTCGTGATTCCTGCACACACATCAGGATCCTCGCCGGTACTACGGCATTCGTGCACTGTGCTGAGATGATCCATATGTGATCCGTGTTTGATGAAGATGGACCTTAAAATCAAACCAAACTAATTCTTACGAAGCATGGAACCACCACTGCAACTGGTCCCCTTGCACCTAGCCTCTACCAAGTAATCATATCGCCTTACAGTTAGCCTGTACCAAGCATTCATATCGTCTTACTGCTAGCCTGTACAAAAGCATTTATATCGTCTTACAGATAGCCTGTACCAAGCATTCATATCGTCTTACACCTAGCCTGTACGAAGCATTCATATCGTCTTACTGCTAGCCTGTACCAAGCATTCATATCGTCTTACAGATAGCCTGTACCAAGCATTCATATCGTCTTACAGTTAGCCTGTACCAAGCATTCATATCGTCTTACAGATAGCCTGTACCATGCATTCATATCGTCTTACAGTTAGCCTGTACCAAGCATTCATACCGTCTTACAGATAGCTTGTACCAAGCATTCATATCGTCTTACAGATAGCCTGTACCAAGCATTCATATCGTCTTACAGTTAGCCTGTACCAAGCATTCATATCGTCTTACAGTTAGCCTGTACCAAGCATTCATATCGTCTTACAGTTAGCCTCTACCAAGCATTCATATCGTCTTACAGTTAGCCTGTACCAAGCATTCATATCGTCTTACAGTTAGCCTGTACCAAGCATTCATTTCGTTTTACAGCTAGCCCGTAGCAAGCATTCATATCGTCTTACTGCTAGCCGGTACCTAGCATTCAAATCGTCTGACAGTTAGCCTGTACCAAACATTCATATCGTCTTACAGCTAGCCTGTACCAAGCATTCATATCGTCTTACTGCTAGCCTGTACCAAGCATTCATATCGTCTGACAGTTAGCCTGAAACAAGCATTCATATCGTCTTACAGTTAGCCTGAACCAAGCATTCATATCGTCTTACTGCTAGCCTGTACCAAGCATTCATATCGTCTGACAGTTAGCCGTTAGCCTGAAACAAGCATTTATATCGTCTTACAGTTAGCCTGTACCAAGCATTCATATCGTCTTACACCTAGCCTGTACGAAGCATTCATATCGTCTTACTGCTAGCCTGTACTAAGCATTCATATCGTCTTACAGATAGCCTGTACCAAGCATTCATATCGTCTTACAGATAGCCTGTACCAAGCATTCATATCGTCTTACAGTTAGCCTGTACCAAGCATTCATATCGTCTTACAGATAGCCTGTACCAAGCATTCATATCGTCTTACAGTTAGCCTGTACCAAGCATTCATACCGTCTTACAGATAGCCTGTACCAAGCATTCATATCGTCGTACAGATAGCCTGTACCAAGCATTCATATCGTCTTACAGTTAGCCTGTACCAAGCATTCATATCGTCTTACAGTTAGCCTGTACCAAGCATTCATATCGTCTTAAAGTTAGCCTCTACCAAGCATTCATATCGTCTTACAGTTAGCCTGTACCAAGCATTCATATCGTCTTACAGTTAGCCTGTACCAAGCATTCATTTCGTTTTACAGCTAGCCCGTAGCAAGCATTCATATCGTCTTACTGCTAGCCTGTACCTAGCATTCAAATCGTCTGACAGTTAGCCTGTACCAAGCATTCATATCGTCTTACAGCTAGCCTGTACCAAGCATTCATATCGTCTGACAGTTAGCCGTTAGCCTGAAACAAGCATTTATATCGTCTTACAGTTAGCCTGTACCAAGCATTCATATCGTCTTACAGCTAGCCAGTACCAAGCATTCATATCGTCTTACAGTTATTCTTTTTGTGGCAGTGTGTTTTATATGATATGGTTGCCAGTTCCACGAACAACCTCATACTATGTGTTTTGTACGACATGCTTCAGGGTCAGTAGCTCTATGTTTTGTTTTGGTTTGGTCTCTCCAGAGACTCCAGGGAACTACGAGGGACACCACAGATTGGATCAACATATAAAAGATGGTTCAGCAACACAAGAGGTAAAACATGGAGGAGGAAGTGTCAACACTCAATTAACCAATGGACAGGAAATTCATATCTCAGTAAACCTGAGACAAAGGTACGAAAACGATTTTAATTTCCATAGTGGAAAACAAGAATTCTGCTAAAGGCAGGATAGTGTACATCACAGACTCCATATGAATCATAACAATCCCCAGGAACAATTTAAAAAAATACGAATTAGATAGCCTGACAGAAGCACTCATGGAAACCAGCTATAAATTAAAAATATATAGAGATAAAATAAATAATTAAAAAGCTTAGCACAGAGAACATCCCATTGTCTTATACAAGAGAACCATAGAATTCCTTACCAAGAAGGATCCAGTGTCATTTGTCGTACTGAGAACTGCAGACTTGTGACGAAGTGTCTGTTCCTGTCCTTTTGTATGATCTCTCAAACCTTCAGCACTCCAGCCGTAAACTTATTTTCTTCATATTTCTTCATTATTCGCTTGTTATTTGGCATTTCATTTTGCCCTTTCATTCATTGTTTTCATTATGCTGGGCATAACATGGTGAAGTCTCTAACACGCCACTCCCCTTTGGCAGCATTTGCTACGAGAGTAATTCGTATCTTATTGTTTGCCACTCCTCAGACGTATTTACGTTCCGCCAGGTGAACTGTGGTATTATCGTAACAATACCCAGTCATCAGACCGGTCACCCGCTTATCTCTTTGAATCCATATGACTACCTGTATAAACGTGTCGGTCCAACATTTCACCCCCGTGAAAAGCTGCTGATCGTGTTGACACAAGCTTGTAAGGTGCGTACGATGAAAGTAAACAACACTGTCTGACCAGACATCTGTCTGGCGGAGGCACACAGATAAAGGCGATAATTAGATAATCTGTCGGGGTAGACATCTGGGTGGAAGACATTACGCCAGGAAAACATGGTCACAATATTGTGATATACAGATGTGCGACCGGAAGTCTTATGCAACGATATGACATCACTGTTGTAAGAGGCCACGCGTGTATATTAAATTTAATGTTTTTCAAATACGCGTGGGATCATCATCTCATCTCAACCCATAACCCGTCATGGGTCGTAGGGGTGCCATGGTGGAAGCATCAGCAGACAGGGTCCTCCACTGCTATGATGTTATGATGGAAAGTCAACGCGTGGGATAAGTAATGATAAACAAACCGACCCTTCTGGTGCTAGAGAGTGATTGGCTCACCAGCATCTACAATGAATTTGATTGGAACATTCAGCGGAAACCCATCTGGATTTGAACAGGAAACTACAATATAATGTAGTGAAATCCCAGACACAGATTACACAGAGAGATCGCATTGTACAGCAAACAACTCTCCAGAAGCCAGTGGGATATTGGACTTAGTATTCCATACTTATAAGTGACAGTGCAACGTATTTGGGCAACTCTGAAAACTTAAGAGTAAACTCGCATATTTAAATACAAGACTGATTGTTGTTGGTGTTTTGCAGTTTATAATTTTAGTCAGCTAGAGCGGCTAATTTTTATTTAGACAAGTGACAATTGTAATTTTCGTGTCGCCTGTAAACAATCTCCTTGCACAACATGGCCGAATCACAAAATCTCTATAATTTTTATTTAAATGTTGCTAAAGAGATGGGCTTATCGGGCAAAGAATGATCTGATTTTGTAGCGGCTTCTGTGAGAGAAGATAAGGAACGGATGAAAGACGATAAAGACAAGGCAGAAGCCGAGAAAGACATTGCCCGAGAAGAAAGAAGATTAGAAAGGGTAGAGAAGGAGAAGCAACAGGAACACGAAAAGGAAGAGAAAGAAAAGCAAAGAGCTTTTGAGGAGCAGAAGGCTGAAAAGGAAAGGGCATTCCAAAAACAGGAGGCCGAAAGAGCAGAAAGGAAGGAACCGGCCGACAGAGCCATTAGACTGAATGAATTGGAGATCGAAAGTAGAAGAATCGAATCTAGTTCTAGCACTAATGGGTCGGGGAGCTCTCAAAATAGTGAGGGCGGTAAAGAAGCAGAGTGGCAGTATAACTTTTTCCAACTAAGTATAGAAATACGTTGTTTGGTGACGAGACAAGGCTGGAACGACTAGCCAAATTTATTAGACAGATAGATGTGGTATTTGAAAGCGAACAAAATCGGAGGAGTGTTACGTTCCAACAAACAATCTGAACAATGAAACCAAACACTAATTTTGCAAAATATCTCCAGGAGCGCTAGAGAAAATGCCAAAATGCACATTTGAAGACAGTCATGACAGATCGGAAGATAATGTAAGAAAAAGAAACGCCATCTACGAACTCGAAATAGAAAAGAGCGGCATGTGAACAACCAAGACAACAGACACATCTTTGCCATGCAGGATACGAGAGCTATCGGATATGGATAAGGGATAAATACCAAAGACAATTAATGATAGCCCATCAGATAACGACGCTGAAATCGATGAATCAACAAGGCTGAGATTACTGAAATTTAGCTTCAATGGAAAAAATAACAAAGATGGACGTATGAGAGGATACATTTTACGTGTATACAGCCACAAGCAACGAGAACAATTAGCATTCATACCCTTCATACAAATGCAACAGAAAATGGAGGTGGAGGTGTTTTTCTGAGCTTAAGCACTGGGTCACAAAAAATGATGTCAGTGGCAACAGGACAAAATCCAAGTAACTTCAGAGCAGAGGCCCTGAAAACTGCAGCAGAGGTTATAATGACAGAGGAAAGCACATAGAGACATGTTGCTTTCTTCACAGATGCACCGTCATTAATTGCAACGTTGAAAAGCCAAAATAATGCAGGCCTTGATAACCTAAGAGTAGTGTTCCTCGAATTTTGTCAACGATTCAAAAGAATTGTGATCCAATGGATCTCATCTTATTGTAACATCACCGGCAATGACGAGTCTGACAAATTGGCAAAGGAAGGTGGAACGCTACCTTCTAAGGAGGCAAAAAGTTTTATCAGAATTAGATACAAAAACAAATGATATGCAGAGCATGAAGGTCACACACAAAAGGATGCATACTTCAAGCTCAGCAGAAGAGAGCAAATGGTAATCCGTACGGGCCACAACACATTGGGATACCATGTATTCAGCAAGCTAAACATAGAAACTATCAATGAATGTAAATGTGGCACTGATGAAATGACTGTTGAATATCTGCATCCAAGATGCCCATCATATGTGGAATAGATAAAGCACATATTGTCGTCACCAGTACCAATTGTGGAAAAGCTCTAAGGATGTGACAGATGCGGCGACCTCTTCTCGATCCCTATTTAACTGCGGAAGTATCAGTTACACTTGTTGTACCGACTTTATTGCGTGCTTTTCAATGGTCGCACGTTTGTTCTTTCTCTGCTTCGTAGCAGATATTTTGTATCTACATTCTTTCACTTCTCTCAGGGATAAGTCGTCGTGTCTGTTTGTTACCCATTTCTCCCTGCTTTGCAACTCGCAGCTGAAATATATTATCGACAACAATGTTGGCTAATTGCGGGTGCAGCCGACATCAGACTACAGATTAGCCCTACAAATCGCCAGCGTATTTGCATACTCGCTAATAAGGCTAGGGAACGCGACAGATAAAAGATTACTTGTCTGAGTGACACATTTTGGACAGAAAAGGATGACCTAATCGTTTCCTGTCCGACTTGTAAAGTAATAAGATGTTACATCGTACACACATTGCTTAGAGAGTTTACCGATGTGTTTGTGAGTTTGTACACAAAGCATCGGATGTTTGATTGCCATGGGAGATGTGCCCTTTGCATCACGCGCACATTTTCCATGTCGGAATATTTTGGAATTGCCCCACCGAACAAGACTGTTTGAAATGATTGGAGCCCTGATTAGATTCATAAAAAACAGATGCGGGGGTAGGACAGAAAATATAACTGGTCGTTTGTTCAAGTCTAACTTCAATGTGAGATTCACGCTTGCCAAGAAGATACCAGACTGCAAGAAGTTAGAATCAGACTTCCATCTTATCAGACCGGACACCTTTTATTGGTGTATTTAAAGGACTTATAAAACAGCCCAGGAAAACTATCAATTTAACAAGTAAACCAGAACTGAGGATACTGAACACACGGAGTTATAGAGGGAATTATCATATAAACGTAACGACCCCCGAGAACACGTGTAAGAGGCCTAATCAAGTGCCTTAACTTTATTCACCTGAGCAAAAAGTATGTGAGCCAGAATTGGCGTAATTTGTCATTTACATTCTACATTTTTCATTACTAACATGTGAACCAATATGTATATATTACCATGTGAAAATTAATGTTTGAAAATAGCTATGGATGTCTAAGTCATTTGAGGCTGGCAACCTCATCATATAGAATTATGATTTCATGAACCACCATTGCAAGGGCTGGTGACTGCTTTATCGCTAGTTTCTTAAAGACAACTAAAAGCATAGGTAGTCCCAAGTTCCATATGGAGCAGGGAGGGAAAGATGAAAAAATTGATGTACATCCTAAGTAAAATATTTACTTTTTCAAACCAGTGTAATGTAAATGTAAACATTTTCACTTTAAAAATAATAAAAAGTTTCAAACTTTTCAGCAAGTGTAGATATAAATGGAAACATATTCAATTTATATTGTGAACACTTTTCAGTCAGTGGAGATGTAAATCTAAATATTTTCTATCTGTACAATTACCGTGTTCATTTAAATGTAAAATAAAGGTCAAGCTATTCAATTTAAATGTAAAGAAAGTTTTCTCTCGAGGGATTACGTTTAATTCTCATCGAGGGTAAATTCTGAGGTAGACGGGATAGTGGAATAAGAGAAAGGGGGCACATAACTATTTGTCGGAAAACGAAATACTCAAGAGAGCGTTTCTATTCTTTTACCATAGTTGGTGGTGGTACCATTTGAGGGTACTATCTCTGGAACAAGAAGGAAAAAGTGGCCTGAGCTTCAAGACGATGGACCAGCTTTGTAGACACTCCCTGACACTTTTTGGGAACAGTCTACAAGGAGCCAAACCATTAGAAGGAACAGAACCGTCACTGACAGCTAAGTAGTTCTATAAGCTGCTACGTGACTTCTTAACTAAACATTCTACCATCCTCCAAGGATGAACATTTTCGTTTAAACTATACAATTGTATAAACTGTTAAAACCGAAGTGGTTATTAAATGTTGTTATTTGTAATTATACAAATTTAACTTCGATTTAATCATTTTAGATGTACTGCATGTTTGTCTCAGTCACTTTACTAAATACACTCTAAACAGAGATACACCATAATAATAAGAATTCCACTGAGTAAATCAGGGTGGGGGTATGACGAGCTTAAATTAATAATTGCTAAATTCTTCACAAAAGTTGTCGGCAGATCATAGAGTGCTCAGTCAATGCAGCATTGTTCTCGCTTTTCTGAATATCTTGTGAAACACCCTTGAGAGAAGCATCATTATCCATCTATTTACCACTCTGAAAAGAATCATCTTGTGTTAAGGTAGACACCTTTAAAGACCCATATTAGATACTCGTGAGTTTTGGCCACTGTTGACCACTACTGCAAAGCAGGGAGGTAATCCGTGACAACCGAGATGCAAATAGCCTCAAGCTGATTACTGCTTTCTTTGAAAACATTCAAGTAGACGTCTGAGAGTGTACGAAGAAGAACAAATACTCTTCGACATTTGCTGAGGGAGACTGAGCACCTATAGGTTTGCCGGAGTGCAGTGATGTCGATTCTGATCAAAAATAACAATAGCGAAAAACCCTAATTAGTAATCAGTGACAAGTATTTTTGTTGCCAAGCTTTCACAGGAGAAAACAACAAGAAAAATGATATTGTACTGTTTAAAATGTTGACAACATTTTTATTTAATTCTCATTCTTCTACAGTGTAAACATACGCACAAAACCAAATCATCTTGGTAACAACATTGACTTGTGCAAACTATTATTCTGTCTATTCAGGTTTATCAGTCTCTGATCTATGCAGTCTTACAACGATGGTTTGGTTATGTATCTGCTTATCACCTGCCGTCATCGCAGCAGATTTGCCCTTCGAACCCATGGAAGTAATGTACTTAACAACAGGAATGCCACATTTTACTTTCACCCGAGTGAGCAGTTGTATCACCGCCATGATTACTATAGAGAGGTGCTTGTGTATTATTACGCCTCTGAAGGTTTGTATGTGCTGTGAACTTGAGCATAGTAAAGAGAATATTTTGAATTGAAAATGTTTGTTATTTAGTTACTTTGTGTATTTGATTTTACCTACGATCTTATTACGATCTCTTTAGATATCTTTAGAAGTCATCTGTTATCTAATCACAGGTCTTTTTGGAATGCGTAAGTAACGAAAATTACCCTTAACCAAGGGTCCCCTACCCAGAAGCTCTCAGATCTATACTAGAATTACTGAACCCTCTAATGATCTACGTGTGTGTGAGAATATGTGTGTGTGTGTGTGAATTGTAAGCTCTTAAGCCAGGCGTGGGAGGGACAGGGGAGTGATAAACCTTACATAGAAACAATCGTATTCCTTTCTCGTGTAGTTCACGAAAATATTTATCTAGCCAGCTCGATAGATTTGACTAGGAATAAAGAAAATATTTATCTAGCCAGCTCGATAGATTTGATTGGGAATAAAGAAAATATTTATCTAGCCACCTCGATAGATTTGATTGGGAATACAGAAAATATTTATCTAGAAAGCTCGATAGATTTGATTGGGAACACAGAAAATATTTATCTAGCAAGCTCGATAGATTTGATTGGGAATACAGAAAATAATTATCTAGCCAGCTGGATAGATTTGATTGGGAATACAGATAATATTTATCTAGCCAGCTCTATAGATTTGATTGGGAATACAGAAAATATTTATCTAGCCAGCTCGATAGATTTGATTGGGAATACAGAAAATATTTATCTAGTCAGCTCGATAGATTTGATTGGGAATACTGACAATATTTATCTAGCCACCTCGATAGATTTCATTAGGAATACAGAAAATATTTTACTAGCCAGCTCGATAGATTTGATTGGGAATACAGAAAATATTTATCTAGCCAGCTCGATAGATTTGACTGGGAATACAGAAAATATTTATCTAGCCAGCTCGATAGATTTGACTGGGAATACAGAAAATATTTATCTAGCCAGCTCGATAGATTTGATTGGGAATGCAGAAAATGTTTATCTAGCCACCTCGATAGATTTGACTGGGAATGCGGAAAATATTTATCTAGCCAGTTCGATAGATTTGATTGGGAATACAGAAAATATTTATCTAGCCAGCTCGATAGATTTGATTGGGAATACAGAAAATATTTATCTAGCCAGCTCGATAGATTTGACTGGGAATACAGAAAATATTTATCTAGCCAGCTCGATAGATTTGACTGGGAATACAGAATATCTAGCCAGCTCGATAGATTTGACTGGGAATTTATCTAGCCAGCTCGATAGATTTGATTGGGAATACAGAAAATATTTATCTAGCCAGCTCGATAGATTTGATTGGGAATACAGAAAATATTTATCTAGCCAGCTCGATAGATTTGATTGGGAATACAGAAAATATTTATCTAGCCAGCTCGATAGATTTGACTGGGAATACAGAAAATATTTATCTAGCCAGCTCGATAGATTTGACTGGGAATACAGAAAATATTTATCTAGCCAGCTCGATAGATTTGACTGGGAATACAGAAAATATTTATCTAGCCAGCTCGATAGATTTGACTGGGAATACAGAAAATATTTATCTAGCCAGCTCGATAGATTTGATTGGGAATACAGCCCAATCAAATCTATCTAGCCAGCTCGATAGATTTGACTGGGAATACAGAAAATATTTATCTAGCCAGCTCGATAGATTTGATTGGGAATACAGAAAATATTTATCTAGCCAGCTCGATAGATTTGACTGGGAATACAGAAAATATTTATCTAGCCAGCTCGATAGATTTGACTGGGAATACAGAAAATATGTATCTAGCCAGCTCGATAGATTTGATTGGGAATACAGAAAATATTTATCTAGCCAGCTCGATAGATTTGACTGGGAATACAGAAAATATTTATCTAGCCAGCTCGATAGATTTGATTGGGAATACAGAAAAATTAGCTTTGATCCCGGGGAACCACGATTTTAAATGCCGGCAGGAGAGGTCTAGTCCGAAATTTACCTAGCTTACAAAGTCTTTGTTTTTTTCTTGGTCCACACAATCGCCTACAGATCTACCAAATCATTCACTGGGATCTACCGGTAGATCGGGAACGACTGGCTACCGACCCTTGCCCTAAACAATTTTCAGATTCAGACGGTCCTCGACGGGGTTCTGTTCTGACGACCCCGTCATAACTCGACACGGTTGTAAATCAAACATCAGTATGTACTATATGAACCAAAATGAAATATTAACATTTAACATACCTAATCACTGACAAAAGCAGGTCTGTTTCGTTGCATCTTTAAAACTAATGCTACTCGTATGTTATAGGGATATAATACAATGTACAAATTACAACATGAAAGTACTTTAACGGAAGATACTTTTCTATAAAAAAATAATTAATTAATAAATAACAATTACAGCAGAATAATAATATTGTAAAAGTAATATGATTGTCGTAGATTTTTGATAGGGAGATTAAGACTTGGGTTGGTCCCTTCTGAATAGATTAGAATAAGTGATAGCCACAGTGAGAGATAATAATAGAAATAGATTTCCACGAGTGAGAAGGTAGAAATCAATAGAGGCTGTCCCTGAAATCAAGAATCTACTCTCTTTCAGCCTATCTTGTACAACAGATCTAGAGGAGTCAGACAGTCTATTGACTACATATATTAATATATATATATATATTATACCACTCACGTGCACACACACAAGTGACGACAGTTAGACACACAGACGTGGAAACTATAACCATGGAAATATAGATATTTTGGAACGAGCTGACCCGACACACTGATTAAGTTTAATGAATTTTAATTATCAGAATAAAATTCCATCACAACACATAAAATTACATCCAGCATATACAAATAGTCACAAAGTCAAAGAATTGCTACAAGAATGATAGACCCATTGGTATGATCCTTTTTCTCGATGTATAGCCCACAGTCCTGTTAGAAGAAAAGTGATAGCCCCAAAGAGTCACGAATACATAGGCTTTAGTCTAAGATTTCCCTTTAAAGGTATGAACAGACTTTGATACTCTGATCTATCCTAAGGAAAATATTGTTAGCAACAAAATTGCATAAGGAGATTACAAAAGTGGGTGAGATTTGGTATACCATAAAAAAAGAGTCACTCAGTCCTGCTTTCTCTCTGTTCATTCATCAGGGATCCCACCTGTAACACGTTCTTACCTACAATCATGCTGTTGTTCGCCGTCTGGCGGAAACTTTAGGACACTTCTCTACAGTGAATCTGTATTCTTTGGATAAAGAGAATCCCAGCTCTGCAGATACAGGTTTCTTCCAATGTTCCGGGGAGCATTCACTTCACCAGATTATTTTAAGATTACTGTTAAGGTCACTTGAATCAGTTTGGGTAAGAAAGTTTAAACGGGCTCACAGTGTCAGAATCTTAAGGTTTCCACTACTTAGGGAAAATGGCAGGTTTGTAACTTCGATCAAAGGCAAAATTCTTGGTCACACCACAAGGTTTATAAAATCAATCATCATGAATTAGAAATACATACGTATTTCGTCAATACTCAATGATGAATCAGTGCAATTATAAGTTAGTTTAAAATATTCTCGACAAATCACTAGAAATTTAATTAAATTTATTTATAGCTGCATGAGTTTAAGTTAGAAATTATAATTTATTTTGCTATCCACTGAAACACGTCATCAAGAGAATATAACCGACTTATAAATTAATTTCTTCTACACAAAAGAAACTAGTGAAATATAATAAGCGATTTATTACTAGATCACTCAACACAATAGATATATAATAATTACCTCCACACAGAACTACAGATTAATATCACGAACTAGAATCGATCAATATAATGGTAGTCTAGATCTCGGCAAAATGTTGCCAAGAAACTAAAACTTTGCAATACACAAGATATTCTTCTAGCCCTAGCGATCTGTCTACTGCAAATTTTGGAGAACAGAATGAATAGTCTAAGCTACATGTGTAGATATACGAAAAACAGACAAAGGATGCGCGCTATTTCGAAAATCCGAAATAGCCTCCCCTTTCTCGTCTTAACACTTCACCCTACTCAGACCATGCCCATAACTTGTCAATACGCGTCCTAATGCCTTCTCCCGACATACGGCTACTCCTGAGCTACGCATGTCTGGCGCTTTCCACACCTCACCGAGAAACTTAACCGTAGAGCGCCGTGTCAGATGAAAATGTCTGCCATCCCATGTCTATCGAGACGAATTTCACGGTATTTCTTCTCGTCCAGGGACTGACACGATTATGCAATACGCTGCGTTCCCAGTATGAGAAAAGAAACGGTAAAGTCAGAATGGGAAAATATATTTATGTCGCAAACGAACGAATGCGAAAAACCAGGCAAAGGATAAAAGAGCGCTAATAAAATAGAGGACACGGGTAGAATAAGAAAAGAATATAGAAAATTTATTGATCATAAATCTCTATGCGACAATGATGACTGTCGTAAGTACGAGTGGTCGTATGTGTCATATGTAATTAAGACGAGACAATCTGTTTTGTAACGTATCAAGCTGTATTCATAAAAGTTATAACATTAATGCTGCATATGACATCACTAGCACTGTCGTAGTTTGCCTAAATATGAACTTTTGATTGTCTTTTTTCTTTTATTTCCTAACATTTATATTACTACTATTGATGAATAATAAAAAATTCAGAAAATTGCTTAAGTGGAAACCATGAAATATTCCAAAATACCCATTTGTATTCCTACAGATAAAAAGTATCGCTACTCCACGTCGAGCTACTGTGATCGTCATCTGTATGTTCGTCGTTCTCTTCTGTAGTGCTGCCCCGGTGTACATTGTCAACAAAATGGACATGAAATTTTCTTCATTGAGGAACAAAACTATTTTTGGACTTGTTCGTATGGATGATCAAGAACACGTGGAAAGGATTTCATTTGTTATCAACAACTTCTCTATTCCTTTGATAGCCTTTGTGATGATTGTTATATGCACGATAATACTTTCGCTAAAACTTCAAGACAGAACAAATTGGAGAATGAGAGTCACCATTCATGCACAGATTGACAGAGTTTCCACCCGTAACCAGAAGACAGCGAAAATGGTTGTGATGATTTCCACTTTATTTATCGTTTGCTTTACTCCCATTACCGTCTTAATGTTAGCAGTTGCATTTGTATCCGAGCTGACATTGCATGGGAAATATTTAAATATGGGAATGATATTTGCCGGACTAGGTTATGTAATGGAGGGTATAAACTCTTCTATGAATATCTTTATTTACTATCACATGAGCAGTAAATACAAAGATCACTTCCGCAAGCTTTTCTTCCGTGTGAGAATAAAAGTGTAACCCAGGCAATAACTAACATAAATAATAGAAGCACTAAAATGTGTTTGAAAGGTTTGGTTCTTTGAGTAGTGATCTCAAAAGATGCACCAGTGTATATGCATGTCTTAGTGACATGGTCAGGAATCTGAGATTATAAGTACTGTACTTGATAAACAGAATGGTGTTTCAACATTTTTGAGATTCAGTGATACCAAGATTGAGACTGAACCATTACAATTCAAATGTGACGTTTTAAAATCAGAAGTTGAATGGTAAATATTCTCTGATAAAATGGTTTACGACCGATTTAACTTATGTATTATTGCAATAGGACTATTTCTTCGCCCACAAAATCTGCTTCAGCAACATACATTATCGGCAAGATACACTACAGAATAGACAACGTTCAAAATATTCCCAAGTATATTACCACCAAACCCCTCTTTCACCATCACCCTATGTGGAGTGTTGCGTGTCGTTTTGATGTTAAATGTTAATATTGTATAACAGGATAGTTCCTATTGCCAAGATAACTTCAAGGGTAGTAAATCTCTTACGTCACAGCAACCAGCCCCCACACCACTCAGAATGATTTGAGTCACAATGGCCGAAATGGACGATATACAATTTATTGAGGACAGCACGCAGCTCCACAAATAGATAGTTATAGCCAACATGTAATGGCAGATAATATGCAGTAGACGAAATACCGTAGGCAGTCAGTCCATGTCAGGAAGGTTGTCCTTTTTCTCAATATGTCTTATTCACTCAATACGCGACTCTGAGTAATTATACTTCTTGTCCATACAGATACTAGATAACTAGATGACTAGATACATCTCACCAAAGATCTTGATGTATTTAGTGATAACAGATTTCCATTTTTACACTTTAACAATCAGGAGCTCAAACACAGACGTCCACTCGCCATGACACACACTCGTATCTCTCTAGCCTTCTCCCCCTCTAGTTTAACGTGAGCCAGCCAAGCATATCTGCTTAACGTCACTCACCTGACTTTATCAGTGACCCGTATAAAATAAACAAATAAAGAGCCCTGCTGAGCTAAACCTATAATAGGCACAATTGTTATGAATTTTAGTCATAACATGGAGATACAATGCAGCTAAAAAATTACATACACATTTCATTACCTGGCACAACGGAAAAAGAGTGAGAACTCGTGACCTAGGAGATCTGAAAAGTTAAAGTGCTGCACCAGTCGAAGTGTTAACGAAAGCAGAAGAATGTATGTGGCCTGAGGCTCCAGACGACATGATTTGCAAATGTTAAAAACATCAATTAATGACATTTTGTCAAAACATCACACCGATAGTTGTAGCAAAATGTGGCTTTGAGTTATTCGAATGGAACTATTCTTATCCGCCAGTATCCAGCTGGTTCAGAAACATTTATTGTTTGTTTAAAAAAAACATGACTTAAGAAGAAATAAACCACAGGCAGATTGTAAAGGAAGAGTTATTAAGAGTACTTGGTGTTCTCAAACTTCTCTAACAGCTCCATGGACTGACACGTGCATTTAATTTACAAGCGGATCGCGTTCGGAGGCAACCAAACACAACTGCTTCTTTATCTAGAAAGTTGGAAAGTTCTTCTAGTATGCTAATGGGTGAGATAAAATAACAAAATAATAATTAACCCTTGTCAATGTAACTGTGTAAGACACAATCAATGAAAATACTGTTACGATAAAGCAAGTTCACATGATAGGAAATTATAGAGAGCGATGCAACAGGAGGTAATTTGATCATCAAACGTGATCCCCCGTGGATCAAGTGTTTACATTCTAGGGGTGGGGGTCATAACTCCCAAGTGTCATCCTCCTGCTGTCATGTCCAGATAATTTAATCCACGCCACCTTGGTCGCAACTTTCAACTTCAATCCTGGTTTTTCTGTCAGTTGGAGGCAATTGTGAAAGTAACTCTTCTGTTAAAATTAAATTGCTGTCCTGAATTCTATAGCCCGTTGCGGTCGTTGCACAGTTAGCACGATGCCCTGTCCGCAGTTTCACTGTGTCTCTTAAATGCCCTTAATCTTGACTGCCCTTTTAAACCAAACATTTTCAGTAGATCATACATTGAGGCAGCCACTAGACCTCTTGCACCTACCTCAACAGCCATGACCCTTCCAGTGAACCCGTCGTGTCTCAAGTCCGTGACCAGATCATTATACTTGACCACTTTTAACTAGTGTTGCTCGTCCAATCTGGATTCAAACGGCACGGTCAGCTCAATCATAATAATCTGGTGCGATGATGAGGAATGTAGCACTTTATCTACCTGGCTGTCTTCGAGATCTTCTGCTACTTTCTGGATATATCCCTCGCCCAGGTAGATTTACTGCCATCTCCCAGTCATTGGCACAGTCAAGAATAAGTGAAAAACTGCTACTTGGTTTACTTCGTGTGGGATGTGTTGACTTTCCTAATCTCAGAAAGTATTATTTGCGGTAATCTGTAAGACTTTACTGTTCGCCTTCACCCTTGCCAGGTCTGTTGTAGCAGCCAGCTCCTATAGTACTCTGTTATGGCCCCATTTGTATCGCCCTTGCCCTAATGACACCTTGCAAGCTGAGAGTACATGTTTAAGTGTCTGCACCCATGGCACTGAGCATCATCAGACTTTCTCCGTCTCATAAGGTTTGAAAGCGATGTCAGGAGGTCATACATTGATCTGAGTCTATGGGGTGAAATATGCCATATATCACTCCATGTTTACACATTCAAGTTACAATGCAAATGAGACTATCATATTATATATTCTTTAAAATCAATGTGCACACTTTTCTACTTGTATAATGACATGCAGGAAATTTCATATTGTCGTTCTCATACATATATGCGCATATTTACAATTAAAAATGAAGACAGTAACAGCTGATGTTTGTTATAAATGGCTTTTCCCATCTTTTATATCAGGGAATCTTGGTTTCTAAGGAATGTTGCTGTACTTTCTTTTTTTCTTTTGTATCCTAGTATTGTTTAAATTTATTGATCATTGCTATTATATTGAGTAAACATTGGTAGACGTAATGAACCTTTATCTGTCAGAAAACAGTCTTGCACGACAAGACCGTATCAACAGTTGGACACGTGGAAGGACAACTCTTAATGTGTTTAATCAGCCATCTTGAAAAGAGAAGAACAAGAACAGGTAGATTATATTCAAGGGCAAGTAACCTTAATGGCCGCATCCTCAGAAGAGACCACGATACCATCACCAGAACTGCTATGCAATGGACTCCAGAAGTAAAGAGAAAGCAGGGCCGGCCAAAACCGACCTGGTAGAGAACTGTGGTTGCAGAGATGCTAAGCATGGACCAGAAGCTGGTGCAGCACACGTAGGATGACAGCCGACCGAACAAAATGAAGACAGTTTATTGCTGTCCTACAAGACCCACCAGGCGTAATAGTCACTGATTGCTTTGTCAGTCGTGGGCAGAGGACAAAAGAAGAAGTAACGCTTGTTATGGTAACAATGGCAACGTATATATAAACAAAATCAACACCCTCTGCCCCTCTTCTTTATTAATGAAACAAGTAATTTAAACAAGATGGTTTCTTGTGATCTCTCTGAGGTCTTACGGCTAGACGACAGAAACGATTATTTCTGTTATTTTCTAGGGCTAGAAGTAACTGTATTAAGAACTGGAGAAGAGAAGTCAATGTTTATGTCCACGATCAGTTGAAAAGTGTTGTTTTGAATCTAAATGGAATATGTTTCTGAAACTTGCTCTCCATTCCATTTTAACCAAATACGATCTTTTAGAGAGCTGTTCTTCAATCCTTCTGGGTTACAAGTTACGTTGTGCAGGCTGGTTCATACGTTTTATGCTGCCTGGTAAGATAACCTGGGCATATAATGAGCAGTATTATCGTATACGTCTGTCATGGGTTGCCTCCCCTTAGCCCTGCAGTAGTGGTCCAACAGTGGCCAAAACTCTAGAGTAACTAATGTGGGTGTTCAAAAGTGTCTACCTTCGCACAAGGTTACTCTTGGCAGAGTTGAAGATAACAGAAAAAAATATGCTTCTACCTCAAGGGAGTTTTCACAAGATACTCAGAAAAGCGAGAAAAAAGCTGCATGAGGCTGAATAAATGTTAACTCTATTATCTGCCGTCAATACATGTGAAGGATAGGGTTTTCTTATAAATTCATTAGCTCGTACAAACCCAAAGCAGAGTTAATTCAGCGAAATTCCTCTTATAATTATTGAATAGCTCTGTTTAAGTATATTAAAAATTATGTCTGAGACATACAAGTAACAAATTTAATAATCAACTACAGTTAACAGTTTAAAAAATGAATAATTCTTTTACAAACAATAATCATCATCTAGCGATGTTATTGAGTATTGGGTAAGAGTTCACATGGCAGCTTTTATGTTTCTACTTAGCTGCCAATGAGGTTCTGCTCCAGCTGATGCTTGGGTCTTTGCAGATAGATGACTGAATCTCACTCGTCACTGGTCATGTTTGAAAGTTGTAGCACGTTCCAAGAGAAGTGTCTGGGAGTTACTACCAAGCTGGTCTTGCGTCACTAAGACCCGTTTGATGATGGTGTCTAGCGTCAACTTCAGGCCACTTATACTCTAACGTGTTCCAGAGATAGTACCCTCACTTGGTACCACCGACTAGTGTAACAAAAGAAGAGAAAGAAATACCTTCTGAGTATTGAGTGTCCCGACACATACGTATGTGTCCATTCTTCCCATTACACAATCTCATCTATCTCAGAACTTTACTCTCGATGAGAATTAATCTTAATCCCATTGAGCGAAAACTTTCTTGACATTTAAATTGAATAGATTTATGTTTAACTTAACATTGGTTGAAAATGCTAATAATATAATAAGTAATACATCATTTCTTTCATCATTCACTTCCTGCTCCATATGGAACTTGGGACAACCTCTGCTTTTAGTTCTCTATAAGAAACTCGCATAAAGCAGTCACCAGCCCTTGCAGTGGTGGTTCTTGAAATCGTCATTCTATATGCTGAGGTTGCCTGCTTCAAATGACTTAGACATCCACTTAGCACTTTTCACATATTAATATTCACGTGATAATAATGCAAAACATAGAATTATAGATATACAACTTACCCCAAATTGACTTTGGGATCACAGACTTCTGACTCAGAGATAGCGTTAAGGCAATTTGATGAAGATGCTCTTAAATGCGTTCTGGGGTTGTTACTCTATCAGTAAATTCCCACTTTGACTCCGTATTTCAGATTACTTAGATTCCAGTTTTCCTTGCTGATAATAGCAGAGTTTTTCTGGCCTTTTAAGTTCTCAAGAGGCTCAAACAAGTGCGAATCGATAAATGAATTCTGATTTTATTCTTAACTCTGGCAGGTCTAGTTTTCTCGACGAGGCGAATTTTCAGAAATGTTTATCTTGCGCAGTTTCTTATCTACTCGCCTTTAGCCGTTCAACGTACAATTAAAGGATCTATTTACATTGAATAATAACGTAGATATTGTAACTTCTGGAGCTGTGTTAACGAAAAGTAGAACGTAATCTCTGTTCATCACACAGCTAACACTGTAAAAGATGTGGTTTTACAGAAGAATGTTACAAATACCTCGGACAGCCAAAATGAGTAGTGATGATGTCCGGAAAAAGGCCAATGCACAAAGAAAACGTATTTTACAAGTTATAAAAACGCAATCCACTTTTGGGGGGGGGGGGGCGGGGGGGGGTCGGTGGGGATGTAATGAGAAGAGAAAAGCTGGGATGTATCATAACAACAGGTAAGATTGAAGGAAAAAGAGACAGGGGAAGACAAAGACAGCAAATACTGGACAGTTTTTGATATCGTCGCAAAGAAAGTAGTCAACAATAGAACTGATACATAATACTGGAGATAGGAAGTTGTGCAGAGGCATAATCTCCTACGCAAAGAGCAAATACTGGACAGTTTTTGATATTGTGGAATGGAAAGAAGTCAACAATATAACTGATAAAGAGTACTGAAGACATGATCTCCTACGCCACTAGGCATGGTACTTTAAGAAGAAGAAGAAGAAGAAGAAGAAGAAGAAGAAGAAGAAGAAGAAGAAGAAGAAGAAGTATTTGAAGTGAATAAATACCTTACGTTGAAAACATTAAATACTAAAGACTGTTCATTTCTTTTTGTCCAGATAAAAAGTATCGTTACTCCAGGCCGAGCTTACAGCGATCGTCGTCTGTATGTTTATTACCTTCTTCTGTAGTGCTGCCCCGGTGTACACCGTCACCAGAATGGACATGAAGTTTTCTCCACTAAGGAACCAAACTATTGTTGGTCTTGTTTACATGGGAGATCGAGAAAACGTGGAAAAGATTTCTTTTGTTATTACCAACTTTTCTATTCCTTTGACAGCCTTTGTGCTCATAGTTTTATTTACGATTATACTCTCGCTTAAACTACAAAGCAGAACCAAATGGCGTATGAAAGCTACTTGTAATGCACAGGTTGACAAAGTAACCAAGAGTAACCAGAAAGTAGCGAAAATGGTTGTGATGATTTCCACATTATTTATTATTTGCTTTTCTCCCATTAATATAATTTTGCTGGCAGTTGCATTTGTGCCAGAGATGTCGTATCAAGGAAAATATATGAATATAGGAATATTGATTGCTGGAATTGGCTATGTGATGGAGAGTATAAACTCGTCTGTTAATATTTTAATTTACTATCATATGAGTAGTAAATACAGAGATAACTGGCAATATGTTCTGCAGAGACAGAATGTTGTTCGTCCATCACGGGTGATGAAGACCACTCTGTTCATCCAATTATTAAGAATATGTTAGGTTAGTTTATGGGTACGAAGGTGACTGATGAGCCCGATGCGGGCCTGGAAAAATCTCGGACAGTGTGGGCAGGGAATGTTTGCTTCATGTGAAGGTTTTATTGTGCAGTCTTTTCTAGCTTGTCTCCGCTGTTCCGCTGCTGCTTTTCTTGATGATTCACATGCCTACACCATTTGCGCCAAGCAGTTCGATCTTGCGAAGCAGCTTCCCATGTGTCAGGGTTTATGTCAAAGGTTTTCAATGAAGTCTTAAGTGGGTCTTTGAAGCGCTTCTTTTGGCCACAATGGGAGCGTTTACCCTTCTGCATCTCATCATAAAAGAGTATCTTTGGCAGTCGATGGCCTGACATGCGGACTACATGGCCTTCCCAGCAAATCTGTTACTGCATCAGAATAGTATCGATGCTAGGTATACCAGCTCTGTCAAGAACAGCGTTATCTTGCCATTTGATGTTCATTACCTTCCTGAGACAGACTGTATGGAAGTGGTTTAGCTTCTTTACGTGGCGCCTGTATACAGTCAATGTTTCACATGCATAAAGCAGCATTGGAAGCACCGCAGTTCTGTACACCTTCAGCTTTGTCTGTAGACTAATGCCACTTCGATGCCAAACGTTGGTGTATAGTCTCCCAAATGTGCTGCTGGCTTTGGAAATCCTGGTATTCACCTCATCATCAATGACGATTGTTGAGTGTTGAAACTGTTGAATGTGACAATATGGATTGACAGGGGTGGCTCCAGGAAGAATGTAAATATTATTATGTGCGCTGATGAAGGCGATCAGCATACGTCGGGCTTACAGGTGGCCGACAGGTGTGTGAGTGTATAGACATAAATGAACGCGAATGCATGTAGTCCTAAAGTAAGTCAATAATAATCACACACACCAAAAGCACATATAATAGTCAGGAAATGTTGCAACTCTAAGGAACGTTATACACAGTTTATTATTCCACAGTCACGAGGACATAACCAAAATACACTGTCAATGAGTCACAGTTCAGAACACATCATGGAAATTACAATAGTTCAATACATCCGTATATAGCATAAATGGCACATATATATCGATAAAAGCCTATTCCCGGCTTTAAAGTAATGTCAATATTCTCTCTACCTTCTTTGGCAAAATAAGCCATATAAGTTCCTGGCTTCGAAGAAATGTAAATATTCTCTTTATCTTCTCTGGCAATATTAGAAATAAACAAGATACATTGCAGGATAAGTAGAAGCCATCATATCCTTGGCTTTAGAAATATATCAGGGAGTCTCCAACATTTCTATCCTACAAAAATATCTCCCCGTACACACAGTCAAAAAACATCGCTGAACACCTTCCCAGCCAAACGCCGAGGAACGTACTGTCGTAGGGATTACCGTGCCTCCCACCAGCTCAGACAATCACGCATGCGCGAGAGACGTGAGCTGAACTCATTTAGAAGATTCGCTAAAATTCTCGATCAAATCTTTTTAAACAAACTAGTAGCTACACAAGGGAGATAACAAAAATCTGGCCTGCACATACACGCATATTAATGTTTAATTCCCCTTGACTAAAATTGTACTTAACATACTACACTGACCCCCGGGGAAAAAATGGTATAATTTTTTTTTTTAAATACATCAAAGAAAAAAAACTAGAGGTCGATAGCATACTAATGTCTACATCTAAGTATACTATGTTAAGTCATATAACAACAATGAACAAAAAAGGAATAGGAGTAAGTGTAACGTACAAAAGAAGTGAAGTATAACCAGATAATAGGATAAGCATACGAAGAACATCAACTTCAAAGAGGTATGAAGTATATGAAGTATGGATTCGGCATGACATCATAAGAGAAAAGTGAAAAGTGAACAAAGACCAGATGGAATACGAGAGGAAATAGTTGAAATGAAGAAATGCAATGCCATAAGAATAAAGAAAACAGAAATATGTCAAGGTAAACAATTACATGAAATAATGCATTGAATAAATGAATAACATCATAGCACAACAGCATACATTACACAAAGAATGCATATCTAAATTCAAAAACAAATAAGAAGCTATCATCTAAAAAATAGCATAGTGTACTTGACAACTAAGTGAACAAGCTCATGGAGCACCCATAATGGACCCCTGATAATATAAAAATTAACAATGCCGTTTTACATAGAAATTCCTGACGCACAATCAAGCGCCGGGTAATGAAAAAATATTACAATGACAGAAAAAATACATTCACTTATGTCTTCAAAAAAAAAATGTTACAACACTCAAATGCATCGCAATGATCCGTTACGTACAAATAGTATAATCCTTACGAATATCATAAGTTCATTCTTTCAAAACGCAGTAGAACACGAACAATATAACAATGCCATGGTGCATAAAGATGAACCAACATACGAGGTGTGTTCAAATGAAACCCGTCCCAGTGGCTTTATAACAAATAAATGTAAGGTACATTATAAGGAGTAGTAGAATTAAATACAGCAATTGTTATGAAGCAAGTACCCACTGGGGTTCTTTAGAAATAGTCACCATAGGCATTCAGACACGCATCCCACTGCTTGGGTAGACGGCGGATGCCGTATGAGAAAAATGACTTTGGTTGCTTATTGAACCATTTGGTCACCAAGGCCCTGACGTCTTCATCGGAGTCGAATCGTTGTCCCTTTAGAGATTTTGTTAAGGGTCCGAACAAATGAAAGTCACATGGTGACAGATCGGGGCTGTAGGCTGGGTGTGGCAGAACTTCCCACCTTTTCCTTGCTAACGCTTCCTGCACAATGTTCGCAACATGTGGACGAGCATTGTCGTGCAACAAAATCACACCACGCGAAAGCATGCCGGGTCGTTTATTCTTGATGGCCGTATGCAGGTTGTCTAATGTGTCTTTGTAGCAGATGGCATTGATGTTCACACCAGGCTCTTTAAAGTCTACCAATAGAAGCCCTTCATGGTCAAAAAATGCGGTCAGCATAACCTTACTGGCGGAAATATGTGACTTGAATGTTTTGGGTTTTTGGTGATCCGGGATGTTTCCATTGCATGCTCCCTGATTTGCTGCACGGCTCAAAGTGGTGGCACCACGACTCATTGCCTGCCATTATGCACAACAGAAATGCATCACCCTCCTCTTCGTAACGCAGCAGGTGGTTCAAACTCCACCCGATGCGTTCTTCCTTATGGTGATCGGTCAGCATCCGTGGGACCCATTGTGAACACACCTTTCGATACTTCAATTTCTTCCTAACCACCATTTGAACTGTCCCAAGAGTCACAGCAAATTCCTCTGCTAGCGAACGTAAGCTCTGACGACGGTCCACCCGTATTGCTGCATCAATCTCGGCGATGGCTTCTTCTGTCGCAACAATATGCACCTGACCTGACCGCGGAAGATCTTTCGTTAACTGACGTCCTTCTCAAAACATTCGTGCCCAGTATTTCACTGTAGTCTTAGACACACTTTTGTCACCATACACTGCTTTCATTCGGCGATGAATGTCGACTAGTCGACATCCTTCGGCTGTTAGGACTGGATCACCGCTCGCTGATCGACCTTGGACGGATTCCTTATCACACCGGCCATTATTTTAACGGTCTGTAGCACAACCAATGAATACTAGGAGAATGAACACTTACACACTTGTACATTCGTATGTGCTTATTACGTCAGATGTGACGTCATCATGCTCCTCCTACGAATGTCCACTTGGCGCAACACGGTCGGGTTTCATTTGAACACGCCTCGTATTATCATGAAACATGAACCATCATAAAGAAGTTACATCATAACTAAATACATTACTCTGTAATACACCATAGTACACTAATATACATATACAATCCTATCTACCATCCTCCAGAAGTCACATAATAGGGAAAACTGTAGTGGTCTCGAAACATCTAATGGGGATGAAGATACAAAACCATCCAGAGTGGCGACAAACTTCCGGCTGATTAACACTGGAACAGCACATCTTGCAATAACACTATCGGTAGACAGCTTAAAGATACAATATAGGCTGTGACTCTTATAAGGAAGCATACGCTGTGAAAAAATACAAACGAAAATCTCTGTTTGATAATGGTAGGATTTTATGATATCCAACAACTAATTCTACGGTAAACCTACCATCTGTGGCTGTGTAAACTTTCGGCCCCTGTACGATGTCAATCAAACCTTCCTCCGTTACTCGCGAAAAGGTAACAGAGAAAGAAGCTCACACTAAACCAAAATCCTGAATTAAACAGGGTCCTAAAAGTGTTCAAGCATTGTGTGCTAATGTACAATAGTCATGAAATCTTATAAGCAAATCTAGAAGATGGTAGTGTGCACTGATGTAGAGAAAAGTCATGAATATACATATGATACCCACGTCAAAAGGCAAATCTAAAAGTTGGTAATGATGACTAAAAGTGTCAGGATGACTAAGGTTGTAATTATGGCTGATAATCTGAGATTTTGCGCAAGACAAAGAAAATGCAGTAGACAAAGGCGTACATCTTAAAGGCTGAACTGTAGTCATAGCCTGTGTACTGGGTAAAGAAACAAGTAAGAAATATACCATAAAGGTGTAAAAGCAGACAGTAGTAAACTTGGACCTACGTCGAAATTTAAAAGAAAAGCAGTAAGTACGACAAAAAGTCGTAAAAGACGAAGATACTGAGCTAACCGGCCCAATAAGAAAAGTAAAGAAACTCATAAGGTATAGATATGTACTAACAACTAAGTCCGTACATGTAGCAAAGAAAACACTAGTTATTGCAGCAAAGAAGTTGCACTCAACCTGACTGGGTGTAGATTCAGTCGTAGCTACAAAGTTAGTGTGTGTATCAGACAAAAGTGAAGGATCTTTTTCTACAATGGTACTTAAAGAAGAATAAAAGTTAGAGTAACGACGTCCTGAAGTATGTCGCATTGGGCTAAAAGAAGCACCGAAATTAGCATGATGAACAATAGTATCATTAATACTGCAAGATTGCACAAAATTAGCAGAATGTATGACGTTTGCAGAATCTACCTTGTGAAAAGATTTTGGCATAGTCGTTAAAGTGGCGGCAGTAAGGTTATGTTGCCGTTCCCAAGCAGCAATTTGTTCCGGTGTACACACCTTTATACCATGTAATTGTCCGACAGTAAGGTCGGCAATAGGTGCTCAGAGCAAACATCTGTGTATATAACCAGTGACAAATGGTGTAGAAATGTGGACTATGGCAGTCGGAAAAGTCTCAACTGTCCCACCGAATGTCACACATTTCACCATATTACCAGTTGCGAAAGATGGATGAACTAAAGACTGTCTAATCCCAACAGTCGTGCATCCGGAATCAAAAAGAACTGAGACTGGATTATTATTCACCAATCCCTTATGTAGAGTAAGAGACCCTCTTCCGTCATGCGTAGCTAAGGCAGGAAGAGCGGGTAGAGGATGACCGCAACTCAAGGTAGTTATAGCTGTAAGTTGGAACAAAGTTGTGCACTACGGGCACTTAGATGCTCTCTCGAAATCGAAAGCAGAGCAAGCATTAGTGTTAGAGACGCTATTATATTTGTTACCTTGATTATTGGTACCCTGGGACTCCTGCTGAGCAGAGTTAGCATGGCGATGCGATCTATCATTATTTGGAGATCTACCGTCATAACGCGATCTATCATTTTGAGATCTACCGTCATATCGCGATCTATCACGAGTATTATCTCTACTAAGAGCATTGTTATTTTCTCTATCAAAACTATTGTTCTGATTTGAACCCCAGTTTGCATAGTTGCGATTGTCATTTTCCCTTTGATCAAAATTTCTATAAGATGGGCTTTGTTGTCTCCGAGAAAAATCGTTATAAGGTTGATAACCTCTATTGTAGTTACCTCTTCCAAAATTTGCATAATTATTGGGACCAAAATTTTCAGGACCGTTAAATTTTTTCCAATTTCTTGAAGAAGGAGAATCACTACGTGATGGACCCCATTGGTTCTGTCTAAAATTTTGATTATCTCTCCTACCAAAATTCGTTCAGCACTTTGAGATCTACGTCGCAAATTAGGACCATATGGTATTGCTGAAGCGATGGGTAAACCTTCTTCGACTTTAGAATCGCTAACCATTACATTTGGATGTGCCATGACGTATTGGCGACAGTATTGTTCCATATCTTTCAAATTTGGAGGCTTCCGCTCATGTAGAAAGGAAAGAAAAGATTTATTAACTGACGACATAACTTTGTCGCGAAGCAATAAGTCCATAAGGGCTTCATATGTGTGTTCAGTTTTTGAAAGTTCAACCCAACGTGAAAACGTAAGGCGAATATTTGATATAAAGTCTGAAAAATCTTTTCCTGCCTCTGGCAATAGAGACTTAAAGCGTAGGCGATAACTGTTGCTGTCTATTTTGCATATATATTTAAACACATCAACCTGTTAATTATTTTGTCAGTCTAGGAAAAGGGAACTGGGGATTTACGTTAGTGACAGGTTCGATTCCTGGTTATCTTCCCTTGTCTTATGCTGACTGTTCGTCTTGTCTTAAGTTTCGCTCAGGTCTGTGCCATTCTGGACATGCGCAGGTTCTGGCGCGAGACCGGGGAAACTTCCGGCTAGTCAGTGTACCTTGGGTTTTGTGATCGGAGGGGGGTCCGATAAGTTTTTCCTAGCCATCTTTTCGGGGAGCTGGAAGTTGTTTGTATGACTGGGATGTCATCTTTCCTTCCCCAAGTGAATTCTATATGCCAGGAATGGCAGTGTAGTGTTTTTGTGTGATAAAGGATTCTGAATAAGGTAATGAAGACATTTTAGTACATTTCGATTACCTTGAGAAGCCATGGTGAACAGAGCTCACGGCTGACTTATGATATAGAGCCCCATCTTGGGTTCTTGAGAACGGGAACCAAGACCAAGTGGTCTTTTGTACCTTGGAAGCCCAGAGGAGAGTATTTACTGGAATACCCGCTATTCAGACGATGGGAGTGGCAGGAATTGATACTCGCAATTATATATGTATAACACTATAGGGTACTTGATATGTGAGGCCCGCTACCTGCGGCCTGATGATGATGTCATAAAGGTCCGTGGTCACGGCCTTTGTTCTTCAGGAGAAGAAATGTCTGGCATGAGACGCCAGCAGGAGTCTTAGCCTTTTGGTTAGGCCATTAAACCGCCTTGTCTCGTGCGGTATTTTGTACAAGGGGTACCTGATAGGGGTTCTGTCAGGGTACCAGAACTTTTCTAGTATATAGCAGCAGAAAGTGGATTGAGGCCATCATTATTGGCTCCATGCATCTGTGATTATGCAATTGCTTGCCATCATAACATGTTCCATGATTATTGTGCCATTGACTGTGTCGTCCATAATACTATCGTATGTCGTGCAATAAATGTAATGAAACGTCAACAGCAGTTACTTCCTTCACTGACCTCAGCATGTGGATGAGAGTGGGTTCAGTGTAAAGCTGTACAGAACCCAACAACGCATTCGTCTACACACACACCCACCATATCGTCCCACAGCAATATTCTAGTACTACACGTCAGAATACATGTATGCTGTTTTCTGTGAGTGACTATAGTACCCCTGGCAGTGCCCCACGTTGGTAAACACATCTTCACTACAACTCGGTACTGTCCAGGATAACACGACACGCTCATTCTACTAATATTCACATCACACCGAAACAGTACTTTACATCTGGTGGACCAGATTCGTGGTGGTTTTCAGCGAAAACTATTTTCATGCCCACATCTGGCGTTACATCGAAACATACAAGACAGTGCTAAATAGGTCATCGACTGTTGACCCAGATAAACATTGACGTTAGAATCATTACGATTCTGCTACAGAATGAGCTTCAAACCCAAGAAGTCGAGAAGCCTATCAGTCAGGAAAGGGAAGATAGCAGAAGACATATTCGTGGTTTCCAACCAAAGAATCCCTACTGTCATTGAGGAACCTGTTAAAAGTCTTGGCAGGGTGTACAATGCCTCATTAAAAGACTCGAAGGCAGTGCAACAGACAATAGAAATGGCAGACAGAGGGCTACAGATCATAGACCAAAGCAGACTCTTGGGAAAGTTCAAACTGTGGTGCCTCCAGTTCATGTTGATACCGAAATTGCTGTGGCCACTGCTTATATATGAAATAAGCACAAGTACAGTCGAAGCTATAGAGCAAAAGGTCAACAAGTTCATGAGAAAGTGGCTAGGGGTACCACCAGGTCTGTCAGATGTAGCACTGTACTGCAAAAAGTCAAAACTTCTGCTTCCTTTCAAGTCAGTTGTTGAAGAGTACAAAGTTGGAAAGGCAAGGCTTGCAATGATGCTACGCGAGTCAGCTGATGACATGGTTAAGTCCATTCAGCCTACACTGAAAACGGGAAGGAAGTGGAGAGTGGAAGAAGCTGTTGATGCTGCCCAAGAGTCACTCAAACTGAGGGAGGTAATCGGATACACACAGACGAATAGACGGGGATTTGGTCATGGAGACATCCGCTGGTGGTCCAAGGCATCAAGCAGGGAGCGCAGAGACATGGTTGTTCATGAGATACGAGAGGCTGAGAATGATAAGAGGTTGCAAAAAGCAGTGCAGCAGGTCCAACAAGGCCAATGGACTACATGGGAAGGAGCCCTGCAGAGGTCCTTGACATGGAATGATATATGGCATATGGCACCTCTTAGGCTCAGCTTCGTGGTTAGATCAATGTATGACCTGCTGCCGTCGGCCACCAACCTTGTGAAATGGGGAAAGTCGGATGATGAGCAGTGCCCCCTGTGCCAGGGGAGGCAGACACTCGAACACGTGCTCTCAGCGTGTAAGGTGTCATTAGGGCAAGGGCGATACACCTGGCGCCATAACAAAGTGCTAAATGAGCTTGCTGCGACAATAGATCTAGCAAGGATGAAGGCGAACAGCAAACCCAGGCCGAGCACCGCAAATACATACTTTCTGAGGGCAGGAAAGTCAGCACACCCCAAACCGTGTAAACCAGGTAGCAGTTTACCATCTCTTCTTGATTGTGCAAACGACTGGGAGATGCAAGAGGGCTTGTGGCTGCATCAATGTATGATCTATTGAAACTGTTGGGGTTGAAGGGACAGGCGAGAACAAGGACACTGAAGAGGCTTAGTGAAACTGCCGAAAAGGCATCAGGCTGGCTGTGGAACAACCGCAATGGGCAATGGAAATCGTGACAATAAACGCTGCGGTACAGAAAACACCAGGAATTTTTCTAAGTCCACAAAACGCTGAGTTTTGTGGTGTACTAGTGAGCGGGCTGTGACTGAGGGGCAACAGACGATGTATATTATAGGAGGTGTCAGTGTCAGAATTTCAGTGGCTAGGCTCGGCGGCTTCGCGATGGTGTCTCAGTGTGTGCGACGGAACGAACGGAATAATTTGTCTTCTCTTTGTTACTTTCACAATTGCCTCCACGGCTGGCGGAGTTGTGGATTAAAGTTGCTACCATAAGTGAAATGGGTTCATTTTCGATACAAGACAACAGGAGGCTGAGACGCTTGGGAGTCATGACCCAAGTGGGCCCGCCCCCCTTAGAGTGTAAAGGAGTATACTGGGCCGAAACACTTGTCTGATGGGGGGACTTCTTCTGATGATCAGATTGCCTCCTGTTGTATCGCTCTGTAAAGAGTTTCCTATCATCATCTGGTGGACCAGATTCGTGGTGGTTTTCAGCGAAAACTATTTTCATGCCCACATCTGGCGTTACATCGAAACATACAAGACAGTGCTAAATAGGTCATCGACTGTTGACCCAGATAAACATTGACGTTAGAATCATTACGATTCTGCTACAGAAAGATTGCTATATGGGCGACAGCTGCTACAGGAATATCAATACATGGACCACGGCAGTTACAGAAATGTTGCTACATGGACCACTGCGCTACGAATAAGCTGCTACTAGAGTTCTTCGGACGATGTCTGCTTACTTGGTGTAAACAAGTCACGTCGTTTGCTGTCAAGCTCTGTTTGTAAACAACTCAGCTGTTTGTTTACAGTTTACAGTCTACAAACTCGTCAACGTTGGAGCATCCAGTCTCAACTGGTTTTCGAGACTATTTTGTAGCTGTAAGTTTGAAGACCACTGCATTTGTCGTCGTTCGGTACCCGTCGACGGTGGATCTTCTATTTCTGCAGTTCTAACATTGTACTGCTGTGTTGACAAAAGGGCCAGGAAATTACTTTAAGATAAGTGGCGAGTTATTTTGGTAACTGTGCCGTTATATTGTGTAACTGAGCCTTCTTTGTAACACATTATATGCTATTATATGTTATTTGTTATTGTCATCTGTGTTAGTAGTTTGTTTTTTTTGTTTATTTCAGCGGGCATGGTTGGGTTGGTGGCTTCAATGGAATATCCCACTTAAACAAGGGTCTATTGGAGTGTTCTATAAGGAACTTATCGTTAATTTCCCAATTTGTGGAAATTTGTGCGACTTTTGGTTGCTTACACGATATTTTTTGTTAGTTGTGACGAGATGCGTTAGTGTTGTTTACGTTATTTTTTCACATTCTTTAGTTGTGTTCTAATTTGTTTGTATTTGTCTGCCTTCCCTTTTCTATTGTTTATTTCTATACACCCTTATGTTTATACACTGTGTTGTCATTGTATTATTGTATAATTTCGCAGTTATCACTATAATTCTTTGTAACATTTTCTTTATGTGACAGCGCCATCTTGAGATCTGTCGTTCTCGGCGCTGGCGGCATCTTGTCAGCCATATTGTCTCCGTGGTTTACCCATCTGGTCAGCCATATTGTCTCTGTGGTTTAGTGCCTGTTCACCCCGTTATCTTCAAGCATATTTATTACAAGGCCATAATAAAGCCTACATATTAGTTGTGCTTTTGCTCTAGTTGTGTAAATCTGTGTTTTCATGCATTCTAGAGCAATAATCGCGTGTGGCGCAGATTAATGCGCGTAGCGCGCAGTAAGTTGAGTGGTTAGGCCAGGGCTTATAAAAGGGGTAGCAAGCGGCGAAACTGGTCTATTGTTGAGACAGCCGCCCAGTGAGAACAGACGAAGAAGACACACAGAGCCAAGCTGTAAATGCCTTGAGCACACAGTCTATGAACACTGACTGGGTGTTTGTTTGATTGTTTGTTTGGTGTTCGGTTCTGTTCGGTAGAATTAAATGTTGATCTGCATAAGGCTTTGGGTTGCTTGAATTGTTAAGTATGCTGCTGAGAGGGTTGCAAGCAACCAATAATTGCAACCCCTGTCAAACGATCCTTTATAAATTTTCTTAGTGTTGGTGAGAGATAGTGTTGTCACATACAGTCTACATATACAGTTAATCATGAGCGGTTATTAATATGATGCACATAAGATACTGAAGTGATTTGGTGATATTATAAACAGGGTAACGGTATAAAGTCTTTGACAAAAGACTTGTCTCCCACTGAGATTGGGATAAGTGTATTATTATTTCAGGTACTAATAGGTAATTATAAGACAGAATGTCTACATTGGATTTCTTCATCCAGCAAGGGTTGGCCCTTGGCAAAACTGGTGAGAAATTGGAAGAGTTTGCGATGGCTTAACATGCAAAAGCACAGAAGGCTGAAGAGAAGAAGATGCAAATGCAACTGGATAGAGAAGCTGAAGATAGAAGAATTCAGCAACAACAGAAGCTACAAACAGAACTTGAAGAGAAAAAGTATCAAAGAGAGGCTGAAGAGAGGACAATTCAGCACGAAAGAGAATTTGAAGAGAAAAAGCTTCAAAGAGAGGCTGAAGAGAGTAAAATTCAGCATGAAAGAGAACTTGAAGAGAGGAAAATTCAGCATAAAAGAGAACTTGAAGAGAAAAAGTATCAAAGAGAGGCTGAAGAGAGGAAAATTCAGCAGGATAGAGAATTTGAGGACAGAAAGTTACAAAGAGAACATGAAGAAAACTCTTAGCTTTGGAGATAGAGAAAACAAAAGTGATGAATATGAGTAGTTCTCAAGCGACTTCTAGTAAGACAGATCATAATACTTATAAAGTCAAACTACCCCCTTTCAATGCTGCAAAAAACGACATAACGTTTTATCTTGATAGGTTCCAACTGTCATGCGAAGCGCATAAGGTAGATAAGGAGAAGTATGTCGGTCAACTATTGGATATACTTACAGGTGAACCATTGAATACTATTATGGCAATAGAGGAGCTTAACAAAACAAACTATGAAGTGGTTAGAGAAACCATATTAAAGAGGTATCAGCTCAAAGAAGATGATTATCGTCTTCGTTTTAAGACTATGTTACCAGAAACTGGGGTTGAGTTCTCAGACTTTATCACAAAGATACGTCTTACTTTCAATCGATGGATTGAGTTGTCTAAGACTGAACACACATATGAAGCACTTATGGACTTGTTGTTTAGGGACAAAGTAATGTCATCAATTAATGAGTCCTTTCTCGCATTTATTCATGAACGTAAACCTAAAGACATAAAAGAGATGGAACAAACTGTTGCCAGTATGTCACTGCACACCCACAACAAACAATTGGTAATTCTAAGATCAAAGAGGGTTTGCCAGTGGCTTCTGCGACACCATATGGGCCTAATTTTCAGGCTAAGTGACAAGGTAATATACGTAACCTTGATAAGAAAGGTAATCGTAATTACGGACAGGATCAGAGTTATCCATCCTGCATGGGTTCGTCTTCAAATAATTGGTTCCGCCAATTTTAGGAACTTTTGTAGGGGTAGCCACAATAAAAACTATCCTGGCTATCATAATTTTTCAGGGAAACAGCCAAAACAGTCAGGTTGATATGATAATCAAAGAGGAAACCACAGTTGCAATTGTGAAAACTGTGGGACAAATCAAAGCAATAGTGGCAAAATGTCAAATAGCAATAATTTCAGGGGACATAATAAAAGGGGTAGAGGACAACACAACAATAATAAATCATGTCATCATGCTAACTGTGCTCAACAGGAGTCACAAGGAGTTAGTAGTGAATCAAATGATAAGAAAGCTAATCTTAGTGCTGTCGGTTGTTCTGCCTTCGATTATGAAAGAGCATCTCTATGCCCTCAGTGCACTACTTTGTTTGAACCTACTACTATATCTACATTGAGTTGTGGCCATCCTCTGCCCGCTCTTCATGCCACAGCAGCGCATGACGGGAGAGGATCTCTTCTCCTACATAGAGGTCTAGTGGACGACAAACCAGTCTCAGTTCTTTTTTATTCTGGATGTACTACTATTGGGATTAGGCAATCTCTGGTAGATACTACCTGTACTACTGGGAAAGAGATCAAATGTGTGACATTTGGTGGCACAGAAGAAAAATATTCTACTGCTATCATACACATAGCTACTCCTTTCTTTACGGGAGATGTCCACGCTTGTCTTCTGCCGAATCCGGTTGCGTATCTTATCGTCGGGCGTATACACGGGGTTAAGCATTGTACCCCGCAGCAAATTGTTGCCGGGGAGGAGCGAAATATGGAAACTGCTACTGCAGTTGTCACTAGAGCACAGGCTCAGAACATGTCTCCGTCTTCACCCACCGAAGGTGACGAAGTACAGAAGCAAGATAATCAGTCGGTAATTTCGCGTGACTCTTTAAAAAAAAGTCAACAAAAAGACATTTCTTTAAAAAAATTCTTCCTCCTTGTTAAAGATGGTGACCCAAATCAGTACACAGATCGCAAATCATGGATCACTATGAGGAATGGTGTGCTAGTGCGTATGGTACAGCACTCAGACACATCTATGCATTCCCAACTTCTTGTACCCAAAAATATGAGAGTTCGTATACTGCAACATGCTCACGACTCCCAATGCGCTGGTCATATGGGATTTTCACGTACTAAGTCGAGAGTTCTTGCGGCTTTCTTTTGGCCATTGGTAAATAGAGACATACGTCTTTATTGCCGTTCGTGCAAAATATGTCAAGAAGTCAAGTCGAAGGGTCCTCGCAATGTAGCACCTATTCAGGCTGCGGACATTTCTACCCGTCCGTTTCAAAAAATGGCGATAGATATAATTGGTCCTTTTAAAATCAAATCAGCCAGAGGACACCAATATATTCTTACATGCGTAGACATGTGTACTCGTTGGCCAGAGGCAATACCTCTTAAAAGCATTTCAACTGCCGACATTGCAGACGCTCTTTGGATGGTATTTTCACGTCTGGGATTTCCTGGGGAAATCTTATCAGACCATGGCACCCAACTGATATCTGACACTATGTCACACGTGATGTCTACTCTTAGAATTGATAGGACTTTGAGTAGCATCTTTCATCCGATGTCCAATGGGTTAGTCGAACGTCTCAATAGAACCCTCAAAAATTTACTTGGGAAGATAACTGATGATCATCCCGAGGATTGGGACATAGTCTTACCCGCGGCTCTCTTCGCATACAGAGAGGTTCCTAATGAACACACTGGGTTTTCTCCGTTTGAGCTTGTCTTTGGCACGCGTACACGCGGCCCTATGTCGTTGCTTCACGATTTGATAGCTGCCGATGATATTAGTGATGACACACAATCTTCTTATGAATATGTCATTGCACTAAGGCAGAAAATCATTGAAGCATGCAAATTAGCAACTTCTGCATCGCAATTTGCTAAAGAAAAGGCAAGGCAATTTGCGAATAAGAATAGACGCCTACGACAACTTTGTCCAGGTGACAAAGCGTTTGTATTACTCCATACCAGGGAAAATAGACTTCTCATTGGATGGAAGGGTCCTTTTATGATTGTCTCTAAAATTTCTGATGTCGACTATGTTGTCGATATAGAGGGAAAACATAAAACCTTCCATATAAATATGCTTACGGAATTTTTTGAACGTCCAGAGTTCTTGCAACCTATCTTTCGAGCGACGGACGACACTCCAGTCCCTCAGGGTTGTTATTCATCACTGTCGGTTATACAGGATAAAGAATCTACTTTCTCGGACGTTAATCTTCCTCTTCCGATGATTCCACTTCATTCTACGGAATCATGGGAAAACGTTTCTATTTCTCCTGAATTGTCTACTGGGGAACGACTACAAGTCTATTCTACTTTACGAGAATTTCAGGATGTTCTCACGGACATTCGTGGACATACATCGGTCATTGAGCATGACATAATACTAACTGACCATACTCCTATCAGGGTCAGACCTTACCCTATCCCGATTCATTTCCAAACACAGGTCGAGATAGAATTGGATGAAATGATACAGTTAGGGATAATTGAACCATCCAATTCGGCATACTCGTCGTCTATAGTTATTGTTCAAAAGAAAGACAATAACATACGCCTTTGCGTCGATTACCGTAAACTAAATCACGTAACGAAGTTCGACGCAGAGCCTATGCTGCTATTGGATGAGCTACTTACTAGACTTTAAAACTCTCGTTTCTTCACCAAACTAGACTTGAGTAAAGGGTATTGGCAAGTTCCGCTGACTGAACGTGCCAAACATCTCACTGCTTTCTCTACACCCAGGGGTATGTTCCAAATGAACTTCATGCCTTTTGGCCTAATGAATGCCCCTGCTACATTCGTACGCATGATGCGTCGTATTCTTTCACATCGTTCAGATGTTATAGCATACTTGGACGATATCTGTCTCTTTAGTGATTCTTGGGAAGATCACTATTTGGGGTTATGTGAACTGCTGTCTACTCTGCGCGAGCATAACTTGACAGCTAAACCATCTAAAGCCTACGTTGGATTTGGTGAAATTTCTTTTCTTGGACACCGTGTTGGACATGGTCTTTTGAAGACAAAGGACCACAACACGTCTAAGATACTTAACATCACAATTCCTAAGACTAAGAAACAGATCCGTAGTCTCTTAGGACTAATACAGTTCTACGGAAGATTCATTCCGAATCTTTCTTCTATTACGGCCCCACTCTCAACCCTATTGAAGAAAGGGTCTCCTAATGTGGTGCGCTGGTCACAAGAATGCCAATCTTCAATGGATCAGATTAAGTCTTTATTTTCATCTCCTCCTATTTTAAAACTGCCTATAGCTGAGAAGACGTTTGTCCTTCGTAGTGACGCCTCATCAACAGAGATAGGGGCGGCACTGATGCTAGAGTATTCAGACACGCTGCATCCAGTAATGTACGTCTCTAGGAAACTTACTGCGGCAGAGATGAATTATTCCGTTCTAGACCGAGAATTGTTGGCTATGGTCTGGGCGATTCTTAAACTGCAAAGATTCCTTCTCGGCGCGCATTTCATAGTAGAAACGGACCAAAAAGCTCTCACAGCTATGCAGAGTAAGGATTTGAAGAGCTCAAGATCCACGCGATATGCTATTGCTCTTCAACCTTTTTATTTTACGGTACGAGCTATCTGTGGTTCGGATAATGTGATGGCAGACATATTGTCGCGATGCCCATATGAATCTACTTAACTCACTCTCATGTCTAGATCTCATGATATAGAACTAGATTTAAGTCTGTATCTTACAATAACATACTACCAGAATAGTGGTTGACACTTTACTTAAATTCAGTGTTATGAATTTATTGTTTTTTCTCTGTTGCCGTTCTTGGTATAACAGAGAAGGCTTGGTAGACACTATATAAAGGTCGAAAATTAATAAAGCCACTTTTAATTATTGTGTATGGTAATGGTGACTATGGTACATTATAACATTCTAAGAATTGTGTTATTTGAATTGTTCTCAGCAAACCACCATATTGTCCGAGAGTGCCGTTGCAGACTATCCTGGATACAGTGTGACTTTTAGGCTATTCATTGGATCATACAAGCGTCCTCCGGACAAGGCTTCTGAGATCAACACCTGTTAGTTAGAATGTATACTATGTTGTAAAACATTGTAAATTGTGTAATGTTACCCCATTAGATAATAATGATTTTGTTACATTAATCTATGAGGGATTTCTATGCTAAATTTGATTTCTCTATATTCATATTGTAATTCATCGTTGCTACACATATTTATGGATATTGTATGTACATATTATTGACATTGCAACATTGCCAGCTTCTTAAGGTTCTTTGGTGGCACCTCCCGGATATATTTTATTTGAAGAATATATATTTCTCTTGTCTTGTGAGATAACTGTTGTTCTCACCAGACGCGCTATTGTGCGTCGTTTGGGTCTGACATTATGTCATAACATTTATGTTGATCCTTTCATCGGCGCATTATACATGCGTTATGAGCTTGCTGAATCTTGCTCAGTGATGTATTTCAAAAAAAATGTTTCATTTTTTTTACCCGGGGAGTGCGGTAACCTGTTTCTGTCTATTTTGCATATATATTTAAAGACATCAACCAGTTATTTATTTTGTCAGTCTAGGAAAAGGGAACTGTGGATTTGCGTTAGTGACAGAATCGATTCCTGGTCTCTTCCCTTGTCTTGTGCTGACTGTTCGTCTTGTCTTAAGTTTCGCTCAGGTCTGTGCCATTCTGGGCATGCGCAGGTTCTGGTGCGATACCGGGGAAACTTCCGGCTAGTCAGTGTACCCTGGGTTTTGTGATCGGAGGGGGGTCCGATAAGTTTTTCCTAGCCATCTTTTCGGGGAGCTGGAAGTTGTTTGTATGACTGGGATGTCATCTTTCCTTCCCCAAGTGAATTCTATATGCCAGGAATGGCAGTGTAGTGTTTTTGTGTGATAAAGGATTCTGAATAAGGTAATGAAGACATTTTAGTACATTTCGATTACCTTGAGAAGCCATGGTGAGCAGAGCTCACGGCTGACTTATGATATAGAGCCCCATCTTGGGTTCTTGAGAACGGGAACCAAGACCAAGTGGTCTTTTGTACCTTGGAAGCCAAGAGGAGAGTATTTACTGGAATACCCGCTATTCAGACGGTGGGAGTGGCAGGAATTGATACTCGCAATTATATATATATAACACTATAGGGTACTTGATATGTGAGGCCCGCTACCTGCGGCCTGATGATGATGTCATAAAGGTCCGTGGTCACGGCCTTTGTTCTTCAGGGGAAGAAGTATGTGGCATGAGACGCCAGCAGGAGTCTTAACCTTTTGATTAGGCCATTAAACCGCCTTGTCCGGTGCGGTATTTTGTACAAGGGGTACCTGACAGGGGTTCTGTCAGGGTACCAGAACTTTTCTAGTATATAGCAGCAGAAAGTGGATTGAGGCCATCATTATTGGCTCCATGCATCTGTGATTATGCAAGTGCTTACCATCATAATATGTTCCATGATTATTGTGCCACTGACTGTGTCGTCCATAATACTATCGTATGTCGTGCAATAAATGTAATGATACGTCAACAGCAGTTACTTCCTTCACTGACCTCTGCATGTGAATGAGAGTGGGTTCAGTGTAAAGCTGTACAGAACCCAACCACGCATTCGTCTACACACACACCCACCACATCATCCCACAGCAATATTCTAGTACTACACGTCAGAATACATGTATGCTGTTTTCTGTGAGTGATTATAGTACCCCTGGCAGTGCCCCACGTTGGTAAACAAATCTTCACTACAACTCGGTACTGTCCAGGATAACACGACACGCTCATTCTAGTAACATTCACATCACACCGAAACAGTACTTTACAATAACCTTCTTCATCTAGTTGGTATTCTTTCAATAAGGCCGCTCTGACAACATCATAGTTATTCATGTCAGGACCTTCCAACATACTTATTGTATTTAAAGCTTCACCCTTAAATAACTTCCTAAGTTGCTCACAATATCCTGACTTGTCTATCATATGAGATTCGCATGGAAGTTCAAATCTATTTAGATAGAATGAGATATCGTCACAGGTAGGGTTAAAGACAGGCAATTTAATATCTTAAGATTTAGTATTTGCCTTATTAGAAGTTGTTTGATTGTTTGTCTCATTTTGTGTATTACCAATATTCACTACCTTTATTTTCTCCAGCTCCATAGCTAAGATTCTTTCCGCGTGTTCCATTTTCTATTTTTCGGCCTCCATTTGCATTTGCATTTACTGTTGATTTTTCTCTCTTCAGCTTCTAATTTCTGTTTTTCCATTTCAATTTTCTGTTTTTCAGCCTCCATTTGCATTTGCATTTCTGTTGATTTTTTCTCTCTTCAGCTTCTAATTTCTGTTTTTCCATTTCCATTTTCTGTTTTTCAGCCTCCATTTGTATTTGCTGTTGATTTTTCTCTCTTTACCTTCTATCTTTTGATTTCTCTCTTCAGCTTCTAACTTTTGTTTTCTCTCTTCAGCTTCTAATTTTTGTTTTCCATTTCCATTTGAAATTTTCTCTTATCTGCCTGCATCTGCAATGTCCTATCTTCTGCTTCAATTTTATGTTTCTCATTTTCCATTTTCTGTTTCTTTTCTTCAGCCTTCTGCGCCTTGGCATATTCAACAAGTGCGAATTCTCTTACTTCCTCATTAGTCATCTCAAGGGATCTCCCTTGCTCAATGAAATAATCCAAACAAGACATTATGTCTAATTATGTGATATAGATAACTTATATCAATGTATTCTTTAAGAAACTCACTTTATCCCAACTCAGTGGGTGACAAGTCCTTAATCTAGAACCTGTATAATTACCTTACTATTAATAATATAATTAATCACCTCTATATCTATTGTGCATTATAATATTGACAGTGCATGACAAAATATATTGACAGTGTATGACAAAATATATTGACAGTGTATGACAAAATAAACAGTACAGACAAGAGTGACAAAGACAAGATATAGTGCACAAATGACCACGTTCGGAAGAATCAACTAAAGAAAGAAAGCAGAAATAAAGAAAAAAAAATTGCAAAGCTTGCAATGATAGCTGCGAATAATGTAACAATACAAATGACAAGACAGTGTATAAACAAAAAATGTGTATAGAAATAAACGATAGAAAGGGAGAAAAACACTCACAAACAATTTAATCAAGAACTAAAGAACAGAGGAAAATATAACGAAAACAACACTAAGACATTTCGTCACAGCTAAACAATAATAAAGATGACTGAATCCGGCGTAAACAGAGTATGCCCAGAATTATATCATGGGATCTTTTACGACACGAACTTAGACAAAACAGTCCCTATAGAACGCTTTCGTAGGCCCTCGGTGAAGTGGGATATCCTACGAAAGTCTCCACCCAACCTGCCCGCTGAAATGTAACATATATGACATAGAAACATATAACATAGAAGACAAGGAATATAAATAGCTTATGTACCGAGGAAGGCTCAATGTACACCAAACAGAGGTACAGTTTACAACAAACAAACCAGCCACTTATCTGCTTAATGATAAAATCCCGGCCTTCACAACAGCGGCAATGATGTTCATAGATAATACAGTCCAACGAAAAGGAGAATCCACCGTAGAAGGGTACAGGAACTCTACGATGCAAGGTGCAGATTCTTGACATGTTGAACTTGTAAGAAAACATCCTTCTATAGTAGGAACTTGACACAGAAAATTTGGACTGGTAACACTGTAATTCTCGACTTGAATAATTTATGCACAGGAAACACGAACTGAAAACACTGTACTGTAACTCCTTGTAATAAACACAATGTCATTAGTAATCCAAAGCCCCATATCACTGGCGACCACTGTTGAAGGTTGTGTTTTGGGGTAGCTCCAGGAAGAATGTGAATGTTATTATGTGCGCTGATGAAGGCGATCAGCATACGTCGGGCTTACAGGTGGCCGACAGGTGTGTGGGTGTATAGACATTAATGAACGCGAATGCATGTAGTCCTAAAGTAAGTCAATAATAATCACACCCACACCAAAAGAACATATAATAGTCAGGAAATGTTGCAACTCTACGGAACGTTATACACAGTTTATTATTCCACAGTCACGAGGACATCACCAAAATACACTGTCAATGAGTCATAGTTCAGAACACATCATGGAAATCTCAATAGTTCAATACATCCGTATATAGCATAACTGGCACATATATATCTATAGAAGCCTATTCCCGGCTTTGAAGTAATGTCAATATTCTCTCTACCTTCTTTGGCAAAATAAGCCGTATAAGTTCATTGGCTTCGAAGAAATGTAAATATTCTCTTTATCTTCTCTGGCAATATTAGAAATAAACAAGATACATTGCAGTATAAGTAGAAGCCATCATATCCTTGGCTTTAGAAATATATCAGGGAGTCTCCAACATTTCTATCCCACAAAAATATATCCCCGTACACACAGTCAAAAAACATCGCTGAACACCTTCCCAGCCAAACGCCCAGGAGCGTACTGTCACGGGATTACCGTGTCTCCCACCAGCTCAGACAATCACGCATGCGCGAGAGACGTGAGCTGAACTCATCTAGAAGATTCGCTAAAATTCTCGATCAAATCTTTTTAAACAAACTAGTATCTACACAAGGGAGATAACAAAAATCTGGTTGTACATACAAGTATATTAATGTTTAATTCCCCTTGACTAAAATTGTCCTTAACAACGATGTTCTGGGATAGTGTGCTACCAAGGTACGTGAATCTGTTCCCGGCATTTAGTTTCTCACCATTTACCGTGATGATTGACTCAGTATAAATTGTGCCAGGAGCTGGTTGGTACATGATTTATGTTTTCTCCGTGTTGATGGTAAGCCCAAAGTTTGAACAGGCTTCGGAGAATCTATCAATACTATGCTGCAGATCAGCCTCTGAGCCAGCACTGAGGGGGCAATCGTCAGCAAACATAATATCTCTGATGGTGTGTGATTTGACATTGGTTTTTGCTTGTAGCCTCCTAAGGTTAAACAATTTTCCATCAATACGATATCTGATGTCGATTCCTGTGTCCACGTCTCTGAAAGCATCAGTCAGCATAGCAGAAAACATGATACTGAACAGAGTCGGTGCAAGTACACACCCTTGTTTAACTCCCTTTGAGACAGGGAAAGGCTCCGATAGCTCACCGTTTTCCTGAACTCTAGCCTGCATTCCATCATGCAGTTGCTACACTATTGTGATAAATTTCTTTGGGCAGCCGTATTTTGCCATGATCTTCTATAGACCCTCTCTACTGACCATGTCTAACGCCTTTGTCAAGTCGATGAAAGCTGTGTGCAGGTCATAGTGCTGTTCTTGGCATTTTGCTTGTGGCTGTCTTGCAGCGAACACCATCTCGGTGGTTTCACGTTCTTTCAGGAATCCACACTGACTTTCAGGTAGAAGACCTTTGTCAAGATGAGCCGTAAGGCGATTCAGAAGGATTCTGGCGAATATCTTCCCAGCGATTGATAAAAGAGAGATGCCTCGATGATTGTTACAGTCTTGGCGATTACCTTTACGTTTATATAGATGTATAATTGACGCATCTTTGAGATCGTGTGGGATGGTTTCACTCTGCGACATTTGCTGGAAGATCATGTGAAGTTTCTCTATCAGAACTGTACCACCATCTTTATACACCTCAACAGGAATTGAATCGGAGCCGGGGGGGCTTTTCCATTAGAAAGTAGTCGAATCGCTTTTTGAGTTTCCTCCAGAGTTGGTAAATCATCTAGTGTTTCATTTATAGGAATTTGAGGCAGGCGGATAATGGCTTCATCGTTAATAGATGATGGCTGGTTCAGAATATTATTTAAATGTTCTACCCAGCGTTGGAGAATTTTTTCCTTGTCTGTAATTAGTGTTTTTCCATCTGCGTTAAGAAGGGGACATGATCCTGATGATGTTGGACCATAGACCGCTTTGAGTTCATGGTAAACATTTTTCAAGTCATGGCTGTCAGCAAAGACTTGGAGCTTATCTGCTTTATTACTCAGCCATGAATCCCGCATCTGGCGTAGTTTATGTTGGACGATTCTACGCATGTTGTTGAAAGCGTCTTTCTTGAATGTAGATTTTGGATCATTTAAATATGCTTTATGGAGATGGTGTTTCTCAGCCAACATCTTATATCATCTACGTTCTCATCAAACCAGTCATCTTTTTTCTTGCTGGCGGGACCCAGGACCTCTGTAGCAGTGTTGTAGATCTGCCCACTTAGGGCTGCCCAATTTGTTTCCACACTTTGGCCGTCTAACGAGATAGATTTGAGACGGTCTTCAAGGGTGTCAGTAAGTGACTGTTTGATATTTGTCTTCTTTAGTGTGGTGACATCCAGACTTTTTTGAGTTTTCTTCCCCTGAGGGCACCTGGCTGGTTGGATACGAATTTTAAGTTTAGACACAATGAGGCAATGATCAGTCCAGCATTCAGCACTACACATGGACTTGGTCACACAGACATCTTGCCTCTCATTCTTCCTAACAATTACATAGTCAATAAGGTGCCAATGCTTTGAGCGAGGGTACATCCAGGAGGTCCTGTTGAGGGTAGGAAGTCGAAAAATGGTGTTGGTGACAAGGAGGTCATGTTCTGCGTAAGTCTGGAGGAGAAGAAGTCCATTGCTGTTACAGCGACTCACGCCGTACTTTCCGATAGTGCCATTCCAGGAGATGTTATCTGAGCTTACTCTTGCATTAAAGTCACCAAGAATGATGAGCTTATCTGCTTTAGGAACTGATGCAATGACTGCATGTAGTTCTTCGTAAAACGTATCCTTGACGTCATCCGGGTTTGTCATTGTTGGTGCATACGCGCTAATGATGGTGGCATGTTTCTTTCCATAAAGCAGGGGGATCTTGACTGTCATGAGTCGGTCTTTTATTCCCTTTCGGGGCCCCGCTAACCTGCCGACAATTGCTGTTTTGATTGCAAATGCAACCCCTGCTTCTCATCTTTCTTCATTTCCTCTTCCCCTCCAATAGAATATATAACCTGCACCCTTTTCGGAAAGTTGGCCCTCGCCTGCAAATCGAGATTCACTCAGTGCTGCTATGTCAAAGTTGTATCTGGCCAGTTCTCTCCCAATCAGGGCAGTTCGCCTCTCAGGTCTGTTTGCATTAAAGTCTTTGTCGAGGATAGTGCGCCCATTCCATGCGCCTAGAATGAAGGGAAAAATCTGTCCTTTTTTTACACGAAGTTGTCTACAGTAAGAAACAAAACTGTTGTGCGACTTGTTTACATGGGAGATCGAGAAAACGTGGAACAGATTTCTTTTGCTATTAACAACTTTTCTATTCCTTTGACAGCCTTTGTGCTCACAGTTTTCTTTACGATTATACTTTCGCTTAAACTACAAAGCAGAACCAAATGGCGTATGAAAGCTACTAGTAATGCAAAGGTTGACAAAGTAACCAGGAGTAACCACAAAGTAGCGAAAATGGTTGTGATGATTTGCACATTATTCATTATTTGCTTTTCACCCATTAATATAATTTTGCTGGCAGTTGCATTTGTGCCAGAGATGTCGTATCAAGGAAAATATATGAATATAGGAATATTAATTGCTGGAAATGGCTAAGTAATAGAGAGTATAAATTCGTCTGTTAATATTTTAATTTATTATCATATGAGTAGTAAATACAGAGATAACTTTGGCAAGATATTCTGCAGAGACAGATTAAAACACTGACCAATGGCAAGGCTAAAAATGTAGCTAAGCCATTAATTAGTGTTCAAAAGATGAACAGTACCTACAAATATTCTGTTGTTTTCGCCTAGTTTGTATAATTTTTCCATGAATATTTTGAGTTTTGTGAGTTTAAAATATAAATTCTTCTTCTTCTTCAAGTACCGTGTCTAGTGGCGTAGGCGATCATGTCTCTCAATAACTTCCTTTCTCCAGCACAATTTATCAATTCTGCTGTTGACTTCTTTCCATGCCACGATGTCAAACTGTCCAGTACTTGCTCTCTTTGTCTTCTCCTATCTCTTTTTCCTTCAATCTTATCTTTGTTACGATATAACATGCCCAAAAAAGTGGATTGCTTTTTTCTAACTTGTGAAACAAGTTTTCTTTGTGCACTGGCCTCTTTCAGAACATCCACATTACTCTTTTTGGCTGTCCATGGTATTCTTAACATTCTTCTGTAAAACCAAATCTCTGTTGCCTCCAGTGTTTTCCCTATTTGTTTTCTAAGTGTCCATGACTCAGTCCAATATGTCAGGATTGGTCCTATATAACAATGAAGAACTCTCTTACTTCAACGATAAAAAATTGTTGCATAGAATACTCTTCATTTTATAGAAAGCTACTTTTGCTGAGCTATTCTGTTCTTCGCTTCTGAGATGACTTCACTTCCATCCATCTTTATTAATGTTCCTAGGTATTTAAATTTCTTGATTTGTTTTAAAACGGTTCAATTTCCTTTGATTGTGCATTCTAGGCAAGCCCTTTTCTTAGAGACGACCATTACTTCTGTCTTTTTGCTGTTAAGGCTAAGGCCTGTATTTTCCATTTCTATCACATTTCCTGCAGCTCCTTTTCACTTTTTGCTATTAAGACTATGTCATCAGCGTATCTCAAGTTGTTTATATTATGTCCGCCGAATGATATTCAATGGCATGTCCTCTAGAGATCTCATTATTCTCATTATGTAGGTGGTTGCCACTGAGGTCGAGGTGAGATAGTTGCGATGGACAGCTGTCTGTATCAAGTCCCCTCTGAAGCTCTATGATGTGACAAACAGTGAGATGGGGGCGCGTTAACTTCTTCCCTCCCCACTGCCTTGTGGGTTTTACGTCTTTATTCAAAGGCTAGCAGAGACAATAATACACAAACCAACGACAAGCAACGGGAAACTGCCGTCGCATTATCCCTTGTACAACTATGAATCAATACAACTTTCTAGACAAGACAACGACGTTTAGGGGGATTCCAGAGGAATCATCTCGTCCGGTAGGGAGCAGCATGTGTTACATGTGATACCAGATCATCATCACGCTACTGTTAGCAAAATTAGAATTAAATATAAATTAACGAAACTAAAAAAGTAAAAATAAAATTACATAATTAAGAAAATGAATGAACGATGAATGAGCGAAACAACCAATGGGATCGTTGTTCTCTCGTCACCGGTTGTTGGGAATAACAGGGGAGACAAATCGTAGGCATGAAACTTACATCCAAACTTTGATTCAGACCTAGATGACAGAGTTTCACCGCCAAGCAACTTTGTCGTCAACTGTGAGTGCAGCCTGTCAGGTTTTTAGAAGCCCCGTGTTTATTCTGGATTGGGGGTAAGAGTGGTTTAATTATAAATATTATATAATATTATATTTTTGCATATGGGAAATGTGTTGTGTGTAGAATCGTATTGCGCATTTCTTGGAGGGAAAACGGCAGGATGCCTGTGCATTTCATTTTGAATTAAATTCTAGGAAGGTTTAGAAAAGTAAAACAGTTTTCAGAAGACTAAGTGAACCTTTTATGATTATTGGATAAGACAACACCTGAATGAACAACGAAAGAATAGGAGTAAGTGATTCACTGTGTATTTTGAGTATATATTTAAACATTATACAAAAGCCTATTGTTATTTCAGTGAAGCCAGTCATGGACATATGTTGTGAAATTGAATTTAAGGAATGAAGATAAAGGCTTTTTTTGATAAATCTACTTGATCTGTCTATTCTGTCTTACCAATTACTCTCTGATAGTCTCACTGATCTATCACCTGTGGTAACGAAAGATACTATGAGCAGATACTATCATAGGAGATAATGTATTTCAGGTCCTATAGTATCACATCATACTATCCTGCCAGCAAAGACTACTGTTGAAATACCATTGCGAGACTAAGAATTAAGGCACCTAGAGTATTCATCAGCTCTTTTTGTGGGAACCCTAAGACTTGGGCTTTTCCAAACACTGTTTTTAGCAGAGTGACAGACGGTGTAGTAACTTCAGAAGTCACTTCAGTTAAGTGGATACATACAAGACTGAAGTACAATATAGCCCACCACATATAACATACACTCATGATGAGATCGAGTTATAAGTTGACTACAGAAAATAAACAGTGCAAGTATGACATCTCGTAGAAAATTATAAACACGAGATACATTGAGTATAGGATGACATAATATCTAACTAAAAACTGTGTCAAGCTTTGGCATTAGGCACGCCAACTTTAGGCGGCAGTTACCATAGAAATAGTGACGTATATGGGAATAGCCTCACGCCCTGTAAAATCGCTTGATAGAATAACCACTAAATAAATTCATAAATTAAAAGTGTGACCAATGAAACAGTGGCAAGTGTCTCGCACCACTGAAGACCGCTTGGAAAATAATTTTTAGAAATGAGTTGTACGGTATTGAGCATTGCATAAGGATGTGATTCTAACCGTGCGGAGATAGTATTTGGCGCTTCTCCCGGTCTGTCACACGAGTCCTGCTCCTTGATGACGAAGCTTTTACTCCATGTTGGATTTTAATCGAAGGAAGAAGGATTGTTATATATGAAACCAACTCTCACATTGACACTTTGTAATTACTTGAATCATGGTTGCACCATTTTTTTTGCCTGTTGTTGGAAAGTTTAACTTTTATCAAAATAAACTTCTGATGAATTAAAAAAAAGATGCTTGCTGAAATCATTGACTGTTGAAATAAATTACATGTCGTAGATGTACTGGATTGTATATTCCTACCACTACAACTCACAAATATATCATCTTAAGAGGAAAGAACCTACCTGGGTCATGATTAAAACCTTACCAAGCAATAAACAACTCTGGCGGGCTATAAGCCAGTAACATACTTAACTTGGAAAACCTTATTGATATCCATAATTGATTTGTGCCATTACCTGCCACATATAAGTAGAAATGGTGCCGTTCCCGGCCACATATAAGTAGAAATGGTGCCGTTCCCGGCCACATATAAGTCCGTAGAAATGGTGCCGTAGAGATACCACCAGACTGACCCATTCCCCAATACTATCATCACAATCTTTGATTCTTGTATGTACCGAATGGTATAGAAGAGGTACGGTGTCTGAAATCGCCTTTGAAATCCCTAAAAGGTAGTTTCCAGTTTTTTAAACGTGACATTGATGTTGCAGTTTGGAAATAGTTGATGATGTCTTCGATAGATGGAAGTAACATAGTATATAGATACTAAATAAATGGCCAGAAAAATCCACAGTTTAGGATCGTAAAATTAAAATAATTTTCTGGGATAGAATAATAGACGAGGTTCCAGAGATAGCAGCAGACACAGACCAACAAGGGCGGGATTGCTTGTCAAAGTCTGTATTCCTTTTAACTCCCCTTCCAGAATGATACCCGATAGCTAAGATTAATCGATAGATCAGATCCGAAAAACAGAACTGTTCAAATCAGGCTAAGACGACATGCTCATCTGAAGGTTAGTAGCGTATAAGAGTATGTTTGAGATTGTAAAAACGGATGGATAAATAATCCTAGATGAACATTACATAAGTAACACTGAATAACTTAGACTGGGCAATTGTCAATGCAACAGCTAATTGTTATTAAGTCGAGACTCTCTTCTGTATCATATAAATATGAAAACAATATTTATTACATATAAAAGTCTCAATTAACAATTATATTTTTCAACAACCTAGTGTGCCGATGGTCAAGAAAATATAGGCCTAGCCATTTTCCCAATATGCCTCAATGGGCGTGTAGTGGGATCCCTTTTTCTTACCTTTTATCAACAACAAAGTGGTTTTAAAAAGTGTGTTTATTATTTTTAATATAAATTTAACTTCCACTTCTTATATTTCAATGTGATTACTAATGATGTCACACTCCCCCCTGGTTTCCTGGGTTGTGAGATCTGATGCCTAGCCTTCTCGGATAAGGACCAAAAATTAGGTCTCGAGTGCAAGTTGCGCACGTTAAAAATCTCACGGCAGCTGGAAATCGTAAAGAGTAGACTGTAAGGCCGCTGCCCTGACAAAATTTATAAAAACCTACTCACCACAAAACAAATTTATAGCATGTGTGATTCATATATACATACGTTGGGATTTCGTTCTTTGTGCTGAGATCCTCCTTGTGTGATCTAAGGAAGGAGATCAGAGCACTGATGGTGTTGTCCGTGTGCAATGAACATAGTCCTTGAAACGTAACAAAAACTAACCAAATTACACAGTACTTTAATAGTTTATGATTATAACAACACAATTCCATCGATACATATCTTCAGCCAAACGGCTTAACTTTGAGTGATTCTGCAAATATGGTAGTAAAAAAGGTGTGACTATTCTTTTTTCTGCTTGTATGCCTAAACTCAATCTTCACGGTACCTGCTGTTGCAAAGACCATTGGAGCTCAGATCTTTCTGGAATGGCTTTACTCTGGTTTTACTACCAAAACTAGTGGTCTTACTATTATAATAATAGCTATCTACTAGACTTGCGTTATATAGCGTTCTATCAAGCTGCCCCACGTTATGAAAGCACCAGAAAAATGTCCAGTGTTAGTAGTAGCGCTAGAACTTATAAATAAATATTACACACATAAAGGTATATTGCAGGCACTCGTGAGATATAAAGAAGTACAAAACTAGACGAGAGAAAATAAACAACAGTAATGAGTAGCTTACCGGGGAATCTAACCCAGGCAATTCCGAACGGCACCACCGCTTAGCTACGGAAGCCAATCACACTATCCTCGCTGCCAACCAGGAATAAAAAAAATAGTGCTTCGTAGGGGTCATTAGCGCAATTTGCAACACTGAACACTGCTGGAGCTTATAGCCTATCTTAATCAATATAGTTTAGAGCTATTTTAGGTTAGCACCGGTCTGAACGTAATTCATAATGTGACGTTGACAGGAAGAGTGCTGAATCTTAGTTGACTGCTAATTATTATTGCCTTATCAGGCATTAACAGCTCCACCTTCTGTAAATACAAAATAAATTCCTGCCACTTCCTGCCTCAGCGGCTTCTTAGAGATGGATCTTCCAAGATGGTTATATGCAAGTCTAACCCCCCGACCCCCCACCCCCAGAATTCACCACAGCCGTCCCTGAGTCTCGGGAATGTCCTTCAAGAACCTTTTGCACAATTACATTAAGTCAACGGGTCATGAACTCTCCTGCTTCCAGTTTGCTAGCTACATGTGTGAATCATGTCAAGCTACTAGGGCACATGGCAGTTTTTTGATAGCACATAACAAAACCCTGTAACAAGACCTGTCAAGATCTCCACCCCACAACCAAATTTTGAATTGTGGCCCTTTGTAAGCCAGCTGCCATCAAAACTAAATCCAATATCCATATTATCCTCATGATAAGGTTGATTGCTCTGTGCACAGTGTATGCTGCATGCGAGCTAAGCAGTGTGATCAAATAATAATTTTGCGTGTTCTGGTGTTTGCAAATATAATTTCTGTGCAATTGCGTTGCATGTTTTTTTTTTCTGTTATGCAGTCCTAGCATTTCCAGGTTCTGTGCAAAGTGGTTAAATTTATAGGGTTCCATTCCTGACAACAACTGTGACAGAACCGCAACTTTGTTCACGCTGAATGAATTATGTTCATCAACCAAGGATGTGTACGTTGATGCTACAGTTTTATTGCAAACTTTGATGTGTTGAACAGACCTCTCTTGACATTATTATTAATTTCTGCAGACAGTTTCCCGTAGGTTATGACGGTACTGCCTCACCTGCATTGAAGTAGTGGTCCAACAATAGTCAAAACTCAAGAGTATCTAATATCGGCTTCAAAAGTATATACCTTCGCACAAGATTACTCTTGGCAGATATGTATGTAGAAGGTTAGTGACACTTATTCCCTCTCTGAATTCGTATGTGGTCCTTCAATTTCCTCAATCAGATCTTCCGCACTTAATATGAAAGAGATTTCCTGGGCACTGAAAGTCCGTCCAAAATTATCCAATAAAAGGTGTCCAGTATGTTAAAAAGGTTCTGAAGTCTAGGATTCACTCTAGCAATTTCTGGTATCTTGGCAAGCGATCTTCACATTGGATTAACACTGAAACGTGTAAGGTTATATTCCCAGTCTCCCACGCATCTGTTTGTTATGGAGTTAAATATACGTTCCAATCATTCTCAAACAGGCGGGGTCGGGTGTGGTACTTTCAAAATACTCCACGAGAACTAAGGTACGTAAAACAAAAAGTCACGTATTACCATATATGGCAATAAGACATACGATGTCTTGCGTACAGACTCGCGAACATGTCGTGAACCTCATATGACAACGTGTGTCAAAAGTAACAATTCATTAATTTATCAAAAAGTAATCTCTTATCGGTGTCTGTTCATTAGTTATCTCCCCGTATTCCAAACTTTGGTGATGCGCGCGCCCATCTTATGGGTGATTAAGCAGATAGCGCTGACCGACGTACGTGCTAATCTGCCACGGCCAAGCTTGGTACAAGGGAATTTTACCTACCTGTCTCTCGTAATATTATCTCTACCTCTCCTTTCAAATGTGAAGTGTTTATCATCCACAGGGAGTGTCAGATAACAAACAAGACACAATAAGTGAAAGAATACTTAAAAATATAAATTATCTGCTACATAGTATAGAAAGAAAGAAAGGGCGACAATTGAAATCCTGCAATAAAATCAGTACCACAGATGCACCGATTACTGCCGGAGTGAAACAGAGATAGAGAGTGGTCGCCCCATTCTGTGACATAGCATTCTGGACGCGCAAGCTGACTAACAAGGTTACATAGACATTTCAACCATAGTTCTGGAGACAGTATTGTTAGGCGTTGAAGCTTTTTGCATCGATGAGGCACTTAGTTCCAGCTTTTTACAGAACCATGGAGTGCTGTGCGATAAAGAGGTAGAGATAGTTGTAGATGAGCTTGTGCTGGCTCGCTTATTTACAGCTGAAGTTGACAGCATAACCCCAGGCAGACTAGGCTCATTAGCGGGACTATATAGTTCTGAAGAAAGGAAAATAAGAAATAATCACAGCTCAAGAAACATATGTCACATGCGTATAAATACCATGATAATTTATCGTACGATGTGTAATCTTAATTTTGTCAGAAAAATGTGATCTCTCTTTACTGCCATTTCTTTTACTAATAGCTTATTCACATGTGACTTTTTAAAAAAGAATATCATTGAACTATTTATGGGTTATAATTAGGACATTTTGTATTCTTCTGCTTCTTCTTTTATCCTTAGTCGCCACCGTCAAAGCAGTCAGTGGCCATCACTTCTTGTAGGGCAACAACAAATTGATTCCACTTTGCTCGGTCGGCGGCCATCCTTCGTACATTCCCCCAACTCTGGTTCATTCCCTGCATCTCAGCCTCCACAGTCCTCCGCCAAGTTGTTTTTGGTCGCCCTATCTTTCGTTTTCCTTCAGGGGTCCATTGCATTGCTGTTCTTGTGATGGCATCGAGATCTCTTCTGAGGAGATGGCCAACCCAGCTCCAGCGTCTGCCAGCTATGATGGTGTGCATGTCCTCTTGTTTGCTCCGAGTAAGCAGATTTTGGTTGGTAATGTTATTTGGGCAAAAGATTCGGTGAATTTTTCTTAGGCATGTTGTGTGAAAAGAGAACAATTTCGACATTTCCTTCTCTGTAACTCTTCAGCATTACGCACCATAGAGAAGCACAGAAAGCACACAGCTCTGATATAATCTTAATTTTGTGCCTGTGCTGTACTGAGAGGACTTCCAGATGTTGTTTAGACTAAAGAAGGCTGTTCCTGCTTTGTTCATTCTTTTGTTGATGTCTTTGCTTGCTCCGCCGTCTGGTGTTACTATGTATCCTAGGTATGTGAAGGTGTCTGTCTGTTCCAGTTGCTGATCCCTTACTGATATGGGCTCAGGGCAGCTCACATTAAGCGTCATGACCTCTGACTTCTTTAGATTGATGTTCAAGCCCACCTACTGGCTATAGTTATTAAGTCTACCCGTATTTTCCTGGATGTGTTGATGTGAATGTGCTAGTAGTGCAATGTCATCTGCATATTCCAGATCTTCCAATGTAGAAAAAGTAGTTCATTTTATTCGTCTTGGACTGCCCTCTGTTGTCTGGCGTATTTTTAACAGTCTATGACTGTTAAAAATAGAGTGGATGATATGGGGCATCCCTGTCGTACTCATGTTTTCACCTCAAAGGTTAGGTTGCTCTGCCCAACGCTACACGTAAATTTGGCATAGAGGCTTTTTTATGATTGACACTATGCAGCTTGGAATTCCATAAGCCCACATTATTTTCCATAAACTGTCCCTTTTTTTTTTTTTTTTTTTTTTTTTTTTTTTTTTGTACGCCCGCTAATACTCGAGGCGAAATCTCAGGTTATTGTTAATGTCTAACCTGACATTGATTTTACGTGAGTATCCCTTTTCTTGTACAGAGACAGGTGTCCCTCGCCATTCAGGCAGATACTCGCCGATTTCGGAGGTACCCATTAGAGCTGGGTCGGCTCAGGAGCCGCCAATCCCTGGTCGACGACACTCCTTCAAATGTCCTCGCCAGGTCTCGAGTTAATCCAGTCCAATTCCCGGTCGACGAAAAATCCTCAAATGCCGTCGCCCGGGTTTGATCCTGAATCACCCGGTCGCCAGAGCGGTGTTGTAACCACTACGCTAGCGCGGCTCCCACTGTCCCTATGTATACTGTCAAAAGCCTTTTCAAAATCAACGAAATTAATGTACAGCTGTCTTTGCCATTCTGAGCACTGCACAATAATGTTCCTGAGGGTAAATATATGACCTGCACATCTTCTGTTCTTTCTAAATCCTGCTTGTTCTGTCCTCAGTTTGTGGTCTACTGCGTTTTAAATTCTCTGTATAATTATCCTGCCTAGTATTTTGCTGGGAACTGAGAGAAGAGTGATTCCTCTCCAATTATTGCAGTCTGCAAGATCTCCCTTCTTGGGCAATGTGAGAATTATTCCATTGTCCCACTCTGATGGTGTTGTCCCTGTTTTCCAGACTTGTGCAAATAGTGGTTCTAATAGTTCTGCTGCTAGCTCAGGGTATGTCTTAAATAGCTCTGCATTTAAGTTATCATGGCCAGGAGCTTTTCCATTTTTTAACCCTTTGATTGCTTTGATGATTTCTTCTTTTCGTGGAATATATGCAGCGCCACTCTATTTGCTTTTTAAGCGCTGTGATAGTTAGCGCATCAGTTAACTACATCATGTAAAAGTAATTGACACGGTTGACATAATATAACGTGTGAATGTGTAGCAAAATGACTTACCCGAAATATGGGTACAGAATTGGGTTCATTAAACTTAATACATAACATATATTTAAATATGGCTTATTTGCACATTTTTTTAAACAAATGAACATCTCAGAAGAGAACCAAAGAAATAGACTACTTATTTAAAATCAGGCTTTCTTACCCCGCTAAAGGCTGTATTCACCAGGACACCAGAGGGAATAAATATATAAGGCAAAGGCACGTATACGAAGTGTGGCTAGTTGGAGGTGTTCCCTGAAAGTCGAGAAGAGGGATAGTGAAACAGAAGTAGGGAATGGCTCATGACAATTAGGCAGTTAATCTGACAGGTCAAGATAATAGCTGAAGAAAAATACCTGAGAAGTAAGTCACCTTATCGTTTGACTTATTCTATGCTCAAGGGGAGTGTCTATCAAGATGTACATATTGCGGCGCTTTTACTAGCCGCGATACTGAATAAAATGTGTTAGAAAAAAGAAATTGAATCCCATGCTCAATGTCTTACAATAACTTGAATAACAGTTGCTAGGCAAATAAGTGCACTTTTAATAGTTTTATACATTGCTAATGTTGATCTGCCCGTAGCTTGTCCAGTTCTAACCTGACTTACCCCATACTTCCCTTTTGGGTACATTTTCAACAATAATAAAATAAAATGATAGTCGGGTCACATCTGGACCATTGCCACGTTGGCCAATAATTTCTCATGGTGACCAGGCTGACCTTTATGGCTGCCGTAGCCGTCCCGTGGAATAACCCACACCGTATATGCCAAAGTCCAACAATACCCAGTTTCGTACTGTTTTAATCTACTCGGGCGTGGATGTCGGATTGGATGATGGTGATAACTTGTTACTGTTTGTTTGTTTGAATCTTATTTTACACAGGACAGCTAATTTAGTCTGCTGTTTGTTTGTTCGGGTGTGTTTTACATTTTTTTAAAACAGAAATATATAATTAAACATAATTTGAACCAGTTAAAGGTTATAACAATTAACGGCAATTTCAGTTGAGATCATAATTAATATGTCGTCCACGGGGGAGTTGTTTGCTATTGCAGATAAAAGTTAATTATTGCGGATGAAAGTTAACTATTACGGATAAAAATTAGGTTATGCGGACAAAAGTTAACCATTTCAGATAAAAGTAAGAACATCGTTTATGAAAGAAGCGAGTGTGACACCACATTTTCCCAAACAGTCAATAGTTGACTTTATTGTTCAACACGTGGCTAGGATTGGAACCGTCCACAATCAGAAAGATAAAATGTCATGAACGGACACGGGGGATAGCTCGGAGTTTCCTTCTGACAAAAAAAGATAATTACCAGTACATGAAGGCATACACAGGAAGATAATGAATGCGGAATATGCACGTATAGGAGTGTAGGATAAAAATAGACATAAATAATGAACGAATGAATAAGACATTCTTTGACAGTGAGAAAGAATGAGAAATGATGGCATCAGTTAACTACATCATGTAAAAGTAATAGACAGTAAATTAAGTGGCTTGGCCAATTCATGACAGTAGATAAATTTCCATCACTTGCCTGTAGCAATAGATCAGGTTTCAGAACAAGTGTAAGACCAAGATTGATAACATCACAGCAATCATACAACAACTCGGGCTCGCGGTAGTCAGTGCTACTTAATTTTATCAAGAACGCAAACTTCAGCTCCCCACAACGCTTCACGGTATCAATGGAACGAAAAAGTAAAGTAAATATACTGGCTTCTGAATTAATGTTGAAAATAATTTTACTGAATGTAAATTTAATGTGTGTCTAGGAGACTTCAGTCGTGTGTTTCCACTAATCCATTGATGGTGGTCTCTCTTAAGTTCGTGTCTCTGTAAGTTCGTGTCTCTGTAAGTTCGTGTCTCTGTAAGTTCGTGTCTCTGTAAGTTCGTGTCTCTGTAAGTTCGTGTCTCTGTAAGTTCGTCTCTCTGTAAGTTCGTGTCTCTGTAAGTTCGTCTCTCTGTAAGTTCGTTTCTCTGTAAGTTCGTTTGCCTGTAAGTTCGTTTGTCTGTAAGTTCGTCTCTCTGTAAGTTCGTTTGTCTGTAAGTTCGTCTCTCTGTAATTTCGTTTCTCTGTAAGTTCGTTTGTCTGTAAGTTCGTTTGTCTGTTAGTTCGTCTCTCTGTAAGTTCGTCTCTCTGTAAGTTCGTTTCTCTGTAAGTTCGTTTGTCTGTAAGTTCGTCTCTCTGTAAGTTCGTGTTTCTGTAAGTTCGTTTCTCTGTAAGTTCGTTTGTCTGTAAGTTCGTTTGTCTGTAAGTTCGTCTCTCTGTAAGTTCGTGTCTCTGTAAGTTCGTTTCTCTGTAAGTTCGTTTGTCTGTAAGTTCGTTTGTCTGTAAGTTCGTCTCTCTGTAAGTTCGTTTCTCTGTAAGTTCGTGTCTCTGTAAGTTCGTGTCTCTATAAGTTCGTTTGTCTGTAAGTTCGTCTCTCTGTAAGTTCGTGTCTCTGTAAGTTCTTGTCTCTGTAAGTTCGTGTCTCTGTAAGTTCGTTTGTCTGTAAGTTCGTCTCTCTGTAAGTTCGTGTCTCTGTAAGTTCGTTTGTCTGTAAGTTCGTCTCTCTGTAAGTTCGTGTCTCTGTAAGTTCGTTTCTCTGTAAGTTCGTTTGTCTGTAAGTTCGTTTGTCTGTTAGTTCGTCTCTCTGTAAGTTCGTCTCTCTGTAAGTTCGTTTCTCTGTAAGTTCGTTTGTCTGTAAGTTCGTTTGTCTGTAAGTTCGTCTCTCTGTAAGTTCGTGTCTCTGTAAGTTCGTTTCTCTGTAAGTTCGTTTGTCTGTAAGTTCGTTTGTCTGTAAATTCGTCTCTCTGTAAGTTCGTGTCTCTGTAAGTTCGTTTCTCTGTAAGTTCTTTTGTCTGTAAGTTCGTTTGTCTGTAAGTTCGTCTCTCTGTAAGTTCGTGTCTCTGTAAGTTCGTGTCTCTGTAAGTTTGTGTCTCTGTAAGTTTGTGTCTCTGTAAGTTCGTCTCTCTGTAAGTTCGTGTCTCTGTCAGTTCGAGTCTCTGTAAGTTCGTTCCTCTGTAAGTTCGTCTCTCTGTAAGTTCGTCTCTCTGTAAGTTCGTTTCTCTGTAAGTTCGTCTCTCTGTAAGTTCGTGTCTCTGTAAGTTCGTGTCTCTGTAAGTTTGTGTCTCTGTAAGTTCGTCTCTCTGTAAGTTCGTGTCTCTGTAAGTTCGTCTCTCTGTAAGTTCGTCTCTCTGTAAGTTCGTTTCTCTGTAAGTTCGTCTCTCTGTAAGTTCGTTTCTCTGTAAGTTCGTCTCTCTGTAAGTTCGTTTCTCTGTAAGTTCGTTTGTCTGTAAGTTCGTTTTTCCATTATCCTCAATTATCTCCAGACCTAAGGGTCTTTTATATTTGGACATGCGCCCTAATATAACCGACTGGGTTGAACGGGACGCGCCTCACCAAAACGAGGCAAAATTTAAGGACCATCTTTTTTAGCACACGGACAACTCCATCAGTGCTTCGTTCTCCTCCCTTAGATCACACAAGAAGGATCTCAGCACAGTGCTCGATTTACATTGCACCGGAGAGACTATCAATGTGGTTATATAGGAATCACACATTCTATAAATATTTTTTTGTGGTGGGTACGTTTCTAATTTTTTAATTTTGCCAGGGCAGCGGCCTTATAGCCTACTCTTTATGATTTCCAACTGCCGGGAAATGTTAAACGCGCGCAACTTGCACACGGAACCTCCTATTTTTCGTCTTTATACGAGAAGGCTAAGCATCCGATCTCATCTCCAAGGAGACCGGGGATGGAATGGGGGGGAGGGGGGGAGGAGGAGAATGTGTATAACATCATTAAAACCACTGGTTCTGAAAAAAATTATTCCATAAATTATATTCCCACTACTGGGAATCGAACCCTATATCTTTAGTGTTCGAGGCTGTAGCCATACCTCTTAGCCACTCCGACCACTGGAGCTTAGTATGTACTGATATATGACGGTACGCTACGTTCCGTGCTACCGGCTATGACTGAGTTTAACAAAAACGCTAAGGATTTTATTTAACTCCATTACAATTGCATGTTGAGAAAGACAGACACCTAAATAATTATACTCATTTGTATGTTAATTTTAATGAAATATAACATTTAAAAAAAACATCATTTGTGTAAAAGGAAAAGACGGTCATAAACTAGATGCTGACGTAATGGAGAGAGGCGTTATAGACTGCATTATGCTCGTTACAGCATAGGAGGTGGGGTGACGAGGTCCCTTTCATGCTGCTTTCGACTTCCAAATGTTGATGCCATCCAAATAAATCGCCCACGTCATTAGAGTTAGGATTTGTTTTAGGGTTTACGGTTTAGCTTAGGATTTCTAAACTTACACTTTATTATTGCATCTCTGAACTTACTTTTAAGATCGCACAGATCACATGCCACGGTTGTTTTTTTTTTTCATTTCAACCGAGCAAACGCATTTACGAAATTACTGCACGGTAGACATGAGAGTTTTGAGCCATGTTTTGAACCCGAAGCCTGATAACATTACCGCGAAAGGCAATGGCACTACAAACTCTGCCAACCAGGCCTTACATCAACCATAACACTAACATAAGTTATACAGTAAAAAGAGGTAAATACCAAAGAGTATATCTGCTACTGTATGTTGAAGTCTCTAACACTTCAATCCCCTACGGCAGTATCTGTTATGGGACTACCTTGACCTTACTTTAATGACTTGTAATCTTTGCACAATATCTTCTTACAAATTATCTGAACCTGAAAGTACTGCTAAGTCGCTCGGAAATGTTTACATAGTCTTGGATCTACCTATCAAGAAATTCTTTTCATTGGGAACTTTAAAATCTCTTCTTTGGGAAAAACCCGCTTTTACAAAAATTAACATTTCTAACATCAAAACGCTAAAACATTCTATACCTCAGACACACAAACACACCTGGACCACGGCTGCATATTGTAGAATGGCTGTCAAGCTCTCATCACAATAAGACTGCACTTTACACATACACGAGTAAAACGTATACTCACCTATGGTACCACGACACCATACGCAGACATAAGAAAATAACCCAAAACACTCACGAATGTACTTTCTATAACAAATCCAGGAAGGCTGTATATTTTTAGTTAATGTCCATTAAAATCCGTAGTCATTATTTTTAACTAGTCGAAGGGTCAACATTTACATTAATTACATCTGACCAAAACCAAGATTCGACATGTACAAATCTAGACTTACCAATAAAAAAGGTTCGATCAGCATAAAAAGAGCCTAGGGTACTTCGGAGTTTCGGCATGGAACGACCTTAAACATTACGTAAACATCTTACGCAGTATGTCTTAAGCAAAGCACTTTTTCAAAGCTCAGTGGGAGATAATATAAGAAGTAGATTTTTTACGAGTGAGATGGTGGAAAATAATAGAGTCTGTCCTGACACTCGAGAAGCTTCTCTCGGTCAGCCTATCTGTACAACAGATCTAGATTGATCAGACAGTCTACTAGAATACCTTGTTTATATATAGTAATATATATACCACTCACATACACACACATAAGTGACGACAGTTAGACGCACAGACGTGAAAACTATAACAATGGAATATATATATTTTGGGACGAGCTGACCGACACACTTGAATAAGTTTATGTAAATTTTATTTGTCGTAAGAAAATTCACCACAACTATAAGTTTGAATATCAATCACATATAAATACACATACACATAAGTTAATGAATTACTAAAAGAATAGACCCATAGGTGAAATCCTTTCCCCCTCTGTTGAGCCCACGATCCCGTTAGCAGAAAAGTTATAGCCCCAAAAGAGTCACAGATTTATACGCTATGGTCTAGGATTTCCCTCTACAGTCAAGAAGAGAGTTGAAATATTAATCTATTCTAAGAGGAAAACATCATTAGCAACAAACTTGCATAAAAAAAACACAAAGTGGGTGCATAAATTATACCATAAGGGAATCACTCAGTCCTGCTTTCTCTCTGTTCATTCACCAGTGGCCACTGACATTCTTTCTTACCTACAAACTTGATGTCTTGCCCCTTCAGGTGCCAACTTTAGGACACACACACAGTGAATCCGTGTTCTTTTTGATAAAGAGAACCCCAGCTCTGCAGATACAGGTTTCATCCAATGTTCCATGGAGCGTTCACTTTACAACTATATTTTAGGATTACTGTTTATGTCACTTGAATCAGTTCAGGTAAGAAATTTTAAATGGGCTCACAATGTCAGAATCTCGAGGTTTCCAGTACTTAGGAAATGACAGGTGGGTAACTTCTCTCAATATAAAATTATTGGTCACACCACAATTGGTCAAACGTCGGAAATGTTACTGTTTGTAATTTTTTCTCTCCACAAGGGCTGAATGTACATGAGATTTAGGGAAAAAATATAATCTGGCTCGATAGGCCCAGTTATTGCATTTAATCTTAAAGTTCGTGAGATAGGTACTCTGTCTCGTTCTGGATGCAAACAGAATGCCAGACAGGCTGTAACTTGGAAATCCACGTATTTAAGTACAAACTGTTTCTTCTAGGTTATTCTCATATATACTGAAACCGCTGGTAGATTTTGGGCTTGACCCAAATGCTGTATAAAAGAAAAGAAACATACAGAATACTAAATGATAATATTATACACACCTCCTAAACTACCCTCGCGTAAAATATAATATTCACTTCGGTTATATAAATCATAAACTATAAGCTTAGCGCTTGCCTCATCGTTTAAAACTTAGGTGAAATAAATTCTAGTCATTAAAAAAAAAACAATCATCATGAATTAGAAATACGTACATATTCGGTCAATACTCAATGATGAATCAGTGCATCTACCAGTTAGCTAAAATATTCACTGAGTGGTTACTAGCAATGTAATTAAATTTATTTATAGCTGAATGAGTTTTAGCTAGAAATTATAATTTATTTTGCTATCCACTGTAACACGTAAACTTAGAGAATTAGAATGTCTGGCCTAACTAGCAAAACACTTATGCACAAAAATCTAGTGAAGATATAATTCGAACTAACAATATATCACTCGCCAATACTAGTCAATATATATATTTACCTCACACAGAACTACTTAAGACTATTCTCCAATGCAAACTGAGATTTTACTTAATAAAGTAATCTAGAAACACAGCTAGATATGTCTAGAGAAACTGCGGAGTCTGAATGAATGAAGTCTAAACTGCTGGGGTTTAAATATAGGAAAGAAAGAAATTAGGCTAGACTTAATAAATTTAGCACTTACGTCCAGATTTACATATTTCCTTTTCATTCTGCGAATCAATCGAATTCTTCACACTGAAACCGAAACCAGACTCTCTCTGTTGCGTACGGACTCATTTGAGATCCGACAAAACGTAATAGACCCGACTCGTGCGAGATTTCCTCGTTTTACCAGATCACCCTATTACTGCCTGCATACTATGGTCATAAACGCAATATGAGCGAGCTCGTCTTTGAACTCAAATCTTTCACTGTGAATAATTAATTTATAGACGAACAGATCAGGGAAAAGTGATAGACACTGGTCTTCCTTATTATCCATGTCGAGAACGAATTAACACGATTCGATCTCTCATCAAAGAACTTAACTAACCGCAATAAAATTCGCTGCTAAATTAGAAAGCTAATGACAAAGGTTTGAATTGCTAACAGTCTAGCGTATGCGAAAGAAAGCTAAATGAGCGAAAGAAAAGTAAAAGACAAGTGTAGAATAAAGAAAAGTTATATAAAATCTATTAATCATAATATCTCTGCCACACTAGTCAACACCTATTATAAACTCCCCCGCTCACCTTTTCCGTTCCTCCAACACCAGAAATTTCTAAAACATATGTAAGCATTCATCATCATCATTACCCTCCACTCCCAAAGGAGTGTAGACCTTTAACAAACACATGCCAAGTCCTCCTGTCACGTGCCATCATCTCAAGTTCTTTCAACGTTCTCCTCATCATTTTCACCTCTGTATCCAGCTCTCTTCTCCATGTGTTGCTTGGTCTACCTCTGCCTCACTTGCCCTGGGGGTTCCAGAACAAGGACTGCCTTGTAATGCTATCAACAGGTTTCCTCAGTGTGTGTCCTATCCATCGCCATCGTCTTCTTCTCATCTCTTGTTCCACTGGCACTTGTCTAGTTCTTGTCATCAGTTCCACGTTGGTAACCTTGTCATACAATTTTAATCCCTCTATTCTACGCAAGCATCCATTTAAAAAAGTCTGTAGCTTTTTGGTCGTTGTCTTTGTTGTTCTCCATGTCTCAGAGCCATACAATAGGACTGACTTCACATTTGAGTTGAAGATTCTTATTTTCGTTTTGGATCCGATTTTTCTTGATCTCCATATATTTCCCAATAAAATGAAAGCTCCTCTTCCTTTTATATTCTTATTTTGATATCGCTGTCTGTCCCTCCAACTTTGTCTATATTACTGCCAAGATATGTGTACGATTCTACATCTTGTATTGGTGTTTCTTCAAATTCAACCTGTTATCATTACCTGCATTTATTCTCATTATTTTTGTCTTTTCCCTGTGTATTTTCAGACCCAATTGCTCTGACGTCTCATCGAGTGTTTTAAATTTGTCCTGCATCTGATTACGGTTATGGGACAGAAGAGCAGGGTCATCAGCAAAATCCAGATCATCCAACTGCTTAGTCAGAGTCCACTGGATTCCATTTCTGTTGTGTGTTGTCGATGATCTCATAACCCAGTCTATTGCTAGTAAGAATAGAAATGGAGACAAGAGGCATCCCTGTCGCACTCCTGTTCTTATCCCAAACGGTTCTGTAAGCTGTACTTCATGAAGAACTCTGCATGTCATTGTTACGGTATATGATATTAACGCCGTCTGCTAAAGGTTATCAGACGTGCAATTGTAAAGGTTAAGGCATTTAATATATTGCGATAGATGTTTCAGTTATTGAACGCTCCATACACGATCGATTATGACGTGTATAGCGTTGTTTGGGTCACAGTCGGTAACTAAGAAACGCTACCCTTTGTTACTTGACCGCCAAGCTGAATAGCTGCGTTTTTCTAACCTTCCAATTCAATGGCATGATATAGCCATTTATATATGCATTTTTTGATGGACCAGGGTCAGTCCTAGAACTCTATATGAGAGGAAAATTTATGGAGGTTAGTATTTAACTAGAATTCTCAGAAGGAGAAGAATAATCGTCAAATTCGTATGAATATATTCAGACTCGCAGTCTCACTGTCGGCAGGTAGCCATGTCTAGCTGCGCGTGCATATAGCTGTGATGTTCTGACGACAATACTGCATTGTATCCTTAAATGGACATTGACACGTAAACCAGCAGTCTACGTTATTGATTAATTTATGCATGACTTATATGGACTTATGTTCTACTCCTATTTGAAATGAACATCCTGTGTGTACAACTGTGAATTAAATGTATGGACTCAATGAAATGACTTATCAAATCAATCGTATTCCAAGGTTCAAGTATTGTTCGGAATCTTTCACCCCCGCATTCGCTTAATCTTCCATCGAAGGCACGATGCACTATCACTGAATAAAAAAACTAACATATCAAAGAAAAAACAATGGCCAGAAATTTATAATTGTTTTATTCATATCACATGGAACATTGTTCAGAGCAAACCACCTTGCAACAGTGGTGCCCGGTATGTGGGGACGAAAAACAACCAAAAAACCAAAAATTTTTTCATGACTTTCGAATGAATTATTTACGATCAAGTTTCAATCACATGACCATTACGAAGCTGACGTGACGCACGTGATCATGAATAGCAACATGACGTCACTGTTGCATTGTCGCCGTGAAGAAGACATCTTTTCAACGCCTTTCTAGTTCGCTTCAAATTTATCAAGATGCACAAGATGGACTACCGTTGCCTGCCCATCAGGAGCAGACAGTCAAAGGCACAGGCCTAGCTGTTGACGACCTCTAGCACTGATATAAGCAACGGAAAAGATAAGTCTAGGTGTTTAACTGTTGTTATTGCAAACAGTGCTAACTGAGTCCATGCCCTCTGCCTACATCGGCATGTTTTTACCTATGTTTAATGTACTTTTTGTTGTCTTAATGTGTTGTTAATTCGTGGGAGGTAGGGAGGATGAACCGAAATTAGATTCTGTGGCTCTCACGATGCCTGAATTGATTTCGGTCGTTTCTTAGGGCAGTTAAACGATTGCACTTTTGGAAGCCCCATTGAGGTTTGCCATTGGACTGTCTGTCCAAATCTGCTGTCGTTTGACGATTTGTGTTAGCTGTACCGTTCTGTAGATAACTGGTGTATTTTATTCGTACTCAGTTAACAATTTTATTCAGTTCTGTATCATGTTCGTTAACTATTTCGTCCAGTCTCCTCTTACTATCATTTATTTGATGATTGTTAAATGGTTGTCCGTTATGAGTCCTGTGATGTCATCATTTTTTGCTGTCATTTTTTTTGTGTACTTTGAATATTAAGTTGACCTCGGGTCAGACCTTGACCCTTCATTTGGCTTGTGACACTTCCGCTTGTTTTATTTAGTTCATAAATTCATTTTTAATTGTGAAAATGTCTTGTTTGCGTCTTAACATTGTTTGTACCCTTTAGTTGCATCATTGTTTTGTTTGTCCTCATGATATATATTAATACTACATTAATAATATGATATTATATGCAATAATACACTTGTAATTTAATTTAATTAATTTTTTCTGATATTTAAGGTTAATATGGGACATTGCATAATTATGCAGTGATAGTCCAAGAAAGTAGCACTACAATTTATAAGAGATGCCTAGGGCATAATAATATAATATATATATTGACCAAATAAAATAATCTTATAGTTTACCTTTGAGGTAATAGACCCATTGTATATTATTTAATATACTTTTCTGGTACTAAGAGAGTGACTTAGTACATTGAACAATATAATTACTAGGAATCATACCCAACATTATTGGATATTAAGATTAATTGTGTGAAGTAATTACATAATAGTTAACAGATATCATAACTATTTATGATATAGTATTATTTAGGTACAATATTGTTACAAAATATTGTCTATTAGTTGAACTTAGACATTAGAGTTCAGTACTATTGTGATTATTTATATTGAATATTTCTAAGTTGAGTAAGTATAATAATTACTCTGAAGCTACTATTGACTATTTTAATCAGTAATTATCAATAATTACTTACAGATAAAAGTCAAAATGCTTACTATAGACCATTTCGTTAAAATTGGTAGGGAATATGGTTATAAATCTCAAGAACTTCGTCAGTTTGCTGAGGCAGAACTGGAAAAATATGAAAGAAAAGAAGCAGAGAAAAAGGCTGCATTAAAGAAAGAGGAAGAGGAACAAAAGGCTGCATTAAAGAAAGAGGAAGAGGAACAAAAGGCTGCATTAAAGAAAGAGGAAGCAGAACGTGAGATGAAGCAAATTGCCAAGGAAAATAGATTAAGAGAAATTGCTCAACAGGAAGAAGAGAATAAATTGAAACGAGAGGAAATTATTTTACAACAAGAAATGGAATTGGCGCGTATTAAATTGGAGACAGCAAGATTACAAGCACAAAGTGCTGATGCAAACCAGAATAATAACGCACAAAATGGATCATCATCCAGCCAAACTAAACATTTCTACAACTTTAAATTACCCACTCTCAACTTAAACGTGGACGACCTTTCATCGTTCCTGTCACGTTTTGAACAGACTTGCAGAACAAATCATTTGCTTGAAGAGTCATGGGTACTCAAGTTAAATGAATTCTTGGTTGGAGAACCATTGACGGCTTCTCAAAATGCTGACCCATCAATAGCAAATAACTACGGTGCTATTAAGTCCTTGCTTTTACGAAGGTTTCACCTGGACGAGGAACACTGTAGGTTGAAATTTAAGGGAATTTTACCTGAATCTCCAAAAGATTTTGCAGGATTCATTGCGAACATACGCAATACATTTAATAGATGGGTTGAACTGGCAGAAGTCAACAAATCATACGACAAATTAGTTGATTTACTACTACGGGATAAGGTATTATCTTCGGTTAGCCAGCCATTTTTTGCATATCTGCAGGAGCGTAAACCAGGTACTATGGACGAGTTAGAAAAAATTTCTTTAAACTACTGTTCGGCACATCCGAATGCAACCATTTCTAACTCCTCATTAAGAGAACCTCTACCTGTGGCGTCTAATATGGCCTACAATCATAATAACAAACAAAGACATCACAGTGTAGACAGAAGCAGGTTCCAAAGAAATCACAATGTTAACTTTCAGAAGGGACTTAATAATGATTTCAGCAATAAAAATGAGTTCAACAGAGGTAGATCACGAGATAGAAATTATTCACCTCAAACAAACTACCACAATGGTCAACATAACACTAATTATAATCGATCACATACTCCCAATAATAATAGTAACTGGAATGGTAATAATCATGGCTCGAGACATCGAGATAATAGTTACTATAGAGGACGACGAGATAATTCTAACAATTATACTCGGAATCGATCTCATTCTCGGGGATCATCTCATTACAACCACAATACAGGGGCGGCAGTTACAAATAATACTACCCCTATAGCTCAGGTCACACTTGACAATAATACAACACAGTCTTCTGCTGCATGTTTTGCTATTAATTATAATGTGGCAAATAGTTGCCAACAATGCAATCTTATTTTTCAGAAGGCGAAAGAAACAGTGCTTAACTGCGGACATATTACACCAGAGGTAGGTCTTGCAGTCAACGATGGAACAGGCTTACTAATTTTTAACAGGGGATTAGTTAATGGATCCGTCGTCTCAGTGCTGAGGAATTCAGGATCCACAACGATTGGTGTACGACAGTCGCTGGTACATCCTAGCTGTGCAACGGGGGAATATGTCCGTTGCATGACTTTTGGGGGAACTATTGAGTTTTACCCCACAGCTATTATTCATGTTAACACACCTTTTTTCACACGGAACGTAAAAGTATGTATGCTAAAAAAGCCTATAGCTGATCTGATGGTTGGTCAAATACACGGCAGTAAAGATTGTACTCCAGATGAGATTATGGAATGGGAGAAACATAACCTATGCACTGGAAACGCCGTGACGACTAGAGCGCAGACTCAACTCATGGAGAAAGTTGATGATAATAAAATGGATGCAGACAACCAAGAGGAATTTGTAGTCAATTCACCTATTGACAGGGAAACATTTGCAACCAAACAAAAAGAGGATAAATCTTTAAAAACATTTTTTAAGTTGGTTGATAAAGTTGACAATCTATCCTCGGGTAATAATAACAAACATTGTTTTGTTATTAAAAATGACATATTGATTAGAAGTTTTAATGACAAATCACAAATGAAACAACAAGTTATGGTCCCGTATACTTTTAGACGGTACATTCTTCAACATGCACATGACTCACATTGTGCTGGACATATGGGATATACTCGAACACGATCTCGAGTACTGTCTTCATTCTTTTGGCCAGGAGTGTCAAGAGATATTTCGCAGTATGTACGTTCCTGTACTACATGCCAAGAAGTGAAAGCACGTGGAGCTTTTCACACGGCGCCTATTCAGGCTTGCGATATCTCAGTAAGACCTTTTGACAAGATGGCCATAGATATTATTGGTCCATTGCTACCATCGGCCAGAGGACATAGATTCGTCCTTACGTGCATTGATTTGTGCACACGATGGCCAGAAGCTATCCCATTAAAGACCACCACTACCACAGATGTAGCTGATGCACTACATCACATCTTTTCTAGAATAGGGTTTCCTAGAAAACTTTTATCAGACCATGGGTCACAGTTTATATCTGACACCATGAAGGAAGTCATGAAAACTTGGAACATTGATAGGAATTTAAGTAGTATTTATCATCCTATGAGTAATGGTGCGGTTGAAAGTCTTAACCGTACACTTAAACAACTACTACATATGGTTACTGCTAAGCACCCTCATGACTGGGACTGAGCACTCCCAGCTGTTCTATTTGCTTATCGGGAGGTACCGCATGAACAAACTGGCTTCTCTCCCTTTGAATTAGTTTTTGGTGCTCCCCAAGAGGTCCTATGGGACTAATAAAAGACTTATTAATTGACGCGGAGATGACTCAGGACACTCAGTCATCTTACGAGTACGTGATTAATCTTCGGAAGAACATTATTGAGTCTTGCCAGTTGGCAACAGCTTCTTCTGAGGCTGCAAAAGCTAAGGCTCGATCTCTACAAAATAGGTCTCGACGATTACGCCAATTATTCCCAGGCGACGAGGCTTATGTGTTACTTCCTCACAATAACAATAAATTATTGATATCTTGGAATGGTCCTTACAAAGTCATTGATAAAATTTCCGACGTTGATTACGTCTTAGATATCAAGGGACACAAAAAGATATTTCATATTAACATGCTCAAGCAATTTCATACACGTCCTGAACACTTACAGTCAATTTTTCATGAACTAGATGACAACACAGTATCTACTTGTTATTATTCTAACTTATCTGTCATCCAGGAAGAAGAATCTTCTTTTTCTGAGGTACAGTTACCGTTACCGGTACCAGTAGTTCAACCTACTGAATCTTGGCGGGATGTAACCATCTCTTCAACGGTTACACCGCAACAGCGTCTACAGATTGCTAATCTATTACAATCTTATCCAGATATATTGACCGACGTCCCGGGTCGCACATCGGCTATCAGTCATGACATTACTCTCAATGATGATACACCTATTCGTGTACATCCCTATTCTGTTCCTTTACATTTCCTTGCTAAAACTACTAAGGAACTTGAACAGATGTTGTCTCTGGGAATCATTGAGACTAGTAATTCGCCATTCTCTTCTCCATTAGTGATTGTCCGGAAGAAGGACAATAACATCAGACTATGTGTTGATTATAGAAAATTAAATGCTAAGACTATAGTTGACAGCGAACCACATCCACTTATCGACGACTTACTGCCACGTCTATCCAACGCAACTATATTTAGTAAGATAGACTTAACTAAAGGTTATTGGCAGATACCACTGACCGAAAAGGCTAAGTACTACACCGCATTTTCCACTCCACAAGGTCTATACCAGTGGAATGTGATGCCTTTTGGGCTTGTTAATGCGCCAGCTACCTTCATTCGCCTGATGCGACAAATTTTATCAGGTAGACCAGACGTTATTACATATATTGACGACATATGCTTGTTTAGTTCGTCGTTTGAGGAACATGTTTCGGGACTTAGATATGTTTTCGACACTCTAAGGAATTATCATCTAACTGCTAAACCTACAAAGGTGCAAATCGCGTGTAATGAGATAACCTTTTTGGGACATATCATTGGATCGGGATATATCCGAACGTTACCTAGTACAGTCTCCAAAATTCTAAACATAGCAGTTCCTCAGACGAAGAAACAGGTCAGGAGTTTGTTAGGACTTGTTCAATATTACAGTAGATTCATACCAAACTTGTCATCCATCACGGCTGTATTGTCTTCATTGTTAAAAAAAAGACATGCCGGTGAAGGTGACATGGACTGGTACATGCAATGAAACTTTCAACAAAATTATAAATTTGTTCTCGCATGAACCAATTTTAAGACTTCCCGATGCTTCCAAAAGATTTTTCTTACGAACAGATGCTAGTAACTACGGCATTGGTGCATGCCTGCTCCAGAACCATGATGGCATTCTACATCCTACCTTATATATATCAAGAAAGCTAAAGCCGGCAGAAACAAAGTATTCCACAGTGGACAAGGAACTTTTATCCGTGATATGGGCAATAACTAAACTTGAAAAGTTCTTACTTGGTGCTCCCTTCACCATACAGACGGACCAACGTGCTGTAGCATCTTTGCGTCGATCTAATCATAAGAGCCAAAAACTCGCCAGATATGCAATCATCCTACAGCCATTTGAATTCTCCATTGAACATATTCCTGGCACTGAAAACATTGTGGCGGATGCGTTATCACGTAATCCTATTGACGACGAATAATCAACATTAACATTCCTAAAACATATCAACTATAAAGGAACTAACCTTGCCTTCAATTTAAACTTTATAAACACTATATGCATCACAGAATTGAACTAAAAGACAATCAAGGTATACATATTGTCATTGAAACTTCGTCTAACGTCCATACACGATATATGAATATTCGTTGAACAATCATGGAACAATATCTGACAACAAGTCGAACTTATTATCCTATGTGCACTTAATTCTTGGATGCTGGGATAAATGACATTTCTTTCCAACGTAAACGTTTGAACATTTTTGCCTAAAAGAATTCATCAGGATCAAGACTACGGATGGATCATCATATCCTATACTAATTAATTAGTTAACTTAACTTCTTAATTGAATTATTATCAATAAAATGAAATGTGAGAAAAAAATGAAATGAAAGAAAAAAAAATAGAGAACGAAATATAAAAAGAAGAAATTATGAAAAGAGAAAATAAATCTCACACAAGTATTAAATTAATATTTTTTTTTAAAATGTACCTATACATTATTTAGTTAGTTAAATTAGATAGTTATTATTCACTAACACTTAACACACACAATTAAGTTAAACTTATATTCGAATTTCTTTCTATTTCTTCTCACTTATTTTGTTTTTTCTTCTCTCATAACATCGCGTTACATTAGAATCTTAATAATTTATCTCTTAATTTAATTAATTAATTTAATTTTAATTAGTCAAATTAATTCCTATATGACATACTAATACGACAGACCTTACTTTAATTTAATTCTATCATTCACTGTTAACATTGGACATTTTATTTAGTTGATATAATAATATGTATAATTGATATATAATGTGATTAATGTTAGATGACTATGACAAATAGTTAGTTGACATGACCGCAACACGGTTCTACTCAGAACATCGTCGGCCATATGTCACAATTGTGTTAAATTTTTTTGAAAAATTGTTAAGTCGGATAGATCTTGAAAAAAAAATCTATCGATTTTTTTCCCCCGGTGTACAGGGAATTGTTACGGTATATGATATTAACGCCGTCTGCTAAAGGTTATCAGACGTGCAATTGTAAAGGTTAAGGCATTTAATATATTGCGATAGATGTTTCAATTATTGAACGCTCCATACACGATCGATTATGACGTGTATAGCGTTGTTTGGGTCACAGTCGGTAACTAAGAAACGCTACCCTTTGTTACTTGACCGCCAAGCTGAATAGCTGCGTTTTTCTAACCTTCCAATTAAATGGCATGATAAAGCCATTTATATATGCATTTTTTGATGGACCAGGGTCAGTCCTAGAACTCTATATGAGAGGAAAATTTATGGAGGTTAGTATTTAACTAGAATTCTAAGAAGGAGAAGAATAATCGTCAAATTCGTATGAATATATTCAGACTCGCAGTCTCACTGTCGGCAGGTAGCCATGTCTAGCTGCACGTGCATATAGCTGTGATGTTCTGACGACAATACTGCATTGTATCCTTAAACGGACATTGACACGTAAACCAGCAGTCTACGTTATTGATTAATTTATGCATGACTTATATGGACTTATGTTCTACTCCTATTTGAAATGAACATCCTGTGTGTACAACTGTGAATTAAATGTATGGACTCAATGAAATGACTTATCAAATCAATCGTATTCCAAGGTTCAAGTATTGTTCGGAATCTTTCACCCCCGCATTCGCTTAATCTTCCATCGAAGGCACGATGCACTATCACTGAATAAAAAAAACTAACATATCAAAGAAAAAACAATGGCCAGAAATTTATAATTGTTTTATTCATATCACATGGAACATTGTTCAGAGCAAACCACCTTGCAACAGTCATGTCTTCGTATGTTTTCTTTATTAAATTAATGATCTTCAGGGGAACTCCATAATGCCTCATCAATTTCCAAAGTGATTCTCTGTCTACATTGTCAAATGCCTTTTCGTTGTCCACAAATCCGATGTATAGTGGTTGTTGCAAATCGGTTTGCTGTGCGTGTGTGGTTCCATTCTCTCTTATTTTTAGTTGAAGGTGTATACCTTGCTTGGTTATCATTATACTTCGAAGTATATATATATATATATATATATATATATATATATATATATATATATATATATATATATATATATATATATATATATATATGCGGCAATACAATGCCCAACACTGAAGGATATAGGACACGTCTTCACAGCTTGACGGTCAACGTAAAAAGGGTCTCGTATCTAAGTCACGGTGCGTGATCTATCAACGCTAACACGTCATAATTCGATCGTGTATATAGCGTTCAGTAGTCCGTGAATTATTAACATCAATTATATTAAATGCTGTCACCCTAAAAATTGCGCACTGCCAACCATAGCAGACGACTTCAATAAACATACCGTAACAGTTCCCTGCACAACGGGGAGGAAACAAAATCTATTAGATAGATTTTTTTAAAAATTATCTTAATCAAACATTTCAAAAATTTAACCAAAACCTGACATATGGCCTACGATGTTCTGTCTAGAACAGTGTCGTGGTCATGTCGATAATATATCAGTCATGCAATATACTCACAGTCATGCTATACATGTAAATTAAATTACACAAAGGATTGTCAACTGTCAATAAATAATTAACTAATTAATTAACGTAAGTGTTAACTAAGTAAAAAAGTGTTGCGTCATTAAATTATTATAACTAATTAAAATTAAACTAATTTATCATAGAATGTGTGTAAGGCATCAAGTTATTGAAAATCTAATTAACGAAAATGAAAGAAGATGTCAGAATAAAAAAAGGTATAAATCAGTTGGTGGTGTTTTAAAAATTAACTATGTGTGTAGAGTATTTGGTAACTACTTAACTTAATGAACTAAATAATAATATATTATATAATAATCACTTTCATAATTACATCTAAGGATATTATCTACGAAATGTGTGAGATTCATTTGTTTTCTTTCTTAAATTTTTTTCTTCATATTTCATTTTCTTATTTTTTTCCCACATTTCAATTTAATTTTATTTCTTCATTAATTCAATCAATAAGTAGAAACTAAGTAATCTTGGATATGAAGATCCAGACATCGTTATTTTCCTTCAGCGTTTTCGTAAAGTTCCATTAGAAAACTGTTCAAATGTTCCGATCCTGAATGAATATAACGTTCATGATGTTCAATTAGTCATGTCACATAACGAAATTTGTCCAACTTGACTTCAGATATTCTTTCCGACTATCTTGCAGCTAGTTGTAGCATCAATGGACACCAGCCACAGTCCAAGAGTAAATACGAACCATATGTCTCTTGCTTTCGTTAATTTCGTTCGATGAATGTCTCTATTATTTGTTTCTCTGAATGATAGTTAAAGTTTCCTTGATAGGTCGATAATTCATCGATCGGATTCTGTCTATTGTTATAATGACTTTTGTTAATTTATTTGAAGACTATCATAAATGTAGCGAGTGGATTTTATGGAAGGGAAGTAATCTTTAGAATGTTTTTGGACAAGTTAAATTTCGAGTTGCAACGCTTGATTAAGAGGATACTTGTTTGACTTTAGGATAGAATTATCCTTTCCTATTTTTCGTGTGACAGAGTACAGAAAAGCGTGTGAACGCTGTTTAATCTCAAATGTTGAGATGTATTTATTCTGTACTGTTTTGAGCCATGTGAATAGCTCGCAGCTAGTCTGCATGTATTACTGAGAGCGGTGTTCAAAACGGCCGAGTCTCGTGACTGTTTAGGCCATATGAAGATTATTATAGATGCCGTGTGAGCAGGCTTTATTGTGTAATGGAGTATTGTTTAGGCCTTATGAAGATTATTATAGCTGCCATGTGAGCAGGCTTTAATGGGTAATGGAGTACTGTTTAGGCCATATGAAGATTATTATAGCTGCCGTGTGAGCAGGCTTTATTGTGTAATGGAGTATTGTTTAGGCCTTATGAAGATTATTATAGCTGCCGTGTAAGCAGGCTTTATTGAGTAATGGAGTACTGTTTAGGCCATATGAAGATTATTATAGCTGCCATGTGAGCAGGCTTTGTTAAGTAGTGTGGAGATTTATGAAGCTGTGATGAAGCTATTATAAGGCTAGGTAGTGGACAGGCCGTATTATGTATTAATTGCAGTGTGGTGATTTATATACTATGATTAAAACTGAATTTGTCTCTGATTCTACTTTAAGATGTGACTGTTGACTGCCCAGAGTGCCCAGTATGAGCTTCGTGCTGATAACACGAATGTGGGTTCCACCATTAGCAACATTTGGTGGTTTTCAGTTAACAGGATCTGACACCTATGATATTCACGTTGATAGCCTAAGTGGCGTAGTTTTCGTATCATTTGATATCATTTAAGATGTGTCTGTGTGGCGTATGCGATTAAGAAGCTGTTACCTCTACAGTGATATATACTTGAAGCAAGAGGGTAAATTGAATCAAATTTTGTCCACCAGACCATAGCGTATCTAGTGGACCAGTCATTACAAGTTGGAACGAATACATATGACATTCACGTGACAAGAGGTTCAGTGAACTTAACTTTTTTATAGTTAGTCCTGTGTGGGCGTGGCTTGAATCTCCTGTGCTTCAGAACTTCGACCTAGTTGTTATCTGCCTGTGTGGCGCATTTGAGAAATCACGGACGCTTTATTCGTGGTAGTATGCAACTTTACACCAGTAGCAATTGACGTCCTATTTCATGCATATAGATCACAACAACGTCTGCAGGGGTCAAGGAAGTTCAATTAGACTTGGATAGTATTTGTACTAGCATTTGTACGGGTTGTGACAGATTCCTGCAATATTCGGGTTACCTATGCCAGTTATCACCATCACAAGTTCAAGATGTTATGATACACGGAGTTGCCGTGTACATTTCAGACTACAGAAGAGTCAAGAGTTGCGGTGTGTGCTGTATTATGGTTCATGTCAACTTGTGCATTGTTAAGCACATATCATATTGACGCAATTACCTGAAGAGAAACGAATCAAGTTCCAGTGCTTTCCCGCAGTGGAGTGTTTTAGCAGTCTATGTGATATCCAGTGTCGTGGCGGAAAGGAACGGGATTATTGACAGATAAGTGATTTTTTGTTATGAAAATTGTGTCACTTCTTGCATGTCATTAGGCCTCCCTAACTGCTCATTCTGTTGTTATTGTTGTTTATGTCTAATTTGACATATGATTAAGATTTTGTGCAAAGGTGTTAATGGCTGTTGACATATGTCGATTTTCCTGATAATGATGTGACTTGATAAAAGTACTATAAAAAGGAATTGGTATACAGTAATTAACTGAGATAATTGCAAATTCTTGTACAAATAGTTAACTTTGTGAGCTGGAAAGGTAATTGTCCAACCTTGTGCGACAATAATTTGTCATACGTATACGTGATTACATATATAGTTGACTGTGTAGGTAAGTCACTATGGATGATGATGATATAGATCCTGAGGATATGAGGCCTATGTTGGAATATGTATGTGAAGAAGGTAGAGATTTTCAAGGATTAAAAGGCCCAGAGCTTGAAGCACATATGATGGACAGATTTTTGGTCAATGCGTCAAGAGCCCTAAAGTATTTTGCTGAGGAGAATTTTCATTCTGTTCCTCATCTAAGGATGGCTAAAGATTTAGCGGAGTTACTGGTTATGGATCTTCGATTGTTTTCGTACCACTATATGGGTGTTGAACGCGATCAGATAATGAAGAGTATACGTAAGATAGTGCGCAACGACATGTCTGATGAGCAGAAAAAGGAGTTAGAAGATGAGGAGCAAATAAGAAAGAACAAACGGAGTGCCCTACAGGAAAGGGACAGTTGTGTAAAGAGTACTGCTGAAATGAATAGGCTACATGAAACAGTGTCCAGACTAACAAGTGATTTGCATAAATCAAGCTCAGAACTTGCTGGTGTGCAAGCAAGTTTGAGTTCTGCTTTGGGTAAGATCAAAGAGTTGGAGGCTAATATGAAAGATAAGGATATTAAGGTGAAAAATCTTACACAGGAGGCCCAACAGAAAAAACAGATGTATGATAAGTTAGAGGTTCAGACCAAGGAATGTGAAAAGTCCTATAATAAAACACATGTTGGTCTATTGAACTATAATATTGTCCTCGGTCGCCAACTTAAAGAAAAGAATGCGATATTACCAGAAAGGGTTGATGAGCTTACAGATAGCCAGGATACTGAGACCAAGGCACTTCAGATAGAGTTGACACAGAGGAGAACAAATAAAGAGGTGGATGAGGAAAAGAGATTAAAAGAGTTAAAGGCTGAGAAAGAGAAGGGGGCTAGGATTGAAAATGTGAATAAGAAGCTTGGTGAAGAGATTTCACATAGAGAGGTTGAAATTACAAATCTTAGAAAAAGAGTAGATTGCCTGCTTGACATCGTCTTGAATAACAATATGTGGCCTTCTGTCAATTTTGACAGTGAAAGACAGAAAGTTGCGAAAAGTCAGCCCCATACACCTTTTGCTCATAGAGATGTCATACATAGTAAATATAGATCTTTTCGTAGGAAATACAACTTTCCAAGTTCTAATATCACTGATAATTCGAGTAATAATTCTTGGCGTCAGAACAACAAAGATTCGAGTGTAACAGTCAGTTCTGTTAATCAGGAAAAGAAAGGTGATATATTTCAGGACAAGACTCTAAAGAGCAAACATTTGTCTACTATTGAAAATACTCAGAAATTAATAGCGGGTGTTGAGACTATTACTACTTGTCCCAGGAATGAAACCCATATGCGGAACAATAGAGATACTATTGTTTCTGGCAGTTGTCAAACTCAGCACAGTCAGTTGGAAACAATTGGTAAATATATTCCCATAGGGGATAAAAAACAGTTCTAGTAAGAGAGATAACCCCAAGATTAAACAGTACCAACGGAGATCAGTAAATAATAATTTTCCTTCTCCAAGACACAGTAAACAATTTAACAAATCTCAAAGTTGCGATTGTAAGAGTGTTGGAAAGTGTGATAAAGATTATAGCTTTTCATATGTTGCTTTACATCACCAGAGTAATGTTCCTCAACAAAAGACTAAAGTCATTATTTGTAAACAAGGCAACGGTAATAATAATTATTTTGATCATAGAACAAATAATAAGCGCAATTGTGCTAATTTTGTTCAACATGAGCCCAGAGTCATTTATAATCAAGTTAAACAGAGTAAGAATAACAGTGGATGCTTGAATACAATTGCTTGCTCTACTTGTTGTGAATGTGGGACTTTGTTTCAGCATACGGCAGCGGCGACATCAAGTGCGGTCATGTTGTCCCCAAGTATTCTGTGATATCTACATGTGATAGGAAGAGCTAGTGGCATCGTGAAGAGACCGGTTTTTTACACAAGCCGCGGTGCTGGGTAATTGTCAATTTGACTTCTACGTTTTTTCTTCATTAAATTTCACCATTGAGTAAAATGGAAATTTTCATTTGTATTGTTTGACAGAAGCGACTTTGCGATAAGTCTCAGTGCTCCTGTGATACAGAAATGTAGCGGTCAGAAATGTAGGTCAACTTTACGCTCGAGTGTTTAGTCAAGCGAAACCTGTCGGAGTCTAACTAGCATCTGATGTTTACTTTGGAGGGTCAGGACATGTTTTCACGAGAGATGGAAATTTCGCGTCTGATTTTTTTTTTTTTTTAGATAGTAAATATTTTTGTATTCTATATTAGTACATGACATGTTGTTGTTTTGAAATAACATATAATTTTGTGGTAATGATTATTTCTATGCACCATTTGATTGCCATAATTTATTTTAATTGTTGTTATTTTTAATGAGGTATCTGAGGAAGGTGGTTGAAGTAACAAGAAGAGACAGGGTACGCAACCAGACGATACGTCAAGGCCTTAAATCCTACCTTCTGCAGACCCAAGTAGAACAGTCCCAATTAAGATGGTTTGGCCATGTCTGCAGAATGGGAGAAGATCGGATACCACGACAAGCATGGGAAACAAAGAGCCAAGGATCCAGACCCCGAGGACGACCCAGAGTCCGCTGGGAGGACAACATTAGACAATCTTTGAAGGACCGAGGACTAGAAAGGAACCAGGCCAGGAGGAAAACAGCCAATAGGAAAGTCTGGCGCTCTCTCTTCCAAACCTCTACACCTCACGTTAGAAGGGGAACGACTAAGTAAGTAAGTAAGTTATTTTTATGTCAGTAGTTTAATGACATGTTAATACAGTTTTATGCTATTTATATATTATGGTGATTGATAATGTGTAGCATGTAATTATTGTCCTTTATACTACTCTTTTCAACTTAGCATTTTTTTTTTCAACTGTATTTTTTAGGATAGTTTTTGTACATGATGAGATTGTCAGCCGAAAGAACTTAGAGTTAAATTAAATTTACATGTGTTGATTTAAGGGTTTGTTCGAGATAAGATTTTTGTTTTGTTTTACTCATTTTGTAAAAAGTTAATTTCATTATTAGTGTTTTAGTTGTTTTGAATTACTTAAAAATTGAATACTGTTTTATGTAACTTATCGTTAGAAAATATGTTTGTATGGTACTTTTGAAAAAAAAATATTTTGTTGTGGCATTGTAATTTTGTGTGTGTGTGCCTAGCATTTGTCAGTGCGATATGATTATTATGTAGAGTGATTAGTTCTTGTAAAAAAGTAGTTTTTTTGTTATGATGTATTTTTTATTTTAGCGCTTGATTGTGCGTTGGTCGTATTGGTAATAGCAATGCTATTACTTGTTTGTTCGATGCCTATAATTTATTTATTTTTAGTTATGTATAACTCTTGTAACTTGGTTAAATTACTGATTAAGTTTTGTTTAGTTATAAACTATTTTGTTGTTGTTGTGGTGTTAGTACAGATATACTTTGACATTTTGTTTTGTGCTTGTCGATTATATTTGTATATAATTTTTGAAATACGTTGTCTGATTCCAAACAGTTATTAGTATGTATCGTTATTTGACTTTCTCTGCGTTCGTGCCTTCGCTTTCCATCTGTCTTTGGTAATGATTCTTCATTTCATTCCTTCTTTTCTGTTGTTTTTCGGTAAGGAGTTCATATCTTGTTTATACTTTCGTACCTCATCTTCGTTTGACTTGATTCTACTTGTATACTTTGTCTTCTTTCAACATTTATACTTCCATTCTTTGGATTGTTGATTATATGACTTGATATAATATATCTACTTATGATAGTTGTATTTATTTTACATGTAATTGTCCAACTGAATTATGAGAATATGATATTGTTGAGTTCTTACTTTCCTTTATTACAGATCATTCTTCTTTTGATTGATCTTGTACTTTCTCTTTCGATCGGTAGTTTTCGGTTTGGTTTGTACTAAATATACTTAACTTAATTTTGAAACTGATCATATTTGTATATTCAGCTAATTACTTTTTACATTTAGCTGATTATGCTGTATGCTTTTTTGCTACTTTACACTTTATTGCTGATATTTGTTGCAGATATAATTTTGATTTAAAATAAGGTGATTTTTATAGGCATATGTTAGAGCATCTATGTCTTCTAATTTTTTTGTTTTTGGGAGTTATTTTTTTTTTTTAAATGATAGAAACATTTTTTTCCCGAAGGGGGTGGTAACTGTAGCGAGTGGATTTTATGGAAGGGAAGTAATCTTTAGAATGTTTTTGGACAAGTTAAATTTCGAGTTGCAACGCTTGATTAAGCGGATACTTGTTTGACTTTAGGATAGAATTATCCTTTCCTATTTTTCGTGTGACAGAGTACAGAAAAGCGTGTGAACGCTGTTTAATCTCAAATGTTGAGATGTATTTATTCTGTACTGTTTTGAGCCATGTGAATAGCTCGCAGCTAGTCTGCATGTATTATTGAGAGCGGTGTTCAAAACGGCCGAGTCTCGTGACGGGTTTTTTTTGGCGGGACGAGTGTGTGTTTCCAGGGGAGTTGTGTTTTGGGCGTTGACCGTGTAGGTCCAAGCCCTGTGTTTTGATAGTGTATGCCTACGTAGTGCTTAAGAAAATGTCGACTTATATATTTCGCTGTGTGTACAGCCTATTTGATAAACTGCAGTAAAGATTTGTGTAGGCCATAGAGATTATTGCAAACTGCCGAGTGTGCAGTATTGCGAGTATTTTGCGATGTAAGGATCCATTAACTTATATTGTTATATAGTCGCGCTGAGATGAGTGAAGGCGAGATTATTGCAAACTGCCGGGTGTGCAGTCTTGTAAGAAATTGCTAGTAGGATTCATTATATCATTATAGCGCTGATGTGAGGCCATATTGAAGATTATTATAGCTGCCGTGTGAGCAGGCTTTATTGTGTAATGGAGTATTGTTTAGGCCTTATGAAGATTATTATAGCTGCCGTGTGAGCAGGCTTTATTGAGTAATGGAGTACTGTTTAGGCCATATGAAGATTATTATAGCTGCCGTGTGAGCAGGCTTTATTGTGTAATGGAGTACTGTTTAGGCCTTATGAAGATTATTATAGCTGCCGTGTGAGCAGGCTTTAATGGGTAATGGAGTACTGTTTAGGCCATATGAAGATTATTATAGCTGCCGTGTGAGCAGGCTTTATTGTGTAATGGAGTATTGTTTAGGCATTATGAAGATTATTATAGCTGCCGTGTGAGCAGGCTTTATTGAGTTATGGAGTACTGTTTAGGCCATATGAAGATTATTATAGCTGCCGTGTGAGCAGGCTTTGTTGTGTAGTGTTAAGATTTATGAATCTATGATGAAGCTATTATAAGGCCAGGATGTGGACAGGCCGTATTATGTATTAATTGCAGTGTGGAGATTTATGATACGATGTAACTGTATTCGTCTATGTCTACGTGATGATGTGTGTTGACTTAATAAACTATTATTAAATATCATCAGTCGTTCCATACTCGATGACCCTCGTATGCGCCCCTGGTGTGTGAATGACTTTGCCAGCACACAATCACACTCACTTTACCTATTTCAAACACGTCCCTTATCAGTTGGTGTATCCAGTTTAACAGGACTATAACAATTACCATAGCAACATTTAAGGTTAGCAACAGACTTCCGTTGGATTTCTTGAGAGTACATCGGCTACGACATTCTCTGTACCCGATATGTATTCAATGGTGAATTCAAAGCGCTCTAAGAGGATTGAAAACCTCATTTGTTTGTGACTTTTGTGGTTAGAGCGACGTAACGATGCCACCGCCTTCTGATCTGTTTGGATCACGAAGGGTGCACCCAATATAAACTTCTCTAGTTTATTGATTGCCCATACGACACCCAACAACTCTTTATCCACAGTCGAGTATTTCGTTTCTGGCGTCTTGAGTTTGCGTGAGATATAAACAGTCGGATGTAGTATATCGTCGTGACATTGGAGCAAACGAGCGCCAATCCCGTAATTACTAGCATCTGTACGGAGGATAAACTTTTTAGAAGCATCAGTTAGTCTCAAAATAGGTGGGTGTGAAAAAATTGTTAATATTTTCCGAAATGTTTTGTCGCATTCGTCAGTCCATGTCACTTTTAACGGCATGTCTTTTTTTAACAATGATGACAAGACAGCCGTGATGGATGACAAGTTAGGTACAGATCTGCTGTAGTATTGGACTAACCTTAATAAGCTCCTAACCTGCTTCTTCGTTTGAGGAACTGATAAGTTTAAGATTTGGGATACCGTACTAGAAACCGTTTGAGTACGTTCCGCTCCAATAATATGTCCCAGGAAGGTTATCTCCTGAAAAGCTATTTGTATTTTTGTAGGTTTAGCGGTTAAGTGATAATTCCTTAATATTTCTAAAACACATCTAAGCCCCGCAAAATGTTCCTCAAATGACGAACTAAATAAGCAAATGTCGTCAATGTATGTAATGATGTCTGGTCTACCTGATAAAATTTTTCGCATCATGCGAATAAAGGTAGCTAGAGCGTTCACAAGCCAAAAAGGCATCACATTCCACTGGTAAAGATCTTGTGGAGTGGAAAACGCTGGGTAATATTTAGCTTTTTCGGTTAGTGGTATCTGCCAATAACCTTTAGTTAAGTCTATCTTAGTGAACATTGTTGCGTTGGATAGACGAGGAAGTAAATCGTCAAGAAGTGGATGTGGTTTGCTATCAACTAATGTTTGTGCATTTAGTTTTCTATAGTCAATGCATAGACGAATGTTGTTGTCCTTCTTTCGGACAATGACTAATGGAGACGAAAATGGAGAGATACTAGGCTCAATAATACCTAGAGACAACATCTGCTCAAGTTCTTGAGTCGTTTTACTAAGAAAATGTAGTGGTACAGAATAAGGATGTACACGAATAGGTGTATCATCATTAAGAATGATGTCGTGACTAATCACTGATGTGCGACCAGGTAAGTCGGTCAACACATCTGGAAAAGATTGTAAGAGATCAGCAATCTGAAGATGCTGTTACGGTGTAACCGAAGAAGAGATGGTTACATCCCGCCAAGATTCAGTAGGTTGTACTACAGGTACAGGTAACGACATCTGTACCTCAGGAAAAGAAGATTCTTCTTCCTGAATTACTGAAAGATTAGAATAGTGACAAGTTGGTACTAGTGTGTCAACGAATAGAAAAGCCTACAATAACTATGCCATAGTAGAATAGATTAGTAAGAAAGAAAGAAATGATGACTGACAATGCTGAGTCATCCAGAATGTGACATACAGTGTTACTGTAACCTGTTATCTGCGTGACGCAGAATCAGGTACTAATTGTAACTTTAGACAATGGTGGTGAAAGTAAGCACCATTATCATGCTCGATAACCATCCGAGCATCTCTGTTGTTACGAAATGTTACCACATCTTCACCATGCCTGTTGTAGGTAGGTGGCAACAGACGCACAAACCTAACGTCTGCTGTGTATTGAAAAAAATTACCAAGTGCCTGCCATGTAGTACCGTGTGGCAGATTACACACTAACACGGTGCGAGAATATGCACCCTTCCCAATATAAGTAGGACCATTGTCACTAACATGGGAACATGAGTGATGTGCAACCTTAGTTGCATCAGGCAAAATGCAATGTTTGTCACTCATGTATGTATGATTCTTTCTATATACTGGATTCTTATGTTGGGCCTGAGTATAATGACCCATACCCTGTAATGGTACATTTGTAGAACATGTAGTAGTGGACGGATCAGAAGAACTAAGTACATTATTTTGTTCCAATGTACTGGTATTAATTTTATTGAGTGTCTTCCTATCACTCTTAACACCAACCCCAGTTTTCAATATGTTATTGTTACTAGTACACTATTTTCCCCTGTTGACGACGTCAACATTTTTCTTAAGATCAGTTGCCAGCTGATCATGTCGCCAACATTTATTTTCTGCATTGGCAGTATTATCATGTCTAGGGAAAGTGTACTTGCCTCGAAATGATCTTCTAACTACTACTGGGTGTATTGATACTTTAGTATCAGTTCTCGTACTTAAGTCATGACGTAAAGTACGTTTATCTCCTCTGTTGTTCATCAATATATTTTTACCTGCCAGTACATCCAGTAGACAATCAACCCTCTTTCTTAATTTATTACTTTCAGAAGTCAGGAATGCAATCTCCTCCCTCTACTTCTTATTTAACTTATCTAAGTTAATGGTTATCTGCTTCTCACTAGCAAGTAAGGAATCGAGTGTGTTCAATGCTGTTGACAGTTCATAGATCTGTTGTTGTGTTTCCTTTCTCAGGTCAGCATATCTATGTTTCTCATCCAGGTGTAACGCTTCTAATGCAGTCACCCTATCATCAATGAAACAATCATCACTTGATGTAGATACAGTAACTCTAATACCAGATTCTGTATTCTCTTCTTTGTTTTCTGATTGCACCTCATCCATTAATTCCCTACAAGTCTCATTACTTCCATGGGAATCAACCATAAGTGTCTTATTATCTTCACGCAATAATGCCAAGTCATGCGTGGAAGATTTCATTTTACTTATCTGGTCATTCAGCATCTGTTTCGATGAGGTTAACTCATCGTCCAACTCTTTTTCCTGTCTAAGACAAAATTCATGAAATTTATCATTATCTGTATGACATCCATTATATTATTGTCATCAAATGATACACTCTCATTTTTCCTTTTTTTCTATTTCAATTTTTGTTTTAATGCACCTATTTAGACAGAACTGTATATATTGTTCCTCATCATAGTAAATGGATCCTAACTGCACATCATCAGTGAGAATCAACTCACATTGGATGGCCTGGTCTGTGGGACCATCTGCTCTTTACTCAGTATCAATCGTATTATCTGCTATTTTCTTAACTTCCTTAATTGGTTGCAATCGAGCTACTTCTGAAGTAAGCTCTTGAATCTTAACCCCCTGTGTGTGAGTTTCCAGCTTTAAAGCTACATTTGTCTGATCAATTGTTTTCAGTCGACTAATTTCAGATAACAATGACTGAATGTGCGCACATTGTGCATGAAGTTTTCTTTGGTAGGCTGCGGCATTATCTTGCGAAATTTTCAATGTGAGTTTCTCAACTTCAGACTCCAACGCTTTTTTTTCTACCGTGGATTCTAATGAGGTCCTAGAATTTGCAAGTTCCACTTCCAGTGTCTTTAATCTCGAATTATCAGTATTGGTATGAAATTTTAGTAAACTCGCCTCATTTCGCAAGTCATTTAAAGTCTTTTCTTGACTGGCAATAATCTCCAATAACTCTTCTTCTCTTTTCTCATCAATGGTTTCTAAAATTGTCACTCTTTCCTGCTCATTCCATGTGTTGTGCATTTGTTGATCATAATCATTGTCGCAGAGAATAGCATTATGAATGTTATTCACTATAGAACCATGTTGGACGTGTACGTACCGGACCACAAAAGTACGAAACACTCCACCTAGTAAGTCTGCTATGTCCCTAGCCATTATCATATGTGGGACAGAATGAAAATTGACATCCATAAAATCTGCTAAATCGTATGCCGTACGACATAAAAAATTATCTAATACAAAATCATCAATTTCTTGGCCTTGGAAACCATCATTAATCCCTTCTTGGAGGAGATTCCTCAGAACAGACATTATGCCCGACCTAGACGTTTTTTCTGATACCATACCATCAACACCTATTTCTTTAACAACTAACTTGTTTATAGAATCCATATATTCCTTCGAGGTCTTCTTTAAATCATAAATTACCGCTTCTTGGGTATCAACCGTTAATCTCCAACTCAAACCCTCAGATTTAAGTTCATGAATCTGAGCCATATGTGTACAATCTGTACTTAAAATGGAATCCACCCCATCCAACCTACTATCAACATTCTTCTCATCAAAATTCTCCACATCTCGTATCACCTTATTTACATCCACTGAATCCTGTTGCATTATCTTCTTCTCCAATGCAACCATCTTTTTCTTTTCTTCTAATTCCTCAAGATGCCTTACTTCTGCTTCAAATTCTTCATCACTATAATTTTGGCTCGTAGCAGCACTTTGTGCTTGCATTTGTACAGTTTCTTACTTAAGACGTGCCAATTCTATATCTTGTTGCCTTTTTCTTTCTAGTTCCTCTTGTTTAGCTATAGCTAGTTGCTCTTCTGCAAACTGCCGAAGTTCCTGTCCTTTGTACCCATAATCCTTCCCAATCTTGATGAAGTGGTCAAGAGTAGCCATATTAATTCAGTAATATGTCTCCTCAGTTAAATATTTAACTATATTTATGTGTACGAAAGGATAAATACTCAATATACTCAACTATAATATTATGCATGCATGTAATATCAATATTTAATAATTATGGGTATTATCCCTCCATAATTATGTTATTTACTCAATTATATGTGCCCAGTAGACACTGTAGTACTAGGAAAATGTACTAATTAATATCTAATATGTTTGTCCTAATCAAGACACCCCATAAATTTATAATTATTAATCAATATATATTATGCTATTATGCCCTAGTCAAAATATATATATTTTTTTTTTCGTACGCCCGCTAATACTCGAGGCGAAATCTCAGGTTATTATTAATATTTTAACCTGACATTGATTTTACGTGAGTATCCCTTTGTTTCTTGTACAGAGACAGGTGTCCCTCGCCATTCAGGCAAATACTCTCCGATTTCAGAGGTACCCATTAGAGCTGGGTCGACTCAAGAGCCGCCAATCCATGGTCGACGACACTCCTTCAAATGTCATCGCCAGGTCTCGAGTTAATCCAGTCCAAATCCCGGTCAACGAAAAATCCTCAAATGCCGTCGCCCGGGTTTGATCCTGTATCACCCGGTCGCCAGAGCGGTGTTGTAACCACTACGCTAGCGCGGCCCCCACCAAAATATATAAAATGCCTCAATAGTGTCTTAGACTACTGCTGCAAAGTGATGACGTCACCGAAGTCATCATCTAATTTAATAAAAATTAATCAAATTAATTTATCATGTTAGTAAAAACAATTTATAATAATATCATTAGGTTATGAGATAAATAAAAACAATATAATTTACTAACGAAGGGTTTACAAAACAAAAGTACAAGATACAATTGACTGTTTCACAAAAATAAGTGATTTTATGAACTAAGTATACCAACCGGAAATACAGAAAGGTGAAGGATAACTAAGGCAAGATAAAATATGGACACTAGGACAAGATAGATTACAAACAATAATACAGAAATGAATAAAATAGAACTGAATACAGTACAATACACCAGTTATTCACAGAACTGGACACTTAACATGCAATGTCAATGTAACTGTCTTTTTTCTCTTGTTGATGTGATCACTGGCCCAAGACAGTATACATGTGGTTAGATGTGTAGTGCGAGCGTATGATGAATTGAGTGTGGGTGCGAATGAAGACGCGAATGTGTTTAGGCTCGTATAGATGTAGATCCTGCAACCCATACTCTCACATGCAGTAATCAAGGATGCTTTGACACTGCAGGCATGTTTCAAGACATTTATTGACGGGAACACACATAGTATCAACAGGAACAGTCAGTGTAACAAGGTCATGCTGACCTGACATCGATAGGTATACATTTGGCATTCAAAAAGGTAAACATCAGAATAGACGTGCATGGTCAATAGCAAAGTTCTTCAATAATGACAGTTCGTAGCGTCGCCCTTGGCGTCTCTGACTAAACGCGTCAGATGCCTTAGTTACTATGACACATAGGTGCAACTTGGCACTACCGCCAATTGCACATATCAGGCTGTAGTATAATAGCCGAAAGCACAGGCCTCGTTCTGACGTCGGCCGTGTACTTCTGTTAAATAGGTTATCATCAACCCTGCAGTAATACTTATTGTAGATAGAAGTTCCGCCAATCTGCGGCTCCCACAATATATCTTCGTCACTGGATTTCTGGACAATATAAGACTAACAGTCTTGGATGGCTACCTCGAGCACAAATATATATAAGTTCTGAAATGGCGGATCAGTGAGCTGCTGTTCACCCTAGGTAATCCTTTACATGTTCTGCCACCGGAAAGCGTAATAATGCATAAAGGTCGGTATTACCTGGTAAATGAATCCTCAGAACTACACAAGGAATTCTGTCGTCATCCCGACGCACAGAGATTCACTGGGGAAAACTGCCATAGCAGTTACTTCGAAGATTCTCCCCGAAAAACAATGGACTCTTGGTCCCTTCAGAAAAACAGGACCTCCCGGCTTCCCGGAAGTATATCTCACTCCCGCTTAAAAAACCTTCCCATAGGCCTACGCCGAACTGTCAACCTCTGACCCTACAGGTCAAACACAATGAATGAATAAACAAGGGAAGACAACCCCTAATCAACCTGACATCGCAGGTAAAGACACAATTATACTTATGATACAAACATAAGCAAATAACTTGACAGATGACTCCGTCGAAAATGACAGCAACATTACTACCACCCCCCTGTAAAAAAAAAAATGCAATTTTTTTTTTTTAAATATGCTCATGAGCAAGATAGCACCAGTATCACTTCTGTGCTCATGCAAACAATGAACCTAATATCAGGTACAATAGAAGAGGGTACAAATCATCTCCCAACATAGGAGAAAATATTTCCTTTAAGCCAAACAAACTAAGGGATACCATTCAAGAAACCTAAGTTGCTGGCAATACCAATCATATATCAAACATTACTAAATAATATAATCATAGCAATATACAAATGTCAATGCTATTTTAGCAACATATCACTGATGGATGGACAAAATGAAATTTGTTAAATTATCTAAACATCATCCAAATACATTTGTATTACAACATATTATGATATTAAGGACAGACCTAAGTCTGAAAATATATCAGGAAAAACTAGGACACAAGATTTAACTGGAATCATGTGGGCATCTAGACAATATGTCCGCCATCACATTATCCGAACCACGGATAGCTCGCACCGTGAAATGGAAAGGCTGAAGAGCAATAGCATAACGAGTAGATCTCGAGCTCTTCAAATCCTTACTTTGCATAGCCGTAAGAGCTTTTTGGTCGGTTTCCATAAAGAAATGCGCGCCCAGAAGGAACCTTTGTAGCTTAAGAATGGACCAAACCATAGCCAACAATTCACGGTCCAAAACCGAGTAATTCCTTTCTGCCGCATTCAGCTTCCTAGAAATATACATTACAGGATGCAGAGTTCCTGAATATTCCTGCATTAGTGCCGCTCCAATGCCAGTGGAAGAGGCATCACTACGAAGGACAAAAGTCTTATCAATCGTCGGTAGTCTTAAGATAGGATGAGATGAGAACAAATTCTTAACCTGATCCAATGAAGATTGGCATTCTTGGGACCAACGCACCATATTAGGAGAACCTTTTTTCAATAACGTTGAAAGTGGTGCCATAATGGAGGACAGATTCTCAATGAATCTTCCATAGAATTGTATCAATCCCAAGAGACTACGCACTTGCTTTTTTGTCTTCGGAACCGAGATATTTAATATCTTTGAAATGTTTTGGTCCTCTGTCTTCAACAGACCATGACCAACTCGATGACCTAGGAAGGAAATTTCACTAAACCCAACAAAAGCTTTAGAGGGTTTAGCAGTCAATCTATGCTCACGTAGAGTAGATAGCAATTCCTTCAGACCCACATAGTGTTCTTCCCAAGTATCGCTGAAAAGACAGATGTCGTCTAAATATGCAATGACATCTGCACGATCTGATAGAATTCGTCGCATCATGCGTACGAAAGTCGCTGGGGCGTTCATAAGCCCGAAAGGCATAAAATTCCATTGAAACAGACCCCTAGGTGTCGAAAAAGCAGTGAGAGGTTTGGCGTGTTCCGTCAGTGGGACTTGCCAATAACCTTTCGACAAGTCTAGTTTAGTAAAGAATTTAGCTTTAGAAAGTCTAATAAGTAGATCATCTAATAACGGCATAGGTTCAGCATCGAACTTCGTAACTTGATTTAATTTGCGATAATCAACGCAAAGACGTATGTTATTGTCTTTCTTTCGAACAATAACTATTGACGAAGAATAAGCTGAAGTGGATGGTTCAATTATTTGTAGTTGAATCATTTCATCCAATTCTTTCTCGACTTGTGCTTGAAAATGAATAGGTATTGGGTATGGTCTTACTCTGATCGGATTACGATCAGTAAGTATGATGTCATGTTCTATGACATCTGTGTGTCCAGGAATGTCGGTAAGGACATCCTGATATGATTGTAACGTAGAGGATACTTGACGTTGTTCCTCAAAAGACAAGTTGGAAGAGACTGTAACGTCTCTCCACGATTCCGTTGAAGTAAGTGGAATCGTAGGAAGAGGTAAGTTCACGTCAGAAAAAATAGTTTCCTCATCCTGTATAACAGACAGGGATGAGATGTGACCATGTTGAACTGGAGAGTCGTCCGTCGCCTGGAAAATAGGCTGTAAATAGTCTGGACGTTCAATAAACTCTGTTAACATATTTATATGGAAGGTTTTATGCCTTCCATCCACATCGACAATATAGTCGACATCAGAAATTTTCGAGACTATAGTGTATGGACCCTTCCAAGAAATGAGAAGTCTATTCTCTCTTGAGGGCAGTAAGACATATGCTTTGTCTCCAGGACAAAGTTGACGTAGGCGTCTTTTCTTATTAGCAAATCGCCTAGCTTTTTCTTTCGCAAATTCGGAAGATGAAGTTGCTAACCTGCACGATTCGATAATCTTTTCTCTAAGAGCTATAACATATTCATATGACGATTGTGTATCATCGTCAATATTATCGGAAGTTATCAAATCGTGTAACAAGGACATTGGCCCGCGCGGTTGCGCGCCAAAGACAAGTTCGAAATGAGAAAACCCTGTATGCTCGTTGGGAACCTCTCTATAGGCAAAGAGGACTGCAGGTAAAACCCTGTCCCAATCTTCAGGATGATCCTCCGTTATCTTGCCAAGTAAGTTCTTTAGTGTCCTGTTAAGACGTTCTACCAATCCATTGGACATTGGATGATAAATACTACTGAGAGACCTTTTAATGTCTAGCGTAGCCATTACCTGAGACATAACGTCCGAAATTAACTGAGTGCCGTGATCCGACAGTATTTCTCCGGGGAATCCCAGACGAGAAAATACGAGCCAAAGAGCATCAGCGATATCGACAGTTGATATGCTCTTCAGAGGAATAGCCTCTGGCCAACGCGTGCACATGTCCACGCAAGTGAGGATAAATTGGTGTCCTCTGGCTGACTTAATTTTGAACGGACCAATGATGTTTATAGCCATTTTCTGAAACGGCCGAATCGGAATATCTGCAGCCTGAATAGGAGCAGCATGTCTCGGACCCCTAGAATTGACCTCTTGACAAATTTTGCAAGATCGGCAATAAATTCGGATGTCTTTATTCACGAATGGCCAAAAGAATGACGCAAGGACTCTAGTTTTAGTTCTGGAAAAACCCATGTGTCCAGCACACTGAGAATCGTGTGCATGCCGAAGAATTAAGGCTCTCATACACTTAGGCACAAGAATTTGCGAATGCATAGACTTGTCCGAGTGTTGTACCATTCGTACCAATATACCATTCTTCATAGTGATATACGATTTGTGATTCGTATTTTGATTGGGATCCCCTTTCTTTGCAAGAAGGAAGTATTTCTTCAAAGAAGGATCCTCTTCTTGACGTTTAACAAACGAGTCATGGGAAATCACCAAGTGCTCGTCTTGGCTATCATCTTCATTACTATTATCAGATGAAGTTGGGGGATTAAGAGCTTGAGCTCTTGTCACCACTGCATTGACCGTTTGAATGTTTCTTTCTTCCCAACTAGAAATTTGTTGCGGGGTGCATTCCTTAACCCCATGAATACGACCGATTATAAGATCCGCAATAGGATTAGGAAGAAGACATGCATGGACATCTCCTGTGAAGAAAGGAGTGTCAATCCTAATAATAGCAGTAGGATAGCTTTCCATAGTACCACCAAATGTAACACATTTGATTGTTTTTCCAGTGGCACAGCAAGGATCTATCAGAGACTCCTTAACCCCGACGGTAGTACATCCCGAATCGAAAAGTACTGAGACTAGCCTATCATTTAGTAGACCTTTATGTAAGATGAGAGATCCTCTCCCATCATGCGCAACTGTAGCAGGTAGAGCAGGTAGAGGGTGACCACAACTTAGCGTAGATACAGTTGATGAGTCAAACAATGTTAAGCATTGGGGGCATTCAGTTGCTCTCCCAAAATCGAAAGCACAACCAGTGATAGCCCTAGAGTTACCACTATCATTTACTGTATTACAGGCTCCATCAAACTCTTGTTGTGCAGAGTTTGCCTGTTGGTAAGGTCTTTTTTTGTTAAACCTAGGTCTACCTCGATTATCATTTCCCCTGTAATTATTTCGACTATCATTTCCCCTGTAATTGTTATCATATTGCCTATTGTAATCATCATTCCGGTTTGAATCCCGGTTTCTAAATTCACCATCGTCATAATCTTGACGTCGAGAATGATTACCTCGAAAATTTGAATAGTTATTATTTGGATAGCCTTTACGAAAGTGTCTCAAATTATTACCACTAAAATTACGAGAACTACCATCTTGTCTCCACTGCATAGACGAAGAACCATCATGTGTTGGATTACTCCGCTTCTGAGTGTAATTTTGATTACTTCCTATATTCCAATTTTGTTGAGCACCCTGAAATTTTTTTCTGAAATTAGGGCCATATGGTGTTGCCGAAGCAGCTGGCAACCCTTCTTTCACTTTAGAATTGCTAACTGTAGCATGGGGATGTGCTGTGGCATACTGACAACAGTATTCCTCCATTTCTTTTAAGTTTTTAGGCTTACGCTCATGAAGGAATGCAAGAAAAGAATCATTAACAGATGACAAAACCTTATCTCGCAATAATAAGTCCATTAGACCTTCATATGTTTTCTCAATCTGAGACAACTCAACCCATCGTGTAAATGTACGACGTATCTTTGTAACAAAATCAGAGAAATCTACTCCATTTTCTGGCAACATTGTCCTAAAACGAAGACGATAGTCTTCTTGTTTTAATTGGTATTTCTTTAGCAATGCTGCCCTGACAACATCATAATTAGTCCTCTCATGTTCGTCTATTGTCATAAGAGTAGTCACTGTGTCACCTGTAAAAAATGGCATCAGTTGTTCAACATATTTTTCCTTTTTTATGTTATGCGTATCGCACAAAAATTGGAATCTATCTAGATAATCTGCTACGTCATCCTTTAAAGGATTGAAATGAGGCAATTTAATCCTACTAACAAACTCCTTTGTCGTACTCGAAGTTGTTTGCTGAGCACCCGTACTCGCCAATTTCAATTTCTCTAACTCCAAAATTGCGAGTTTTTCATCAAGTTCCATCTTCTGTTTTCTTTCCTCATGTTCCATTTTTCTAATTTCAGCCTCAGCAGCAGCTTGAAGTTTTTTTTCCTCTGCAGCAGCTTGAAGTTTTTTTTTCCTCTGCAGCAGCTTGAAGTTTTTTTTTCCTCTGCAGCAGCTTGAGCTTGAATTTTTTTGTCTTCCATTTCCATCTGGAATTTTCTTTCATCAGCTGCAGCTTGAGCTTTCCTCTCCTCAGCAGCAGCTTGAGCTTTTCTCTCCTCAGCCTCTCTTTGATACCTTCTTTCTTCAAGTTCTAATCTTCTATTCTCAGCTTCTAGCTTCTTTAGTTCAGCTTCTGCTTTCAATTTAATTTCCTCTTTTTGTTTCTTTTCTTCTGACTTTAATGCAATGGCGAATTGAGCAGATGAATATTCTTCCAATTCTTTACCAGACTTACCAAGGGTCAACCCTTGCTGGATGAAGAAATCCAATGTAGACATTCTGTCTAATGAGATCAGAAACCTGAAAAAAATTAAATAAATTACCTTATCCCACTTCAATGGGAGACAAGTCTGAAATGATAGACTTGTATACTCACTTCACTTTTTTTTTACTGTCTTAGTCTTAGACAAAGACTTTGTATGTTCCTCTTGTTTATAATGTACCCAAAAAATCACTTGAGTACCTGTGGGAAAAAAAAAATTCCCTTATATCCCACTCACTATGGGCACAAGTCTTTTTTATAAAGAACTTGTATAAATATCTTATATAATATTATTTAACAAACTCTATATGAAGAGTCTACCTTATCAATAATATCAAAACATGACCAAGTATGTGTATGTAGACTGTGCATGACAGTAATGTAGTACAACCAAAAAAAAAATACAAAGACAAAAATACAAAACAATACAAATGGCAACACTGTTTTAACCAAAAATGTGTAGAGAAATACACAAGAAAGGAGAGACCTACAGAATACAAACAAAACAAATCGACAATCAAAACTGAAAAACAGACAAAATATTACAAAAACAACGTTAAGTACAATTACATCACAGCTAACATCAATAGCGACCAATTGTCACTAGCAAATTTCCAAATTAAGAAAATTTGCACCTACAGACCGCTTACAGTAAGCCTCGATCAAGTGGCATATTTACCGTAAGACCCACCAACCGAAAAACCCGCAGAAAAATACACCAAAAACAGTAGAAGTGACATAAACATATAGCAATCAATTTCAATGTGTTGCAGAACAAGTTCAGTCACAGCTGAAACTAAAATAAATTTCTTGCTCCTTGCGAACACAGAAACGAAATGTCAAACGCGCACTGAACGTCAAATCCACTGTAACATAAAGTGGTATTCACGAACCAAAGTTACTATGACCTTCTCAAATTACGCCTTGCACATTGAATGTTTACAATTTCACGTACTGTTTACAGACACTTGACCTCCAACAATGTAGCTTGAATGCTCTGACCTAGAAAAGTCTGTTGTTGAATGAAACGTGTCACAACCCGCAGTACTGTTTACAATAGGAACCCGCCTTCTATGCAGTTATGGTCCACGTAGCAAATGCCTAGTAGTTCACTTCAGTACTTGTCTTGTTATGCTTTATGTAGCATTATAATATAAATGCTCGTACTGTTTATTTGTGTCAACCGTTAATGACCTATATCTGTCCTGTTGTAGCCAAAACTTGCAAGTGTAGAATTAGCGCTGTGTGTTACGGCTGTCCCGTGTGTAGCTTAGACCCACAGATCAGAAGTGTAATGTGTACTTGTCCTTCTTGTAACTTTCTCGACAAAACTGGAGACATCATACATGTAACAGCCAACCAGGAATGTAAATTTCTGGATCCATAAATGTCAACAATAATGTCAAATGCTCGCTCTGTTCTTTTTAAACCCACAGGTCTGGTCCATCAGAAATGTAAGTTTCTAGGCCACATTGGCGACAAGAAATGTATCATAAGAGCCCACGTAACTGGTCCACCAGAAATGTAACTGTCTTTTTTCTCTTGTTGATGTGATCACTGGCCCAAGACAGTATACATGTGGTTAGATGTGTAGTGCGAGCGTATGATGAATTGAGTGTGGGTGCGAATGAAGACGCGAATGTGTTTAGGCTCGTATAGATGTAGATCCTGCAACCCATACTCTCACATGCAGTAATCAAGGATGCTTTGACACTGCAGGCATGTTTCAAGACATTTATTGACGGGAACACACATAGTATCAACAGGAACAGTCAGTGTAACAAGGTCATGCTGACCTGACATCGATAGGTATACATTTGGCATTCAAAAAGGTAAACATCAGAATAGACGTGCATGGTCAATAGCAAAGTTCTTCAATAATGACAGTTCGTAGCGTCGCCCTTGGCGTCTCTGACTAAACGCGTCAGATGCCTTAGTTACTATGACACATAGGTGCAACTTGGCACTACCGCCAATTGCACATATCAGGCTGTAGTATAATAGCCGAAAGCACAGGCCTCGTTCTGACGTCGGCCGTGTACTTCTGTTAAATAGGTTATCATCAACCCTGCAGTAATACTTATTGTAGATAGAAGTTCCGCCAATCTGCGGCTCCCACAATATATCTTCGTCACTGGATTTCTGGACAATATAAGACTAACAGTCTTGGATGGCTACCTCGAGCACAAATATATATAAGTTCTGAAATGGCGGATCAGTGAGCTGCTGTTCACCCTAGGTAATCCTTTACATGTTCTGCCACCGGAAAGCGTAATAATGCATAAAGGTCGGTATTACCTGGTAAATGAATCCTCAGAACTACACAAGGAATTCTGTCGTCATCCCGACGCACAGAGATTCACTGGGGAAAACTGCCATAGCAGTTACTTCGAAGATTCTCCCCGAAAAACAATGGACTCTTGGTCCCTTCAGAAAAAACAGGACCTCCCGGCTTCCCGGAAGTATATCTCACTCCCGCTTAAAAAACCTTCCCATAGGCCTACGCCGAACTGTCAACCTCTGACCCTACAGGTCAAACACAATGAATGAATAAACAAGGGAAGACAACCCCTAATCAACCTGACATCGCAGGTAAAGACACAATTATACTTATGATACAAACATAAGCAAATAACTTGACAGATGACTCCGTCGAAAATGACAGCAACAGTCAAATAATAGCTAATGCGAACAAACAAACCATCGGTACAATCTTCAATGGGGTTCTTCGCCAAATGCAATTATTTAACGGCCCTACTGAACAATCAAAACTGATTCGGTCATTCGAAAAGACATAAAATCAGTTTTTATCCCCACCTACCGCCCACGAATATATACTTTACGACATGAATACATATGGAAAAGAAACATTCAACAGTTAACAAATGACTTTCAAAAGACATGTCGGTGATCAACATGGACTGAACATTGCTTACTGTCCAAACAAGTACTTAGCTTTTAGAATCGTATAGGTTTTCACAGTGCCTGCTTCGAAAACAGAATAAGGAGCTCATATGACATGTTCATGAACGTTGAACTTTATTTCCATTGTTGATAGAAGTTTTTTAACATACTTATTTGAAGGTCGCTGACTTGCGCTGCCATTGAGTAAAGTTCGTTCTGTTGCTACGATATGACGTCACAGGTGTACAAATAGAAAAATGTCCATTTCGCTTTCGCTTGAAGGGAATTCTTTTTTTTCAATTTAATGTTTATTAAAATTCCACAGCCACATCAGGCCACCAGTTGTTGCGGATCGGTTTGTTGTGCGTGTGTGGTTTTATTCTCTCTTATTTTTAGTTGAAGGTGTATACCTTGCTTGGTTATCATTATCCAAGAGAGGATCAACATAAATGGTTTCATTGATTAATAAATGTCCAAGAAACATTGGTTCCGTACGAAACTCATTATTATTAGTATTAACTTCTTATGAAAGAGAGTTCATCAGATATAACAACAAGCCACAATGTAAGTTGAAGAAACCAACCGCAACATGATTAACGTGGGTAAGTCCTTTGATTGAGTCCAATATTTATTGACGAGATAACGCACGAAGACATTACAAGTATTATTCATTACAAGCATACATCTGCAATTGATTTCATTTGAATCCATACAATATTCTCAGTCCGTGTCAAATAAATGAATTAATGTAGACAGAGCGTCATAGCTATATGCACGCGCGGTTGGGGATTCCAACAGCCGACAGTGAGCGTATGAGTCTGGCGAATATAAATATTATGGACTGTTTAATAATCTTTCCCTAAATTCGGTTAGATACTAACCTTATCATCTCATCTCTTTCACATAACTTGGACTGACCCTGAGTCCTTACTTCGAAGTAAATCTATATATATATATATATATATATATATATATATATATATATATATATATATATATATATATATATATATATATATATATGCGGCAATACAATGCCCAACACTGAAGGATATAGGACACGTCTTCACAGCTTGACGGTCAACGTAAAAAGGGTCTCGTATCTAAGTCACGGTGCGTGACCTATCAACGCTAACACTTCATAATTCGATCGTGTATATAGCGTTCAGTAGTCCGTGAATTATTAACATCAATTATATTAAATTCTGTCACCCTAAAAATTGCGCACTGCCAACCATAGCAGACGACTTCAATAAACATACCCTAACAGTGGTGAATTCCATTCCAGACTTTTTTCAACTATTATTATCAAAGTGGCTATCTGGTCTGTACATGATCTGTTATGTCGAAAACCTGCTTGTTCATCTCTCAGTTTCTTGTCTATGGACTCTTTTAATCTCTCAAGGATAATCGTGTTTAATACTTTTCCTGGCACTGATAGTAACATTATTCCTCTATATTTTGTGCACTCTTGTAAATTTCCCTTCTTAGGCAACTTAACCAGATATCCTTCCTTCCATTCTGCTGGTATCTCTTCTTTTTCCCAGACTTTACCAAGTAATTTATATAACATCTCTGTAGCCGTGTCGATATCTGCTTTTATGGCCTCTGCTGGAATGCCATCAGGTCCAGCCGCTTTCCCATCTCTTAGAAGCGTTATGGCTTTCTTTATTTCTTCCTTCGTTGGTCTTTCACCGTTAATGTGTTGCTCTTCTTCTGCTGGCTGAATGTCTGGGGGGTTTTGTGGAGCTGGTCTATTGAGAAGGTCACCAAAATATTCTGTCCACCTCTTCATTTGCTCCTGTATATTTCTGAGCAGTTTCCCATTCTTGGTTTTTATGAGGCATCTTGTTTGCTTGTATTTCCCTGTTAGCTTCTTTGTGCTGTTATACAGTTCTCTCATATTTCCTTTGGCTGCAGCATCTTTTGCTTCTCTTGCCAACTCCTCAATATACTTCCTCTTGTCTCTTTTGATACTTCTTTTTACTTCTTTGTTTGCTTCTGTGTACACTTCTTGAGCCTTGGCTTTGGAACTTCTGGTTTTGTTTGTGTTTAAATCTGCTTTCTTGTTTTTTCTGTCTTTTATCTTATTGATGGTTTCTGTTGTTATCCATGCTTTTTGTTGTCTTTCCCTTTTCCCCAGTATTTCTTCACATGTCTCAATCCATACAGATTTGACCTGCTGCCAACGGTCTTCTGTATTCTCTACATCTTCCAGCTGTTGGAGCACTTGGAATTTGTTGGATACTGTGACCGCAAATTGGTCTCTTGTTTCTTGATTTCTTAGATGTCCTACATTAAATTGTTGTCTATAATTTTGCATTGTTGCATATCTCTTGAGTTTCATTTTTGCTTTGGCTATCAGAAGGTGGTGATCTGATGCCACATCTGCTCCTCTATATATCTTTACATCCTGCAATGATGATCTAAACTTCTTATTTATGCATATATGATCAATTTGATTTTCTGTTCTATGGTCTGGTGATATCCATGTTGCCTCGTGTATTCTCTTATGTGGAAACATGCTTCCTCCTATAGCCAGTTGATTTCAAGCACAGAAGTTTGAGAACAGTTCCCCATTTTCATTCATTATTCCTAGCCCATGTTTTCCCATGACTTCTTCAAATCCGGTATTGACTGTACCTATGTTTGCATTCATGTCACCCATCAAAATTGTGATGTCTCTTCATTTTACTTTATCCATCATTTCCTGTAGTCTAGTATAAAATGCTTCTTTCACCGACTCTTCTTTGTCATTAGTTGGTGCATAACATTGGATGAAATTTACATGTATTTTCTTTTTAGCTGTTTTAAAAGTGGCTGTTATTATTCTGGGTCCAACAGCTTCCCATTCAATGAATGCTTTCTGTGCTTCTTTAGATAACATAAGAGCTACCCCTTCACTGTGGTGTGACCTTTCGTTTTCATGTCCTGAGGACAGCACCAATTCACCTGTGATGAGTTTCTTCTTGTCTACCCCCTTCCACTTTGTTTCACACATTCCCAGAACCTCGATTTTATATTCCCTCATTTCTGCTGCTACTTGTGCCACTTTCCCTTGTTCATTTAATGTCCGAACATTCCAGGTGCCAAATCTGGAAGTTCTCATTGAAGAAAGAAGGTTAGTCAGCAACACAGACTCCTTTCGGCTTTCTCTGTGTTGCATCATACGCCTCCCTGTGAGAGGACTTTCCCATGTCTTCGATGGCTGTGTTTTATTGTCCTTATTTGACTTGTCCATATTTGTTGAAGTTTTTTGTGGTTTAAATTTTTTACAGGATGGGGTAAACAGCCCCATGCCCAACCCTCCTTAGTCGCTTTCTACGACATTGCATGGAAGGGAACAGTGTTACTATTCTTTGCTCCCCTTTCGGGACCCGGTAACACACGGGTGTTATGTAAGCATTATGCCAACTGATTTGTTTTAAATCTACCTTTGTGTTCCAAGTACAAATGCTTGTTTGTATGTGTACGAATGTTGTAAAGTATCTCTATGAGATACTTTATGTCTATTAGGGTCGTATTAATTAATTTTTTTACTTCTAAAATACACAAACAAATACATTTGATTTCTGTTACGATTGGCCAATGTTGTGGTAGTTTAATCTTTCTGTGACGCATCCAAGACCGCCGCGAAATACAAGGGTCATGTAAGAATGTAATTTGTGTAATAATATGAATACGTTTGTGAGAATTAGTAGACATATGTTTAAACGCTCTAGTTCGTTATTCTTCTACAAAAAGTATGTGAGACAATTTGTTTCCGGAATGTGCTGACTATTGCGAAACCTCCTTTTACACTGTTGAAAGGAGTCTTCACTGTCGATAGGGTCCGGCACACTTGTAGGGTTGTCTACTTTTAATTCCTATATTTACATTGGTTCAAATGTGTCGTACCAGGATAGATAGCAACCAAGTTCGTAATATCTAGATATAGCAATTATTAATTTGTCTGAATAGAGGAAAGACCGTATAAAATTGGTATTCATCATGATGATAATCATAATGTTATCCCACACAACTTCATCAGCTTCAAATTCAACTGCCACATACATGTTTAAGTCTGATCGTCTATCAAGTCGATCAAATATATATGTAAGTATTTAAATAAAGGATGTGACTGTGCAAATGTTGTGGTCAAGGAAAATTAACCAGCTGTCATTCATGAAGAGGTACAAATTATTTAGTTGTCCTGTATGTGTCAACACCACATTCACTAATAAAAGTGCCAGAAAAAAGGGTGCACGATGGGTTATATTGTATTATTCGCTAAACTTTCAATCTAAAACAAGAGCAATTGGTGCAGTTTGGTAAAAACCAAGAATGTGTAGATTTACAACGAGCATCGACTGTGGACACTCACCTGGCTGCTTGGTTTAAGCTAAGCACTGAAAACACAAGAAGCATGAACGTGTCTTTACCTTAAAATTCCTTACTCTTTCACTTTCTACGATAGCTCAAACATGAAAATATTTACAGTTTGGAGCAGGTATGATCATTCCAATAATATACTCGCTATCTGCTAAAGATGGTGGGCGTTTGTAACGTTTGTCTACTGCTTTAATAAAAATAAGAAGCTCAAATATTCAACAACTCGTGAACAATTCAAGGCGTTGTTTGTTCAGTATTTCGAGAGGCTGATGGCAAGTCGAATTTATTAGATGATGATGAAGAATGAACCAAGTGTTTAAAAGAAGCAGCTACTATTTATATACCAGTTCAACTTTAACAAACGTTTGCCTTGATTTGCGATTTTAATCAATAAAGGAATCTTCTGGGTAAACGTTTTCAGATGATATGACGGAATATTACAGCCGATATTTCAATGTCAGATATACAGAAGTAGAGCATTACGCCCACCTGGGTCATGACTCCCAAGTGTCAGCGTCCTGTTGTCTTGTGTAGAGAACTGAACCCACTCCACCTTGGTTGCAGCTTTAAAATCCACAATTTTCCGCCAGCTTGAGGCAATTGTGATATTAACCCTTATGTTGAAAACAAATTACTGTCCCGAGTTCCATTGTCCATTGCGGTGGTTCCACAGACAGCATGATGCCTGTTCCGCAGTTTCACTGAGCCTCTTCAGTGCCCTTGTTCTTGACTGTCCCCTCAACTCCAACAGTTTCAATAGATCATACACTGAGGCAACCAAGAGCCCTCTTGCACCCACCTCAACAGCCATGACCCTTGCAGTGAACCCATCGTGTCTCAGGTCCGCGGCTAGATCATTATACTTGGCCACTTTGAACGAATGTTGCTCATCCAGTCTGGATGCAAATGGCACGGTCAGTTCAATCACTATAACTGGATGTGATGACAGAGAATGCAGCACTTTATATAACCGTCTTCGAGCTTTCCTGATACTCTCTAGATATGCCCTTACCCCAGGTAGGTCTACCGCCATCTCCCAGTCATTCGCACAGTGAAGAAGAGATGGTAAACTGCCACCAGATTTACTCGGTTTGGGCGTGCTGAATGTCCTGCTCTCAGGAAGTATGTATTTGGCTGTGCTATTCGCCTTCACCCTTGCCAGGTCTATTGCAGCAACCAGCTCATTTAGCACTTTGTTGTGGCGCATTGTGTATCGCCCTTGCCCTAATGACACCTTGCAAGCTGAGAGAACGTGCTTAAGTGTCTGCCTCTCATGGCACAGTGTACATTGAGTATCATCCGACTTTCCCCATCTCACAAGGTTTGTGACCGAAGGCGGGAGATCATACATTGATCTGATAACGAAGCTGAGCCTTAGATCTGCTGCATGCTATATGCCATTCCATGTCCAGGGCTTTTGCAGGGCTCCTTCCCATGTCGCCCATTGGCCTTGTTGTGCCTGTTGCACCGAATTTTGCAACCTCTTACCGTTTTCAGTTCCTCGTATCTCTTGCATTACCATGTCTCTACGATCCCTGTTTGATGCCTTGGACCACCAGCGAATGTTTCTATGGCCGAATCCCCGTCTATTCGTCTGTGTGTATCTGACTACCTCACTCAGCTTCATCCACTTTCCACTTCCTTCCCGTTTTCAGTGTTGGTTGAATGCTTTTAACTATGTCATCTGCTGACTTGCGCGGAATCATTGCGAGCCTTACCTTTCCTACTTTGTAGACTTCAACAACTGACTTGAAAGGAAGCACAAGCTTTGATTCTGTACAGTACAATGCTACGTTTGACAGACCTGGTTGTACCCCTAGCCATTTCCACATGAACGTGTTGATTTTTTTCTCTATAGCTTCCCCGGTACTGGAGCTTATTTCATATATAAGCATATGCGACAGCAATTTAGGTATCAACTTGACCTGGAGGCACCACACTTTACGCTTTCCTAGGAGTCTGCTTTGGTCTATGATCAGTAGTCTTCTGTCTGAAATTTCTCTTGTCTATTGAACTGCCTTCGAGTCTTTTAATGTGGCATCATGTGCCCTGCAAGACCTTTAACACGTTTCTCAATTACAGAAGCGATTCCTTAGTTGAAATCCATGACTGTAACCTCAGCTATCTTCCCTGTCCTCACTGATAGGCTTCTATACTTCTTAGGTTTGAAGCTCATTCTTCAACAGCTGATTGGTTCATCCAGGCGTGCTAACATTCTCCGGGCCTGGTGTTCATCTGATGTCAGAATTGTTGTGTCATCCATGAATGCTTTGAGCGGTGACATGTGACACATTCCACTCAGCTTTGGACCTATCGCAACTCCTTTAGCCGCTTTGAGGATTACTGTGACGAATCGTCTGGTAATCTGAGTTTTCCAACCCATCCCATTTTTCTTACTCTTTTAATTTTTCTGGTTTCATCGGTTATACGCATTTTCGTTTTCTTTTCATTCAGATTTTCTGTCACAGTAGCCTTATTATTTCCCCCTTGACACCAACACCGAGGCGGGTCTGGTGTTTGATTTCGCTTATGGCCCTCATTATAAATACATTGCCCGGTATTTAGTGGCCAGCAATCAGTCGTCTACGTTAATATTACGTAAGCTGCACCTGGAGTTTGTCACACCAGGGAAACGCTCTTTGGTCTTAACAGTGCTTTGACCACTGGCCAAGCAATAGATTCTTGGCGGCGCGAACCGCGCCTTACTAAAGTTGGTAGTTTGAGCGGCGCGAGGCAGCGCCTTGATGGCCTTGTAACAGCTTTTCATCTCAGTCCACGGGAGAAACTCAAGTTCGTTCTGAGACTTTGATAGCGGCCCTTGAAAGCTGTCGCTTTCTTATGTTGGCTGGCGAGAGATAATGTTTTGTCTCATTCAGGGAACTTTCTAGTGTCTGTTGTCTTCTGATGTCAGAATCTAAAATAACATTTATGTTACTGGAGATTACGCTTGTGTGACCGATTGGCATACACTACAATTAATACGTGTTAAAAACCACGTAGAATGAGAATAACAACATTAAAAGCAGTTAAGACATTTGTGCACAAAATACAGTGTCACGACAAGTTCACGGCTTCGGGAAAAGTTGTCCCAGAACAACAAAGTAATAAGTGCCTGTTTATTGAGTGGAAAATTTTTAGAAAAGTTGCAAGTCATGGGTTTTTCCGTTGCTAAAGTCGAAATAACAGAGAGTCGTGTGCATAAAAGTCGAAAGACTGAGGAGCGGAGTGCAAAATGTAGATGTTTGGTGTCGAGTGAAAAATAAAGCATCGTGTGAAAATTGGCGGGAAAAAAGAGTGGGCAGTATATAAAGGGGAGACTTGGGCGATTGAGAGGAACCCAGGACTTGTACAGATTTTAGGAGTCGTTAGGCGAGAGAATTTTTACAGAACTTCGTCTTTGAGATTATCAAGACAAGTTGTTTTTTTTTTTTAACTTGACAAGTTTTTTTTTTCAAGTGAGCCTAGTATGTTAAAGTAGACAGTTTGTATTTTACCCTGTCAGATATATTATTCCTGTGGATATAATTTTCATTTTGTTTTGGATATTCACTACTTTGGGTAAGAAAGAAATACGTGCTTCATTATTGTGCCAATGACATTTTGCTGTTCCAATCACGTTAATAAAATATATTCTATTTTTCTACATTGCTGCGTTTTCCTTGAAACATTACGGTTGGATTACTTGATTAAACCACTAAACAAGACATTGCTTTTCACTAACCATAAAAAAGGTACGAAAGAACCCTGGGTTAAGGAAGAATAAAATAAGGTCAAGTATTTCCATCTCAGGCGGTCAGACCTGTAACGACTTGAACTAAGAAACGTACAAGAGTTAGCGCTCTTCAAAATATTTACCTGCGGTCAACCATTAACGGAACTGAACCGGTCAGCTGACGGACACACAGAGATTCTTTTCATTGATGCCGCGACCTGCGCACAATAAGCTGCACGGTCACACATAACTCTATTTGGCGCCGTGACTAACCCTTTTTCGTTAGTGAAAGCATACTACAAACATTTACGGCGCGACCAGCCCTTGTCGTTTGTGGAAACATACTCATTTTGGCGAGCGGACAGCTACATTTTTTTAGTGATAGCAGACAGGCCTAATCACTATTAATCACTATCATGGATTCACAAATGTTGCAACAGCGTCTTGACCAGCAACAACACTTGATTAATATCCAGCAACAGCGCCAACAACAACACTTAACTCTTGCAGGACAGAATTTTTTCATAAGTTTTGCCAGAATTATTTTTGTACTTTAAAGCAGTACCTTTATAAATTCCAAAGTTACTGAGTTATTACACAACAAAGACACACATATTATACATCACAGTAAATATAAATGAATGTAGAATTAGAATATGAAAGATTTTTAGTGATATTCTACTTATAGTTGATACCTCAAGATGGTTGGTTGTGTGAGTGGGTGGAGTACCGTGTTAGGAGGGTTGATTGAGTGCGTGCGTGCTGGAACAATCACTCACAACACAGGTACGCACGTAGAAGTCATAGATGGTTATAAACGGCTGGTGTAAGTTAATGATCGTTTTATTACACCACAACACGTTCATGAAATACACAGAATACACAGTCACAATTAAGTACAAGTCATAGCAATACAATAATACAGTACTCCAGTCACATCTCCACTTCTCATAATCATTAGCGCTATATATCTCCACTTCTCATAATCATTAGCGCTATATAATATTACTACTGGATCCTCTCAGCAACGGTCGGCATCCCCGTGCTAATATAATGAATTCCTCAAATATGCCTAGCAACGGTCAGCATCCCCGTGCTAATATAATGAATTCCTCAAATATGCCTCATCAAAGACGCTCTCAACCTTGGCGCTTTAATGTAGTTATGGATCCTCTCAACAATAACGATGGCCTCTCAAATATCCCTCATCAAAGACGCTCTCAACCCTGGCGCTTTAATGTAGATGTGGATCCTTTCAATAATAACGATGGCCTCTCAAATATGCCTCATCAAAGACGCTCTCAACCTTGGCGCTTTAATGTAGATGTGGATCCTTTCAATAATAACGATGGCCTCTCAAATATACTTCATCAAAGACGCTCTCAACCTTGGCGCTTTAATGTAGATGTGGATCCTTTCAATAATAACGATGGCCTCTCAAATATACTTCATCAAAGACGCTCTCAACCTTGGCGCTTTAATGTAGATGTGGATCCTTTCAATAATAACGATGGCATCTCAAATATCATATAGATCCGGTTAGCCAACGGACATCATCCTCGCCGTGCTAACTACATCAATGGTGAATACTTTCGGCAATTTCTCGCAAGACTGCACACCCTGGCAATCTGCAGTAATCTCGCCTTCACTCATCTTGACATATATATATTCAAACAAATGTCCTGGATCCTTACCTCTTCAAAAAATACTCACAAACACAATTCTCCAATAAACTCTGAAATTATAGGCCTACACAAATAATATGGCCTCTAGAACTTTTGCACTGCGCAGGCATACTCGAAACACACACTGTAGTACCGACCTCTCCAATCGGTGCCCAAAACCCGAATGCCATTAGTTCACACACTAGACCCGCCAAAAAGACACGAGACTCGGTTGTTTAAAAAACACAACTCAGTCTCGATAATTGCATGGGCTAGTCACACGAGCTTACTCACAGCTCAAGACAGTTCAGAGAAAAAAAAAACATCTCCGCGATTTGAACTGACCAGTGTTCGCCACTTGGAAACTTCTCGATCACACGAGGGAATTCCCCTAATACAATTTTAACTTAACATCAGCTTAACCAAGCAACGTAACCCGTAATCGAATCTATTTGCTTAACATTTTCAAGATCACCTCCCCTTGCTAATATTTACTCTGTAACAGTTGCCACACCGCCCGGGAAAAAAAAATGATTTATCATTTTTTTGTTGAAAATATAAGTCCCAAAAATTTAGAGATAAATGAAATTATATTATATGGCTACCAAAAAATATGTATCTATCCAAAAAATGTACCTATCGAAAAAATGTACATCCACCCGAAATATCAGCAATAAATGTAATATTACAACTAAAACATCAAACATAATCAATCAAATATCCCAATGAATGTTACCGATGTAAATTACAACAAAAGCATCAATCATAATACAAGCATACCAAAATTAATCTTAATAGAACACTAAGCTAAGTACATTTAGTACAAGTAACAACCAATAGAAAGTGAAAGAACAAGATCAAACAACAGAAGAATGATCTGTAGTAAAGAAAAGTAAGACATCGGAAAATGAGAAACAATTAACAATAGCACAAGATAACCAATAAGAACAACAATTTCATGTACAATAAATACAAATTTATAAAAATACTAGTTACATTATATTAAGTTATATAATTAACTCAAGAATACAACGAATGAAAGTATAAGTATAGAAAGAAGGAGAAGTATACAAGTAGAACGAAAAGAAACGAAGATGTGGTGCAGAAATATAAACAAGATATGAACACATATCGAAAAGACAACAAAAAGATAGAATGAAATGAAGGATAGTCATTAAAGACGAATGGAAAGCAAAGGTATGAACGCATAGAAAGTCAATGACAATACATACTAATAAATGTTTAGATCAAACAATATCTTCCAAAAATTAAATACAAACATGATTACAAGGCACAAAACAAAATGTCAAAGTATATCCATACTAACAGCACAAAACGAATAATTCATAACTAACCAAAGTCTAATAAGTAATTTAACTAAGTTACCAAAGTTATACTTAACTGAAAATAAATTATAAACCTTACACAAACAAATAATAGCATTTGCGATAACTAAGTTTTGACCTAACGCACAATCAACCGCTAAATAATAAAAATACATCATAATATCAAATAAGACAAGTTTCAAAAGAAGTAATATACCTTTCAATCATAGGGCACACAAAAATAAATTACAATGCCAAAAAACAATTTTTTTTTTTTAAAATTACCATACAAAATATTTTAGAACGATAAGTTATCAAAAAAATAAAATTATTATTTAAGTAATTCTAAGTCATAACTAATAAACTAACAATGAAATTAACTTCTAACCAAATGAGAGAAGCATAAAATATCTTATCTCTAGACAAACACTTAAATCAAAACATGTAAGTTTTTCTTTTTTTTTCAAAACAAACATCACCAAAAAAAAAAAACGTAAGAAAATTACAATGTCATCTGTATATCAACTTTCCAACATACAAATATAACATAATGTTACAACAATCTGTCCATCTTTAAACAAACAAAAGTATCAGATGTGTCTATCAATTTTTACAAAAAAAGTTCAATTTAATTTATAAGTTAATTCTGATTAACAATAGCGTTGAGCTTCAGTGTTATTTAACTGTAATTTATATCTTACTCAGCCTATATATATAGTATAAATAAATCCAAAATCCATTGGTACAATAAGATATGAAAAAGATCCTATAAAAAGATCTTCAAAGTTTTTATAAAAAATATTTATCAAATTAATTTGTTGCAAAAATGTTGAAAAAATCTTATTATTTAAATTCTAAGTACTATGTTCTGACAAGATCAATGTTTCTAACAATTTAAATACACAATTATTTCTGATACTGCAAGATAATTCTACAAAATCATATTACACAACATAACAATAAATTCACATAATTATCCTAACAATTACAGCTACAATCCGAAAAATATACAGAAAAAATGAGCACAGGTTTGACACCGCTCACTGCATTTATCAAAAATTACACACAAATTATTACCAACACATATGTTACACACAATCAAAACAGAATAGTATACAATTGCATAAAAAATTGGACTGGTACATTCGAAACAGTCATATATGTTCCACAAAAAATATATATTTATAGCAATCAAATGATTCATCAAAATGAACATCATAATGTTTCAAAGAAATTACAAATATTTTAATACAACATCATATGATATATTATTCACAGAATACAATAACATGTACTATTCTAACAAATAAATCAGCTGTTAAAAAAATATTCCCGTCAATCCGTCATTAATTCTTGATCCTTCAAAAAGTGACTCGTCAGATGTATAGCGAGACTCTCATAGGTTCCGCTTGATAAATAATCCACATTCTTCACGAATAATGTCAACAAGTGCGCCAACTCATCACAACGTCGCACGCTACGAGACAATACAAATGAAAATTTCTATTAATCATCTGTTAGATCTAATAAGGAAAAACGGAAAATCAACTTTAACGTTTACCTATTCCTTGGGGTGGAGTAGAGTCTTGGCCCCTTTTCACACACCTCAACAAGTCCTCCTTACACGATGTAAACATCACAGAAGGCTTAACGATCACTTGACCGTAACGAAAGTTCATCCTTGTTGTAGCCTGAAAAAAAATTACTACGTTCACAAGAACGAGATGACCTTTCGACACCACTAGTGTGACAATCAATAGTGTTATTACTTTGCTTATAAACAATCTTGCTCTCATGTGGAGTACAGCTAACATTGTTACAATTTCTATAATTGCTGTTAAGAACATTGTTATTTGTTCTATTAACACAGTTGTACTGTTTTACATCCCAGTTAGCATAATTACAATTAGCATTTCCTCTTGGATAAAAATATCTACCAGATAGAAATGGCTTTTTATCAACAAATTTATTACCAGATTGACACTCTTTCACATAATTATTTCCACTATAATTTCTAACACTCTTAGAATCACCATGTTGTGATCTGTCAAATTGTTTCTTGTTTTTAGGCAAAGAAACATTACTATATGAAGAACTCCCTTGGTACATTTTAACCTCAGGGTTATATCTCCTATCAAAAATATTTTTATCCTTGTTTGTGGCAGTGTATCTAAGAACTGGGTCACACTGACTTGACTGGGTATGACCAAAAGATTTAACCATATCTTTATTGTTTTTCACAAAATATGTTTCCTTCCTGGAATAAGGAGTTCTATCTTTTTTCCCATCAGGGTTATCAATTAATACTTTGTTTGTTTTTAACAACTTAAATTGAAATTTATTATTGTTTCTTTTGTTATCTACAGGGTTATCTAATACTGTAGATTTTCCTTTGCTAGTTTGCCGCCAGGAACCAATATCGCAAGAATCATTGGTATTGCGTTGAAAGTTATATTTCCCTCGGAAAGATTTCTGTCCACCAATCTTCACTTTAGAGTCCGCTTTATGTCTTTCACTGTCAACACTGACAGAAGACCACCTTTTTTTCTTTAAGAGAATGTCAAGTAGACCATCCAATCTCACTCTGGCTTCTGAAATTTGAATATCTCTAAGTGAAATATCTGCACTTAATTTCTTGTTTAACCTCTCAACTCTTAAAACCTTGCAGCAATGGTGAATACTTTCGGCAATTTCTCGCAAGACTGCACACCCTGGCAATCTGCAGTAATCTCGCCTTCACTCATCTTGACATATATATATTCAAACAAATGTCCTGGATCCTTACCTCTTCAAAAATACTCACAAACACAATTCTCCAATAAACTCTGAAATTATAGGCCTACACAAATAATATGGCCTCTAGAACTTTTGCACTGCGCAGGCATACTCGAAACACACACTGTAGGACCGACCTCTTCAATCGGTGCCCAAAACCCGAATGCCATTAGTTCACACACTAGACCCGCCAAAAAGACACGAGACTCGGTTGTTTAAAAAACACAACTCAGTCTCGATAATTGCATGGGCTAGTCACACGAGCTTACTCACAGCTCAAGACAGTTCAGAGAAAAAAAAACATCTCCGCGATTTGAACTGACCAGTGTTCGCCACTTGGAAACTTCTCGATCACACGAGGGAATTCCCCTAATAAAATTTTAACTTAACATCAGCTTAACCAAGCAACGTAACCCGTAATCGAATCTATTTGCTTAACATTTTCAAGATCACCTCCCCTTGCTAATATTTACTCTGTAACAATAGTATTCAGTTATGAGTCATAATATAGACCACTTTCAAGAAAAGACTCATTTTAGTGAATGAAAAATGTACTCACCAACCCATGCATAAACACTGAAATATTATCCAGAGAGCTCCAGCATCTTTTAACATATCACTAATCCATATATGAATATTATTTACAATTGTCAGCTTCCTGTGATATTTTGTTAATGTTTTACAGACCATCCAGTGAACCATATAGACATTATAGACATTTGGAAAGAAAAAGGACATTAGAGGCCGCGTGAAGCTTTTAAATTAAATCATACATTGTATTGTTATTATACAACAAAGACACACATGTTATACATCACAGTAAAGATAAATGAATGTAGAGTTAGAATATGAAGGACTTTTAGTGAAATTCCACATATAGTAATCAGTGATGAGTAATAATATAGACCACTTTAAGAAAAAAAATAATTTTAGTCTATTAAAAATGTATTTACCAACCCATGCAATAGACTGAAATATTATCCAGAGTGCTCTAGGGTCTTTTAAAATATCACTAATCCATATATGAATATTATTTACAAGTGTCAGCTTCCTGTGATATTTAGTTAATGTTTTACAGACCATCCAGTGAACCATATAAACATTATAGACATTTGGAAAGAAAAAGGACATTAGAGGCCGCGTGAAGCTTTTAAATTAAATCATACATTGTATTGTTTTTATACAACAAAGACACACACATTATACATCACAGTAAAGATATATGAATGTAGAATTAGAATATGAAGGATGTTAGTGATATTCTACATATTTTATAGACTACTTTTTAATAAAAACTTATTTTAGTGAATGAAAGATGTACTCACCAACCGATGCATAAAAACTGAAACCTTATCCAGAGTGCTCCAGCATCTTTTAGAATAACACTAATCCATGTATGAATATTATTTACAAGTGTCAGCTTCCTGTGATATTTTGTTAATGTTTTACAGACCATCCAGCAAACCGTACCATCATCATTAAAATATAAAAGAAGATATTCAAGGCCGCGTGAACTTTTAAATTAAATCATATATTGTGTTGATATTACACAATAAAAGACACACAAATTATGTTTCACAGTAAAGATAAATATATTTAGAATTATAATATTGGGGCTTTTAAGTGCTATTCTTCATATTATATTCAATTATCAATAATAATGTAAACAATTTTTTTTTAAAAATTCATTTTAGTGAATGAAAAATGTACCCACCAACACATGCATAAAGACTAAAATATTATCCAAAGTGCTCCATGGTTTTTTTTAGATAACACTAATGCATATATGAATATTAATTACAAGTTTCAGCTTTCTGTGATGTTTTGTTAATGTCATCAGTAAACAATGTCCTATAGCAGTCAAAAGGAGTTGATGCCTCACTAAGACCTAAGTCATCGTGTACTCCTGGTTTGCGACCATATTTGGGAAGAAATCTGAATGCGTTTTGGGTCTCAGTAATACAGATGTTTGGTACTAAAATCAATTCATTACTAATTGCCCCTTGTTGCTCCTTGGTACTAATGCTTTTCCCCCTTTTTGTCGATGATTTGGTCAAAACTTTTTGTCGTTTTGTAGCACTAGGGCCTGGCTGTGACCACGCCCCCTCCTCATTAGAACTAGCTTCTTCGTTAAGTTCAAATTCGACATCATCTTTTTCATTTTCGAAATCATCATTCTAAATAAACTCGACAAAGATGCACAGTTCCCTAGCTTTTTCTACAGATAAAAAAGACCTACGTTTTGATAAACATGATGTGGTTGGTTCGCTAGATATTGTCTGTATAAACAACAATAATCGCCGATCGAAAGCTGACAGATTTACCGTTTTTTCACAGTGAAATTAGCTAGAACAAGCGTGTTTCCGAATCACAACTCAAAGATAGCGCTCATCTGAATAAAAAAAGAGTAACTTCCGTTATGTTAAAATACCAAATTACGAAAATACGGAACACATTTCACGGAACACAAAAACGACGTTCCCATCGTCGTTTTGGCTTCTATGGGTTTTGCGGATGTACGTTGGTAGCGTCGTTCCGGCCTCTAAGAGTTAATAAATATCCAGCAACAGCAATATGATTTTCAACCATACAAACCTAAATGGGAAAGAGACACTGTCCAAACACGAGCAGATTGGAGGAGTAGTTTACATAGAAGACATCAACGGATAGCTGTAAGAAATTTTGTTAGTCAAATCAAGAAAGGAATGACACTGCACATAACTAACATCAACAGTGGTAAGTGTCAGTTAACAACCGAGAATGGCTGGACAATGAATGTACAGCCGGTATTTCATATGCACAACCTTCTCCAACCACAAAGCAAATATACGGAAGAAGGTCGAACAGACAACTTTGACATCCTACGGGAACAAATGAAAGACCCGGAGGTCGTTACACTGATTAAACAAATTGCAGAAACACCAGCAAAGGTCAAAGATAGCAACACATCTTTACAGCCAGAACCACAGGTGAAGAAAACAACTATGATCAGTGTAGCAACACAAACAGAGAATAGAGCTACAGTTTCAGCAACACAAACAGAGATGTATACTGAAGCGTCACACTTGGAACCACCACAAAATAATAAATACATCATAAGAGAAAAAGAGAACACTGACACATCATGCAGGCATATAAGAACAGCAGTGAGAAGGAATCCTAAGAAAACAGGTCCACAAGAAGTACAAGACATAGACACATCTTATAAGAGTACAAGAACAGTACAGAAGACGAAACAGGGAAGTGTAAGCACAGTACACGAAAAATACCAATTTGACATAGAATCAGAGCTCGATTCGTCAAGTGGAGAAGATAGAATTATGGACTCTGACGAATCTGCAGAAGAATACTCGTCGAACGAGTTTGATTATACAACGTACGAAGAAGGCCGTAGAAATTATGGGCCGAAAAATAAGAAAAGTCATCCGGGATGTATAAATCAGATAAAGAAAATTAAAAAGATTTCCGAACCAAGCGTAAATGACTTAAAAGAAACAATAAGAGACATCCTAAGAGGAGACGACCTCAGCATCGGGCACACATTTATAGTGCACAGAAAGCTAGAAGTAAAGTTTGAGATAGACTTATCACAAAGAAAACAAGAAATACACCAGCTGGTGGCCGATGTCATGCAAGAGGAGGACATATTCAAGAAGAAACAAAGAAGTAAGAACTCATCACAACAAATCCCAGTTATAGAACCAAACATAGAGGAATTAAGGAGGGTGATGGCGGTCATCATAGCACGGCCTGAGGTTGATTTATCAAGGAGTATAGTATGGAGACTGCTACAGGAAAAATATCATACACACTTTCCAGAAACAAGAGATAAAATAGATATGGTTCTAACGAAAATGATAGATGACGAAAGCAGAAGAAGGAGAGAGCAAGAAGATCGTGATCGAAGACAGAAGAGAAATAAAGGAAGACGCAATTATAGAAATTGCTAAACAGATTTCGTGGGAAGGACATAGGGAAAAGGAGAGAAATATGGACTTAAAGATTTTGAGCAATCAAGAAGAAATAAAGAAGCCCTACAGAAGAACTTATCACAAGAATGACATGAGAGGCTAGCCGCACTACACAGAAACAACACATCGGTGTTCGCAACGTTATTCACATGATCACAACCATCATTCCCTACACCCTCATCAGCACCAACATATTCCCTACGCGACCCCCGTCGCAACCCCAGTGATTATGTGGAGCGAACATTTGATGACAGAAGATAATTACCAATCGTTGTCCAGAGATAGCAACACATCTTTAAATGAAGAAAAACAACAACAGCAGACTGTACAAGATGCCAACACCCATCTACCTACACAACTATCTTCTGATACACAGTTTTCGTCTGCCACATTAACTGAACGAAATGCTTGCGTTCCCACTTCCACACAAGATGAGTCAGAGTCAAATTTTACACGCCTTCCACAGCAGCTTATTCGTAAAAAGCTGTACGCGAAACGTCGAGCTAAACCAAAGATCATCGCACAGCACAGTGCATCAACTTCGCAACACCCTACGTGTAACACTACAGCAACCATCACTGCTATAGACACTGAGAAGAAACACGATAGAAGATTGTCTACAACAGACGCTCTGTACAGGAAACGTTCAACTAAGCGACAGAACATCGCACAGCACAGTGCATCAACTTCGCAACACCCTGCCTGTAAAACTACATCAACCGTCACTGCTGTAGACACAAAGAAAGAGTACGATAGCAGATTGTCTACGAGAGAAATCGCTATATTAGAGATGGCCAGGTTGCTCTAGCTGGGCCACTCTCAATGGGTTCATTTTTGTCCGAGTGCGATAGCACTGTCCAGGAGAGGCATGCTATATTTTAGTGTTAATCCAGTTTTGCTCTCGCTGGGTTACCCTAAATGGTTTCATTTTCCTTGTCCGTGTACGATAGCAGATTTGTCTAGGAAAGACAATGCTATATTTAGAGTTAATCCAGTTTTGCTCTGGCTGGGTTACCCTAAATGGTTCGATTTTCCTTGTCCGAGTACGATAGAATTGTCTAGACGAGACATGAGATTTTAGAGTCAGCCGGCTTGCTCTGCTGGCTGCTCTAAAAAGCTTTTCTGATGATGATGCCAGCCACCTTCTATGTCTTCCAATTGATGCCATCAGCGGCAGTCATAACCGCCAGTGAAGAGAAAAATCTGCAGAGGCGCAACTATATTCAACATGCACAGTTACAGTCTTTAAACCATTTTATTTTGTATTAGAAGATTTAAATTACATTTTGTTTGCATTTAGAAATATATGTATTGTTGTACATTATAAACTTAACCAAACACATGCATGTACTATTTGCCACTAAGGAAGAATCTCAAGGGTTAAAGAAGACATTGTTTGATCGTAAGACAAGCACATCAACCAAAACGGGCGATGTTGCCGTTTGTAGGCAATGCGCTACAGTTTTTGTTGGCACTGCACCCCACGACAACTATGACAGTTTATGTCATAATATTAAGACTTTGGCGCAAAACCAAAACATTATTACACATGTGATTAGCCGGAGCATCACAAATAATGAACGATACTCAGAGCATTTTTTCTCAATTAATATATTTTTTACTTGTCTAACAGACATATGCTATGGATCGATTTGTGATTACTTATTATGCATTGTTGGAATTTCATTTATATCGCATAAATAACTATGTACCATAAATCATGCCTTTTTAACAAATTACTGTGTTGAGACACTCGTCCAGTACACATTATTTAACCTCTAATGCGTATATATAAAATGTTGACCCACACCTCTCTACTCCCTTTTTCCCTACGCGCAAGCTGTCCACACGTGACCTTAACACCACCTCGCTGTTTTTCGCTATGTCAAATCCAATCTTCGTTTTCACCACCTTTATCTTCCCCCCGTGTCGATTTCCCCATGCGAGTTCTCCTTCTATGTTTTTCTTTACCTTTCTCCCACGCCTAGCGTTCATTCATCTATCCAACACCGGAACTACTTTTTCTCCTCCCCCAGCTATTTCATTGTACTATAAACCCCCACCCCCCCTCTCCTTCAGTTGACGCCACACTGTGCCGTCAATGAGAGTTCAAACATCCAGTGTGACCTTCACCGCTCCCGTTCACATTAGCGAAAGTCATGATCACAGGTAAACAGCTATGGTCAGTTACCATTTAGATGTAAATATTAAGATAGGATTCCCTTATTGTCCTGAGTGTTGATTAACACTCGAGTTTTGTTTGGCATGACCAAACCTTATATGTGTTGACTTTAAATAAAAAGTTCAATAATTTTAACATTAAGTATGTATATTTTATATTATAACTCCATGTTTTATGTATTATTATTAGCGTGTTAAGTAAAGATTATATAAGTATTGTATTAATACATTAACAATTTACATTGCGTATTGCACATTGCTATCCATATCCCTTACTGTTTAATGACATAGTGTATAAACAACTTGTATGTCTCCCCCGTTTTCGGCAATATGAAACTACTAGATCACTCCTTTTAAGAAATAATAAATTTTTTTTTCCTTTTTTCGGCTCACATGTATACTGAGATCATGTAATACATTTTTAAGTTAGCTTACAGGTATACTGAGACCTTGAAAAAAAAAAGAAATTTTTTTTTTGGCTCACATGTATACTGACATCTTGAAAAATTTTTTTGGCTCACATGTATACTGACATCTTGAAAAATTTAAAAAAAATTTTTTTTTTTGGCTCACATGTATACTGAGACCTTGTAGTTTTTTTTTTCATTTTGGCTCATAAATATATGCCCCCAGTCAATGACTTATACCAGTAACATAAATTTTTCTCAACAATTGTCCAATGCCAATTGCTTCATAAATATATTCCCCCATTTCATATTTTGCCCCAGTATGTAATGTTAGGGACTTGATTTATTTTAGTTGATAGGACGAAAATGTCTCCACATGGGATACATTTTTGTGGCCTCGGGACTTGTGTAACCGATTGGCATACACTACAATTAATACGTGTTAAAAACCACGTAGAATGAGAATAACAACATTAAAAGCAGTTAAGACATTTGTGCACAAAATACAGTGTCACGACAAGTTCACGGCTTCGGGAAAAGTTGTCCCAGAACAACAAAGTAATAAGTGCCTGTTTATTGAGTGGAAAATTTTTAGAAAAGTTGCAAGTCATGGGTTTTTCCGTTGCTAAAGTCGAAATAACAGAGAGTCGTGTGCATAAAAGTCGAAAGACTGAGGAGCGGAGTGCAAAATGTAGATGTTTGGTGTCGAGTGAAAAATAAAGCATCGTGTGAAAATTGGCGGGAAAAAAGAGTGGGCAGTATATAAAGGGGAGACTTGGGCGATTGAGAGGAACCCAGGACTTGTACAGATTTTAGGAGTCGTTAGGCGAGAGAATTTTTACAGAACTTCGTCTTTGAGATTATCAAGACAAGTTGTTTTTTTTTTAACTTGACAAGTTTTTTTTTTCAAGTGAGCCTAGTATGTTAAAGTAGACAGTTTGTATTTTACCCTGTCAGATATATTATTCCTGTGGATATAATTTTCATTTTGTTTTGGATATTCACTACTTTGGGTAAGAAAGAAATACGTGCTTCATTATTGTGCCAATGACATTTTGCTGTTCCAATCACGTTAATAAAATATATTCTATTTTTCTACATTGCTGCGTTTTCCTTGAAACATTACGGTTGGATTATTTGATTAAACCACTATACAAGACATTGCTTTTCACTAACCATAAAAAAGGTACGAAAGAACCCTGGGTTAAGGAAGAATAAAATAAGGTCAAGTATTTCCATCTCAGGCGGTCAGACCTGTAACGACTTGAACTAAGAAACGTACAAGAGTTAGCGCTCTTCAAAATATTTACCTGCGGTCAACCATTAACGGAACTGAACCGGTCAGCTGACGGACACACAGAGATTCTTTTCATTGATGCCGCGACCTGCGCACAATAAGCTGCACAGTCACACTTGTAAGCAGAGCGACCCGAGCATCCGTGAAAGCACGCGCTTGCAGGTGGCTGGGTTAGCGTCACTTAGTAGACTATAAATCTTGAAGAGATTGCTCATTCAACACACTCGTACATATTACCTGCCCACAGATGGCCAAATGTGACAGGCACGTATTGGCAGAAGTTTAGACTTTGTGTTGCCTGCATTAGCTAGCTCTCGGGGTGAGTTGACATTTTGTAATATATTATTTGTTAGTAATATATAAATATATATATCTGATAGCAGTGTGACTTGAATTATATTCCGCGACTTCTCCTTAGTAAAGTAATTCAGTGCTAATGTAGCATCGTTTACCGCCTTAGCTAACAGATACTTAATCGGCGAAGTACCTCATAGTTTGTTCAGTGCTCACAATGGGTTCAACGGCAGGCCCATGCTGACCTTACTGTTGGGAAAATTCAGTGAGTAATTTGTTCACATAAACCTGAATAGTAATGTGCATTCACTATTACGACTGAATCTTTAGGGGGTAGCTATTCTTTAATTTGGGAGAGAAACTTCTTGTGGTTGGATGTGAAATCATAATATGCCTATTTTGTGTAGCTAGACTCAGTTTTGAACTTACACGGCAGTTAACCCTCAGCCAGTAAAATAATTATGTCCTATGTAAAGTCACAATGTATTTTAATAGCATTATAACATTGCCTTTTTGGGGTATTCTATTGTTGGGAAGTAATTTCTTTTCCTTTTGTGTATCGACCCCAACGGGGCGCGTACAATTTTTATTATGTAATATATGTAGTGTTTGCATTTTGTAAGTCACTTAACAATGTAAGATGAATCGCATGTCCACTCACTGAATCTACATGTTTTGGACATCCCTTATGTTGAGTCGGAAGAAGACTTTGATTGGATTTTTCTGTCAGAGCAGATGCTCGGTTGTACATGTAGGTACAAGATATATTAGTCTTTGCTACAGCATGCTGATAACTGATAGAGTGGAATTAACAGAGACAATGCATGTGGATATTCACCGAAATTCACCTAGCAATAATATAATACCCTAGCGGGGCATAACTGTTTATTATAACTTTGTTATGATATTATTTGTTTCTTGCTTGATGCAAAGGTTGTTTGTTTTGATCACAGTCCCAGGGTACCCCACTGCTACCGCAGGATTCCAGTCAGACGAAGAACGTAACATTCTCCTCGATCTCACGGTTTCTGAAAGCAATTAGCACCACGAATTGTCATCTATACCTGAAGTATAACCTTTTTCTGCGCCTATCGCTCTAATGGGAATTGAGCTCGCGCAGTGTACAACCAGCATCAGCAAATCTGAAATCGTATTGTGCAGTAGTGGTTTACTACTCGCCTATTTAATACAAGTCAGAGCTTTAGTGGCACCCAAGACCTAATCTTATTCATCGTCGCCAGAAGAATTAAAATTATCATACTGCGTCCTTACACTGAGGCGCAGTCCCCAACCTCCAGGTCTCAACTCAGACCCACCTGGATCTACTCACCTAATTTCGTCTACGAGGCACGCATATTATACTTTACTGCGCCGGATAAGAGCGCAAGAAACGGGCGGTCGTCCTCAGTTGACCCCTTGATTTGTTAGGTCTACTGGTCAGTACGGACTCTGCGCGTTGTAGTAGGCAGAATATAGACAGAGTTAATATACAGCCTAGCTTGGTTGTTTGTGTATGTGTGTGTGAACACGACGCATGGATACCGTCCCCACTTGTGAAGTCGGCGCATGGATAGCGTCTCCAGTGGATTTAACATAAAATACACTGACTGTGGTTTTTGGTAATTCTCACACGCGGCAGAAAGATTAACTCTGTTTATTTATTTTGTTTATTTATTTTGTTTTAACAATTGTTTTAACAAATAAGAATACAAAAAGCAAGAGGAGCTTTCATTGCATTGGGAAATATATGGAGATCAAGAGAAATAGGATCCAACACGAAAATAAGAATCTTCAACTCAAATGTGAAGTCAGTCCTATTGTATGGCTCGGAGACATGGAGAACAACAAAGACAACAACCAAAAAGCTACAGACTTTCATAAATGGGTGCTTGCGTAGAATAGAGGGATTAAAATGGTATGACAAGGTTACCAATGTGGAACTGATGACAAGAACTGGACAAGTGCCAGTGGAACAAGAGATGAGAAGAAGACGATGGCGATGGATAGGACACACACTGAGGAAACCTGTTGATAGCATTACAAGGCAGTCCTTGTTCTGGAACCCCCAGGGCAAGAGAGGCAGAGGAAGACCAAGAAGTACATGGAGAAGAGAGTTGGAAACAGAGGTGAAAATGATGAGGAGAACATGGAAAGAACTTGAGATGATGGCACGTGACAGGAGGACTTGGCATGTGTTTGTTGAAGGCCTATGCTCCTTTGGGAGTGGAGGGTTATGAATGAATGAATTTATTTTGTCGGTGTTCTACAATAAGGTTTGGTGGTTTGGTTTTCTTTGATGTATAAATTGATATATTTGTTAACTTTGTTATTTTGATCAATTATTTTGCTGAGATTTTTATGCTTCTTCTTCTATACAAGCAAAAGAGAAGTCTAATAAATGTTTACATTTTGTTACTGCGCTGTTCACGACCTTCATCCATACATATTTAAGCTCTTACTATATTCTCTATTTGTTTGTTAGACAATGCACTCGGTGAGTAAAATGCATTTTTCTTAACACTAACGTTTTATTAACAAAAAATTAAAAGACTAATAACCTTTTTAACAGACCTTTGTCAAATTGGCATGCTTGTAGTACACATATATGTCTTTAAATGACCAGGACAGAATTTTGATATTTTGGTAATTTTTTAAAATATATTTTTTTAAAATATGTTTTTATATATTTTTGCGTTCAAATATAATGTATTTGTTTTTTAAATCATTAAAAATAGAGTTTTAAACTTACCAAAATAAGCTTCTGATCAATTGTTTTAACAATCATATGTGTGCAATTTGATAAACTTCGGTCGACAGGAAACATATGATATTTACTCTTGAAAATTGGTGAAAAATCTAATATGGCGGATGTTTAACAAAATAAACTGTACACTTTGGCTCAAGGACATACATTGTGTCTATTGAGGATATAAAAAGTTTGACAATGTTATTAGAACAAAAGTTAGTTTTCTCTGTAGCGCATGCCCTTAAAAAACAAAATAACCGGACGCATAAACGTGACTATTTCAACTGAAAGGATAAAATTCTTTGATTGTAATTACTTCATTCATGTATTTGAAAACAACTATTACGCTTGGAAAATAGATGCTTGGTAGACTTACTGATTACATCATTCTGAAACTAAGAAATGCCCCATTCTAACCAAAAAAAAATCAATGACATAAAATAAAAGAATAACCGCGCTCTTAAATATATTCTTTGTTTTTATTCAACCACTAGAAAGTACATTAGGAGCCGCGGTAGCATAGTGGTTAGTGCACTGGCTTCCTAGCTCAGTGGTCTATGGTTCGATCCCCAGATGAGGCGGAAAATTTTTAGGCCACAAAACGGCTCCCGGGTCGACCCAGCCCCAAATGGGTACCAGAGCTACTCTGGGAAGGTTAAGGCGGCCGGCGTGATGCCCACCACATCACCCCTCGTGTGCCGACGGTCAAGATAATATGGGCCTATCACCATATTCCCAATATGCCTCAATGGGCGTGTAACGGGTTCCTTTACCTTTTTACTAGAAAGTAGTAAAATGGGTATATTCTAGAAATCTCGGAATATTATTACATAAAAGGTTATTTAAATAAGTATGGTAAATTCTTAAGTTCACGTGATTAGACATCATTATCTTAAAACGTTGTCAAGCATCATTTGTTAAAAAATTGTACGGTGCCTACAAGATTGTCTCTACGATTTCATGCAACTTCACACTAAACACTCTTATTTAGGTAGTAAATCACTAAGTATCACTTGTCAAAGAAATAGCATCTTACGTATACTTTTACAGTTTACCACTTTCAAATATGACTAATGTTCTGGGTGGACACGTAACATTTTACAGTTGTTTCGAAATGTGCGGTAATTAGCATCGAAAATTACATCGTCTAACAGATGTTTGTCTAGTAGTACAAAGTTAGAAAGAGAAAGTCTTAGTACTTAAAAGTTAACTATCAGTTTATCTACTGTAATTATACTACTTGAATTTAAACGCTGCCTACAAGAATATTCTAAATTCAAAACTTTATTGGATATATGTTAGTCACAACAAAGGCTGGTTCATAGATTCGTTGTTCATTATTAAGCTTATGATAATTATATCAGGGAGGAGACATATTTTTTTAAAGTCAACTTATTGGACAGTGTCAGTTTGTTACAATCACGAAAATAATTTAAAACAGGTGTAGAGCTATTTTATTCGTGTATGTAATTATCTTTGTTCGACATTATTAGTAGATTTCACATTAAATATAGCGAGACGTTTGGTAAGTTAGAATTTATGGAAAACCTTCAGGGAACAAACTTGCATTTATTAATTTAAGATTCCCTGCGCATTTTTACAAATAGGCAAACAGGATGGTAGGGACAGTAAACTTATCAGATACAGGAGACTCGTCCATAGACATCTTCGTGGTAGATGATCAAACAGCAATAATATATTCATGGGTTGTCTATACTTTACTCCTTCAGATAATTAACATCTTTGGCATCGTTACAAACATTATAAACATCATCTGCTTCGTCAGCCAAGGTTTCAAGGATTCAGTCAACATCAGTCTGTTAGGTATTATGACAATATTAATTAAAGGCTTTCTATGTGCTTACATGTTTGCACGCGTTAATGGTTTAATGTTACATACATCGCGTTCGTTGGAAAATATGCACGGTGTTAAAAAGAGCATACGAAATATTAAAGGTACTAATGTGTCCTTTCCTATTAAACGTCTTCTTCTTCTTCGATCCTTAACCACCGACTGTCAAAGCAGTCAGTGGCCATCACGCCTAGTGGCGTCTTGTAGGGCAACAACAAATTGATTCCACTTTGCACGGTCGGTGGCCATCCTTCGTACAGTGCCCCAACTCTGGTTCATTCTTTGCATCTCAGCCTCCACAGTCCTCCGCCAAGTTGTTTTTGGTCGGCCTCTCTTTCGCTTTCCTTCAGGGGTCCAAAGCATAGCTGTTCTTGTGATGGCATTGGGGTCTCTTCTGAGGACATGACCAACCCAGCTCCAGCGTCTGCCAGCTATGATGGTGTGCATGTCCTCTTGCTCGCTACGAGTAAGCAGATCTTGGTTGGTGATGGCACTCGGCCAAAAGATGCGGCGAATTTCTCCCAGGCATGCTGTGTGAAAAGAGGACAATTTCGACATTTCCCTCTCTGCGACTCCCCAGCACCCCGCACCACAGAGAAGCACAGAAAGCATGCAACTCTGGTATAATCCCAACTTTGCGCCTGTGCTGCACCGGGAGGACCTCCAGATGATATCCAGGCCAAAGAAGGCCGATCTCGCCCCATTCACTCCGACGCTGATGTCTTTGCCCGCCCCACCGTCCGGTGCCACCATGCCTCCCAGGCACGTGAAGGTATCTGTCTGCACCAACTGCCGATTCCCCACCGACATGGGCCCAGGGCTGCTCACACCGAGCGCCATGACCCCAGACCTCCCTAAACTGATGTCCAAGCCCACCCGCTGGCTAAACCCATTAAGTCCATCCGTTTTCCCCCGGATGTGTTGATGTGAATGCGCCAGCAGTGCAATGTCACCCGCACACTCCAGATCCTCCAATGTAGAAAATGTAGTCCATCCCATTCCTCCTGGACTGCCCTCCGCCGTCCGGCGCACCACCCAGTCCACGACTGTCAAAAAAAGAGTGGTTGACAAGGGGCATTTCTGTCGCACTCCCGTCTTCACCCCGAAGGCTAGGCTGCTCTGCCCAACACCACACGCAAAGCCGGCACAGAGGCCTTCCACGATTGCCACCATGCAGCTTGGAATTCCATAAGCCCTCAGTATTTTCCATAAACTGTCCCTATGTATGCTGTCAAAAGCCTTTTCAAAATCAACAAAATTTATGTAAAGCTGTCTTTGCCATTCTGAGCACTGCTCTATAATGTTCCTGAGAGTGAATATATGGTCTACACATCTTCTGTTCTTTCTAAATCCTGCTTGTTCTTTCCTCAGTTTGTAGTCTACTGCCTTTGAAATTCTCTGTATAATTATCATGCCTAGTATTTTGCTGGGAACTGAGAGAAGAGTGATTCCTCTCCAATTATTGCAGTCTGCAAGATCTCTTTTTTTTGGGCAATTTGACAATTATTCCTTTGTTCCACTCTGATGGTGTTGTCCCCGTTTTCCACACTTGTGCAAATAGTGGTTCTAATAGTTCTGCTGCTAGCTCAGGGTCTGTCTTAAATAGCTCTGCATTTAAGTTATCATGGCCCGGAGCTTTACCGTTCTTTAACCCTTTGATTGCTGTGATGATTTCTTCTTTTCGTGGAATGTCTGTATTTACATCTAGATCGTTTTCAGCCTCAGGAACATTCAATTGTGTCTCTGGTATTTCCTTGTTCAGAGTTTCTCTGAAGTGCTCTGCCTATCTTGTTTAATGTCCCTCTGCTGTCTTGATGAGATTTCCTTGCTTATCTCTTACTAATGTAATATTGTTTGCACCTTGTTTTCCGCTGATGAATTTAGTTATTTTGTATACTGTGCTTTGTTCATTTCTCAGTGCTGCCTCTTCTGCCTGTTTTGCAAGATCGTCTAGGAAATTCCTTTTGTTGGCTCGGGTTTGGCGTTTAACTTCCCTGTCCAGCTGGCTGTACTGTTCGCTATATAGTTGCTTTAACCTGGGGGACTTCGCTTCTGTTTTCTTTCTTTTCATTTCCTTTCTCATCTTTATGGTGTTTAGTGTTTCTGGTGTTATCCAGTCTTGCTTCTTCCTTTCCTGGAATCCTAAGCATGATTTGCTACTTTCCTTATATACTGTTAAAATGGTGTTGAAATTCTGGTCTATATCATCAGTCAATGTCTTTTCCTGGCTTTTGGCAAATTGATATCGTTTCTTAATGTCGGCCACAAAAGCTTTTCTGGTAAGGGGGTCCTTCAATTTGCTGATGTCAAACCTTTTATGTGTAGTTACAGTTGGTCCAGCCCTTCTTAGTTTCACTTTCAGTTTTGCTACTACTAAATGGTGATCACTTCCCACATCTGCGCCTCTTCTTACCTTCACATCTTGTAATGCATGTCTCCATCTACCGTTAACCATGATGTGGTCTATCTGGTTTCTGTCCCGACCATTTGGTGATTCCCATGTTAACTTGTGAATTTCCTTATGTGGGAAAAGTGTTCCTCCAATGACCAGGTTGTTAATGCTACAGAAACTTATTAGCTTATCCCCATTTTCGTTTGCTGTTCCGCTGCCGCATTTCCCCATTGTTCTTTCATTATATGTATTGTGTGTACCAACTTTCGCATTGAGGTCTCCCATTACTATAACAAGATCATATCTAGGTGTGTCTTCCATTTCTTTCTGCAGCTGTTGATAGAATTCATCCTTGACCTCCTCATCGCTATCATTCGTTGGTGCGTAGCATTGTATTATTGTAGTGTTGGTGAATCTCCCTCTCAATCTCAATCGTATCAGTCTGTTGTTGATGGGTTTCCATTCCAGTAATGTCCTTTCTATTCCTTTCTGTAGAATAATGGCTACGCCTTCACTGTGCTGTCCATCCTCTCTTCCAGAGTAAAGTACTGTTTCTCCTGTTGCTGTTTTAACTTTTCCTGCCGCTGTCCATCTGCTCTCACTTATCCCCAGGATGTGTAACCTATAGTTTCTCATTTCTGCCGTGACCTGTCTTAGTTTACCTGTCTCGTACATTGTCCTGACATTCCAAAATCCTATTCTTGTATCCTGTTTTGCGGTCAGGACATCCGTTTTCATGTCAGTGGCTTCCTTTCGGCTTTCACCACTGACAGTCATACGAGCCACAGAAGAAGAAATGTCCATCCCGCAGCAAAGTTTGTTCATTTGATGTTGTTTCCGTAACTTCATTATTTTTTTTACATAGACAAGGGTGTCAGCCCTATGCTAAAACCCCCAACCTGGAGGACCAGGGTACCAGCTTTTGTCTGACCCCTACCCACACAGACCAGTCCAGCTTGGTTGAACCTACCAGGAGTAAAACTCCCACTGGCATAGCTCTGGGGATTGTCAGGGTACGCAAGCTGCCATACCGCTACAAGGTATAGGTACCATTGATGGCAGCTATTAAACGTATTTGGCCACATATGGGTGTTACTCGCGAGTAAAATTAAACAGTTTAGTAAGCCATGTGTTGCTGACCGACCCGTTCACTTCAATACAAATAAGTAATCAGACTTGGCTTGCTTATAGGCATCGTTGTTCACAGACTAAGTAAATCGTACTGTGGAGAGCTGGCATAAAGCAAAAACTATTCAAATATGGAGTCTGTGGGCGTATGCACAAATCGGTAATCCACTTCCTTGAAAAAAGACATGCTGAAGTGCTTATTACAAGGAGACGTAAGCCACAGAACGGAGCTAGAACAAGCAGTGAAATCTCCTACACTGTTCCTTATCTACATAAATGACATAATGGACGAATTACCAAAGAGGGTGCACAGTTCGATGTATGCTGATGACCTGGCATTATGGGTAACCACCGAAACTATAAAAACAGCAAACAGTAGTATGCAACATGCCTTACAAAAACCAGACAAATGAATGCTAGAATAGCTCTTAAACATAAATAAAAATAAAACAACAAATACAATTGTTACACTCTCAAACAAGAAGCAAAACGTCACACTGAAACTAGATGGGCATGAGTTGCCAGAAGAAACGAATCCCACATATCTTAGAATCACAGCGGACAGCTGACTAACGTGTAATAATTAAAATTATAAAAAAGCGAGACTTAGAATAGCCCTAATCAAAAAAAGCTAGTAGCAACTGCCTGGGTTGTAAACGACCAAATACTGAAACTATTTTTTACAGGAAATGTCCGACCGGCGGTGGAATACTGAATTCCAGCCTGGGCAACTGCCTCAAAATCTAATTTCGATGGAAAAGCCCGAATTCTAAACCAAGCTGAGATAATAATTACTGAAGCAAGACTGAAATCAACGCCAATGAATGAAGCCAATGCAATCCACGATTGACAGAAGAGATTACAGAATACTGTAGGAGGCAACAAATTTACAAGGCTCACCATTTCCGCCAGTGAATGACAGACTGGAAGTTGAGTGTCGAGGTAGATTCAAGAGAAGATGCTTCAAACAAAAGTCAATGGAACTTGCCCCCATAGTACCAGACCTGATACACACGGAGACACAGCCCTGGCGATAAGCAACACAAGTCCCACCATAGTTGAAAACAAGGTTTCAAGAGCTGATTGGCAACATCCCAGAATAAATGAAAAGTAAAACCTGTAATATTGATGCACTGAGGAAGTGTAGATATTAAATACATCACAAAGACGTACCCAGCCACAGAATCACTATTCATTATCAACATTATTTTCCTTGGCTGTAGGAGTGGCTCACAGGTATATTGTCCGCCTCTAATTCTAAAGGTACCTGGTTCAAAGGGAATATAGTTGATGGAAATTGTTTCCGATTGACTTGCTTTTCAAATGATGGTATACTCCCCTCCCCCCCTTCCCGGTCCCCTGGATAATGGGATCGGATGCATATTCTTCTCGGATAAGTGCGAAAAAAGGAGGCCTCGTGTGCGACTTCAATACCCTTTTTATCAATACCCTTTAGCTCCCCTAGGAGCATAGGCCTTCAACAAACACATGCCAAGTCTTCCTGTCCTGTGCCATCCGCTCAAGTTCTTTCCATGTTTTCCTCATCATTTTCAACTCTGTATCCAGTTCTCTTCTCCATGTGTTTTTGGTCAACCTCTGCCTCTCTTTCCCTGTGGATTCCAGAACAAGGACTGCCATGTAATGATATCAGCAGGTTTCCTCAAAGTGTCTCCTATCCATCGCCAGCGTCTTCTTCTCAACTCTTGTTCCACTGACACTTGTCTGGTTCTTGTCATCAATTCCATATTTGTGACTTTGTCATACCATTTCAGTCCTTCTATTCTACGCAAGCTCCCGTTTATAAAAGTCTGTAGCTTTTTGGTTGTTGTTTTTGTTGCTCTCCATGTCTCAGAGCTATACAATAGGACTGACCACATTTGAGTCGAAGATTCTTATTTTCGTGATGGACTTGATTTCTCTTGTTCTCCATATGTTTCCCAAAGCAATGAAAGCTCCTCTTGCTTTTTGTATTCTTATTTTGATATCATTGTTTGTCCCTCCAACTTTGTCTGTATTACTGTCAAGATATGTGTACGATTCTACATTTTTTAGTGTTGTTTCTTCAAGTTCATTAATATGAGACAAACATAAAGGTATGTTATCAGGCACTCGTAGGAAATAAAGAAGTAGAACACTAGACAACAGAAAAATAACAGACATGAGTAACTTACCCAGGATTCGAACCATGGACCTTCCGTGCGACAACACCACCTAGCAATGCAAGCGAAATACACTAACCTCCGTGCCATCTACGCATCACCAATAAATGATGCTTCGATGACAGGTCATTAGTGCGAACCGCAAGACATAACACCGGAAATTTACCATGGGTAGTTCAGCCTATTATTGATGCAATCACTTCTGTTGTTCCCCTATTATACAGTATAGGCCAGTCCACACAAGACAAAGATCTATATACTGTGTCCAGTAAATGATAGTAGACTTAGAACAGTAAGAACAGGACAGAGGGTAGGTTTGGTATTGTATAAACATTTATAACAAATAAGGAAGGGAAACCCGAGGCCTGTAAACAATAAATTAATATGGGAGAAACATAAAGGTATGTTATCAGGCACTCGTATGAAATAAAGAAGTAGAACAATAGACAACAGAAAAACAACAGACATGAGTGGCTTACCCAGGATTCAAACCCTGGACGTTCCGTGCGACAACACCACCTAGCAATGCAAGCGAATCACACAATCATCCCTGCCATCTACGCATCACCAATAAATGATGCTTTGATGGCAGGTAATTAGGGCGAACCGCAAGACATAACACCGGAAGTTTACCATGGGCAGTTCAGCCTATTAATGACGCAATCACTTCTGTTATTCCCCTATTATACAGTATAGGCCAGTCCACACAAGACAAAGACCTATATACTGTGTCCAGTAAATGATGCTTCGATGGCAGGTCATTAGTGCGAACCGCAAGACATAACACCGGAAGTTTCCCTTCCTTATGGGTTCTTCCAGTTCAACCTTATTACTATTTCATGCATTTATTCTGATAATCTTTGTCTTTTTCCTGTGTATTTTCAGGCCCACTTGTTGTGACCTCTCATCGATATTTTTCATTTTCTCTTGCATATGATTATGGTTATGGGACAGAAGAGCCAAGTCATCTGCAAAATCCAGATCATCAATCTGTTTAGTCAGATTCCACTGGATTCCATATCTGTTGTATGATGTCGATGTTTTCATAACCCAAACCTTTGCTAGTAAGAAAAGAAATGGAGGCAAGAGGCATCCCTGTATCACTCCCTTTTTAATTCTAAACGGTTCTGTAAGTTGTCCTTCATGAAGAACTCTGCATGTCATGCCTTCAAAGGTCTTCTTTATTAAGTTAATGATCTTCATGGGAACTCCATAATGCCTCATCAATTCCCAAAGTGATTCTCCGTCTACACTGTCAAATGCCTTTTCATAGTTCTCGAATCCGATGTATGGCGGTGAATTCCATTCCAGACTTTGTTCAACTATTATTCTCAATTATGTGGAAAGATATGACTTCTCGAGAATAGTGAGGTTACTTCTCCACCATATCGCGACTATGTTTTATATTAGACAATCTCTCACCCGTCCTCTCTGGGCTTATTAGAATAATCTAGGCAGTAAGGACATGTCCTTACACAACATCAAGTGACAGTTAGAAGATAAGAGATTCTGACCACAAATATGTATAAATATGTTTATTAACACAAAACCACACACTAAATGAAAAAAAATAAGAAAATGCATTAAAGTTCTCTGAAGGCTAAAAATCGCACTAGAGACAATGCACCAACACATCACTTCATTCATTCGCGCCAGCAAACGTCTAACTCCAAACTATCAACGTTCGTACACTTTCTTACACCAGGATTGTTAACTATCAGGGATTAAGCCCCAGCTTCCTTGAGAGAAACACAGTACTGTTCCTCCTAATGGTATATCCAAATGAGGTGGAGATAAGCTCCCCGTGGACCCGCTGTTAAATAAATCCAAGCGCACGCCCACTTTCCAGGGCGCGGGTGAAGGAGACAACACTAGTGCGACTGCACCCATTGCTAAATCCGACTCCGATAAATAGGGATCACTGAGGGCGAAAACGACTATATGTGAGGGCTCCCAGTGAATGCGCCTCTATGTGTTGAATAAAGATGAATGAACTTCAGGCAGGTATTGATTACTAGCGATGTGGAGATAATCGGCTAAATAGTCCAATCTACTCCGGGTTTACTGGCTGTCAATAGGTTTGACAGTGATGCCGACGTCTCGGTGGCAAAGGTGGCAGCTCGTCGGGCTGGAGAGGTATATTTTGCTAAATCTGCTAGCATATGCCTCACTGTGGTAGTACTTCAATGTGTCTGGCGATATTGCAACGAAGAATGGATGGTGACGGGAACTGGCCGTAGGCACTGTGCTACCTATTAATCGTAGATATATAAATAACCAATATCCAGAAAATGTCAGGTGGGCCCTTTGGCGAGGTACGGTGCCCAAAAATCAAAGTCAGCGACAGCGGCAGAGAGCACACATTACAGTTTTGACCATTCTCTGAAAAATATAATATGTCAAAAAATATTTATCACCTTGACACAGCTATCTCCACTGTTTTTAAACAAATCCCAAGGTGCATTCTTTGATTCGACCAAACCGCAACACCTTCCTTTCGCTCGACGCAGAATCAAAACACCTCCCTCTTCGCTCCGCTTCCTAATTATACATGCATGCAACCTCAGCAATGCGTTGAGTGAAGCGCGAACTGGGCCTGTGGAATCTAACTGCTAAAATATTCACTCACACTTGTGCCTTCCTCGCTCACTGTGATAACGGGCAAAACCCAACCAGTAAGTATTCAGGAAGTTAAGTATAGCCTCGGAATCCTACATAGAAGGAATTAAGCGAATGCCCCATAAATATTTGCCCAACATTAGAATTACCACTGGGTGGAATTACAAAAATAGCGGTGCCTAAAACCCAATATGTATCATGTAGCAAAAATCTTTTACAGAATTATACATACGCATATTCAAATGGAAACATAACGTCACATAAAATATAAATCAGCTCCCTCTTCTGTCTTTCGAAAATCACTCGTATTCAGTAACTCTTAGTGGAGTTAAAATCTGTGTCGTGCTTAATAAAATTCAGAGTTACCCGGTCACACAAACATTTCTTTACATTACGAAATATATATTAAAAGGAAAAAAGTAACTCGGGCTCACGCCTCTATAATATTAAGCTAGCTCCCCAATAAATAATCTTAGACAATATTGTGAGCTTACCGAGCAAGGAATACAATTTCCGCACAACTGTATATAAGCTGCCAACTGTATTTCAGTCTTCTGGCAGCAAGGATTCCTCAAGAGATGAAATGGTAAAGATTGAAGGAGACTAGTTTTTAAATAGTAAGAAAAATATGCTGGTGGCGTAGCGTGGCTTCGTATTCATGCAAGAGATAAAACAACTCCAGACGTAAGACTTACGCGAGAGTGTCTTCGGCCGCCTCAAGACGGAGTAAAGTGGCGTAAAGCTAGCAACCTTTCCTCGTTCTATCAGCGTCCTACGTTCAGGATGAAAAACCCCAGGTCGGCATGAAATAAAAGACAGAGACGTTCCACTGTGTAGACGAGGACTGTGACTCAAAGAAACATAATTTTTGCCGCGTCCCCAAGAATCGCTAGATAAAAGACGTCAAACTTTGCAGCTAGTTGCACGTGGACGGGCTGGCGTTAGCCGGGCTCTCTTAAGATTGACACGGCTAACGACAGAATTAGAGCTGATAGATCAAAAATGACAGAAGAGAGGGCGTGGACAAGTAATAGAAAGAAAACAGACAGACCACTCAGCTTTAAGTGGCAGGCATTTCCAATCAAAGTATGACAGTGTCTTGTACGACATGCTTAATGGTCAATAGCCCTATTTTTGTTGGTCTCTTCAGAGACTCAAGGGAACTACGCGGAACACCACAGAATGGATCAACATATAAAGGATGGTTCAGCAACACAAGAGGCCAAACATGGAGGAGGAAGTGTCTACACTAAATTAAACAATGGAAAGGAAATTCATATCTTAGTGGCAACTGGAAAATTCTCAAAGAACTGTAAACCTGAGGCAAAGGTACTAAAACAATTGTAATTTCCGTAGTGGAAACAAGAATTCTGCTAAAGGCAGAATAGTGCTCCTCACAGACACCCTATTAATCATAACTATCCCAGGAACAATTTAAAAATTCGAATTAGATAGCCTGACTGAAGCACTCATAGAAACCAGCTATAAATGTACAATAAAAGTTAAGTGGATGTTTACCACTGCAAGAAATGAAAATGATAAGGTATATAGACTTGCCAAAAGAAGATGGAAGCAAAATCCAAACTAAAGACTGGTAAAATATAAAGAGATAAAATAAACAATCAAAAACTAACTTAGCACACAGAACACCTCAGTATCTAATACAGCAGAACCATAGAAATCCTTACCAAGAAGGGTCCAGTGTTATTTGTCATATTGAGAACTGCAGACTCAAATACCATGTGTTCAACAAATTAAAAATCGGACAGACAGAAATGTGTCCATGTGGAGAGGACAAATAATAAAGGATGTCCTCTAAGACTGTTGGCTTCATGAAAGAAGCAGAGTGGCAGTATAACCGTATTCAACTAAGTATAGGGATAAATTGTTTGGTGACGAGACAAGCCTGGAACGACTCGCCAAATTTATTAAAGAAATAGATGTGGTATTTGAGAGCGAACAAAATCGCAGGAGTGTTACGTTCCAACAAATAATCCGAACCATCCCACCAAACACTAATTTTGCAAAATATCTTTAGGAGTGTTAGAGAAAAGACCAAAATGCACCTTTGATGACAGTCATGACAGATTGCAAGATAATGTAGGAAAATGAAACGCCATCTACGAACTCGAAATAGAAAAGAGCGGCATGTGAACAAAATGCAAGAGTAAGCGACAATGAGAGAGCTATCGGATATGGATAAGGGATAAATACCAAAGACAATTAATGATAGCCCATCATATAACGACACTGAAATCGATGAATCAACAAGGCTGAGATTACTGGAATGTGGCATCAAGAGAAAAACTAGCAAGGATGGACGTATGAGAGGATACATCTAGCGGGTATACAAGCACGAGCAACGAGAACAATTAACATTCATACCCTTCATACAAATGCAGCAGAAAATAGAGGCGGAGTTGTTTTTCTGAGCTTACTCACTGGTGCACAAAAATGCTTTCAGTGGCAACAGGACAATTCCCAAGTAACTTCAGAGCAGAGGCCTTGAAAACTGCAGTAGATGTTATAATGACAAAGGTAAGCACAGAGCGAGAAGTTGCTTACTTCACAGATGCACTGTCAGTAATTGCAACGTTGAAAAGCCAAAATAATGCAGGCCTTGATGACCTAAGAGTAGTGTTCCACGACTTTTGTCAACGATTCAAAAGCATTGTGATTCAATGGATCTCATCTCATTGTAACATCATGGGAAATGACGAAGGTGGAAAGCTACCTTCTGGGTAGGGAAAGAGTTTTATCAGAATTAGATACAGAAACAAATGGGAGGCAGAGCATCTAGGTCACACAGAAAAGGATGCATACTACAAGCTCAGCAGAAGAGGGCAAATGGTAATCCGTACGGGCAAAAACACATTGGGATACCATCTATTCAGAAAGTTAAACATAGAAACTATCAGTGAGTGTAAATGTGGCACTGGTGAAATGACATGAATATCTGCATCAAAGATGCCCATCCTATGTGGAATAGAGGCAGCACATATTGTCATATTGTCGTCACCAGTACCAATCGTGGAAAAGCTCTACGGTGATGCAAATAGCCTCACGCTGATTACTGCTTTATTTGAAAACATTCAAGTAGACGTCTAAGATTGTATGAAGAAGAACAAATACTCTTCGATATTTGTTGAGGGAGCCCGAGCATCTATAGGTTTGCCGGAGTTCAGTGATGTCGATTCGATCAAAATAACAATAGCGAAAAACCCTAATTAGTAATCATTTACCCCGAGTATTTTTGTTGCCAAGCTTTCACAGGAGAAAACAAAAAGGAAACATGATATAGTACTGTTTAAAATGTTGACAACATCTTTATTTAATTGTCCTTCTTCTACAGTGTAAACATAAGCACGAAACCAAATCATCTTGTTAACAACATTGACGTGAGCAAACTATTATTCTGTCTGTTCAGGTTTATCAGTCTCTGATCTAGGCAGTCTTACAACGATGGTTTGGTCATGTATCTGTTTATCCCCTGCCGTCATCGCAGCAGATTTGACCTTCGAACCCATGGAAGTAATGTACTTAACAACAGTAATGCCACATTTTACTTTCACCAGAGTGAGCAGTTGTATCACTGCCATGATTACTATTGAGAGGTGCTTGTGTATTATTACGCCTTTAAAGGTTTGTATGTGCTGTGAACATGAGTACCTTCTCACATCTGCAACAGAAAGTAAAGAGAACATTTTGAATTGAAAATAGTTATTTAGTTACTTTAATTATTTGATCTTACCTATGGTATAATTAAGACCTCAATAAAATGTTGATATCTTTAGAAATCATCTGTTATATACTCACATGTCTTTTTGGCAAGCGTAAGTAACGGAAATTATTATCCTAAACCAAGGGTCGGTTACCAAGAAGCTCTTGTGATCTTCTGTAGAAACAATGAGCCCTCTAATGATCTTTTTTTTTTTTTTTTTTTTTTTTTTTTTTTTTTTTTTTTTTTTTCGTACGCCCGCTAATACTCGAAGCGAAATCTCAGGTTATTATTTATGTCTAACCTGACATTGATTTTACGTGAGTATCCCTTTATTTCTTGTACAGAGACAGGTGTCCCTCGCCATTCAGGCAAATACTCGCCGATTTCGGAGGTACCCATTGCAGCTGGGTCGGCTCAGGAGCCGCCAGTCCCTGGTCGACGACACTCCTTCAAATGTGGTCGCCAGGTCTCGAGTTAATCCAGTCCAAATCCCGGTCGACGAAAAATCCTCAAATGCCGTCGCCCGGGTTTGATCCTGTATCACCCGGTCGCCAGAGCGGTGTTGTAACCACTACGCTAGCGCGGCTCCCTCTAATGATCTAATATATATATATATATATATATATATATATATATATATATATATATATATATATATATATATATATATATATATATATGTGTGTGTCTGTGTGAGTGTCTGTGTGTGTGTGTGTGTGTGTGTGAATTGTAAGCTCTTTTGCCAGGGGTGAGAGGGACAGGGGTGTGGTAAACTTTACATAGAAAAGATCATGTTCTTTTCTCGCCTAGTTCACGAAAATATTTATCTAGCCACCTCGATAGATTTGATAGGAAATGCAGAAAAAGTAGCTTTGATGCCGGGGAACCACGATTTTAAGTGTCGGCGGGAGGGAATCTAGTCCGAAATTTACCTAGCTTATAAAGTCATAAGTCGACACAGTTGTAAGTCAAACATTACTATATGAACCATAACGTAAAGTTAACATTTGACAATGATAGGAAACTCTTTACAGAGCGACACAACAGGAAGCAATCTGATAATCAGAAGAAGTCCCCCCATCCGACAAGTGTTTCGGCCCGATTACTCCTTTACACTCTAAGGGGGGCGGGCCCACTTGGGTCTTGACTCCCAAGCGTCTCAGCTTCCTGTTGTCTTGTATCGAAAAAAAACCCATTTCACTTATGGTAGCAACTTTTAAATCCACAACGTCAGCCGTGGAGGCAATTGTGAAAGTAACAAAGAGAAGACAAATTATTCCGTTCGTTCCGTCGCCCTTCACAACTAAGGACAACACAATGAGACACTAGCGCACAGCCGACGAGCCTTAGCCCCTGCGCGCCGCAAGCCACTGAAATTCTGTATCTGACTTTTGCTTTGCTTTTGAACCCCATAGGGTGCGACTAACTAGACTCTTTTACCCTTTGTGCAGACAGCCTGGCGCGACGGTGGCCCAGCCACCCATCGTGACACCAGGCGATGAGGCCGCGACCCGCCGTGCATCCCACACGGTATCAGACGATTGGGGGGTGTGTTTTGGGCTTTCTTTCAACCCCAGGGAGCATCCTAGACTCGAAACAGAGTACACCAGGCCCATTTTTGGCGTGTGTGTACTGCCCCGAGGTTTGATAACTCTCTACCCTGCAAAGGGGGTTATAACTCCGAAGACAGTGGTGACTGGCAGAGAGGGTGCAATGCCACGAGAAAAGTGGTTCTCTACCCTGCAAAGGGGGTTATATCTCCGAGACAAGACGTATAGAGGGATCGGCACAGCCAGCGCTGAGCCTCTACCACTGCCGAGCTGCATTACCAAGAAGAAACAAGCTATGGCCTACCTGAATTGGGAGGACCCGGCAACTGGGACCACACACATTCTTGATAGGACACTGCTATGTTCATTAATGGCGTGGCAGCGACCGAGCCTCAACCACTCAAATGACGTTATCGGACACAGACACATATCACTGCCTCTACTTTACTGGGAAGACCCGGAAGCCGGGACCACACACAGTCTTGAAAGGACAAAGATCGCTGGACACGCTGTACCTGACACTCCCTATAATATACTGTCAAGGCGATCTTTGCCCTCTCAAGGCTGTGTGTGGTCCCGATTGCCGGGTCCTCCCAGCATAGTGGAGGCAGCGTAGGGTGCTGTGCCTGTTCCAGATTGCTCTTTTTCGCGGACCTTCGGTCCCGAATAAATTTTGGCTGGACTGACGTCTCGGTAGAGTGGAGGTTTTATAGCGGCAGAAGGAGAGTACACACGAGAGCAAGTTCGAGAGACCGGTAAAGGCGGTGGCTTCGCCACCGCAGCACGTCCACGGGTGGATAGAGGTGATAGCTGTGGCACTAGAGCCCCTTCGGGGCAAGGTACACACGCCTAAGCAGTTTAACAAAGCCCATTACTGGCAGTTGACTGACCGCCTCAGAAGCCCTAATCGGTGGTTGTCTCGGTGATCGTCTGAGAGCTATGACCTCCTCTGCAAGGTAGGGAGACTCAGACCTCTTGACAGCGCACGCACGCCATGGTGGGCCTGGTGTAGTCTGTTGATGAGTCTAGGAACTCCTTGGGGTTGCAAGAAAGCTCTGCATGACGAACCCTCTGTGGATTTGAAGGAGCTATGATGCTGATTAGCTTCTGACCGGGTTGGTAGGAATGTCCACAGACACCCCAGCATTACAGTGCCAAAGAGCCTTGTTCCCATGGCCGCTGGATACTTGCTTTTGCTTTGCTTTGCTTTGCTTTAGAACCCAATAGGGTGCGAGTGGTTAGACTCTTATACCCTTTATGCAGCCAGCCTGGCTTGGCAGTGGCGCAGCCACTGCCGCCCTTCTGCACATGGTCCGTGTTGCCACACGGCCGGGAAGCCACCCATCGTGACACAAGGCGATGGGGTCGCAACCCGTCGTGCATCCACACGGTATCAGACGATTAGGGGAGTGTAGTGGGCTTTCTTTCAACCCCAGGGAGCATCCTAGACTCGAAACAGATTACACCAGGCCCACTATGGCGTGTGTGTACTGCCCCGAGGTTTGATAACTCTCTACCCTGCAAAGGGGGTTATACCTCCGAAGACAGTGGTGACTGGCAAAGAGGCCAGTCACCAGTGATCTTTGTTGCAACCCCAGGGAACTTCTCCTCAGGTGGCGAGGGTGCAATGCCACGAGAAAATTGGTTCTCTACCCTGCAAAGGGGGTTATATCTCCGAGACAAGACGTATCGAGGGATCGGCACAGCCAGCGCCGAGCCTCTACCACTACCGAGCATCAGTACCAAGAAGAAGCAAGCCTTGGCCCACCCGAACTGGGAGGACCCGGTAACCGGGACCCCGGCAACCAGGACCACACACAGTCTTGATAGGCCGCGGCCTTGTTCATCAATGGCGTAGCAGCGACCGAGCCTCTACCACTGTCAAATAGCGTTATTTAGACGGACACAGACACATTGCACTGCCTCTACTTTACTGGGAGGACCCGGAAACCGGGACCACACACAGCCTTGAGAGGACAAAGATCGCCTGAAACGTGGCCGCTGGATGATGATGATGATGATGATGATGATGATGACATAACCAGCGGCCATGGAACAAAGCCCTTTGGCACTGTAAAGCTGGGGTGTCTGTGGACTTTCCTACCAACCCGGTCAGAAGCTAATCAGCATCATAGCTTCTTCCCATCCACAGAGGGTTCGTTATGCAGAGCTTTCTTGCAGCCCCAGGGAGTTCCTAGACTCTCAGACATTCTACACCAGGCCCACTATGGCGTGTGTGCGCAGTCAAGAGGTTTGAGCCTCCCTACCCTGCAGAGGAGGTCATAGCTTCCGGACGATCACCGATACAACCATCGATTAGGGCTTCTGAGGCGGTCAGTCAACTGCCAGTAATGGGCTTTGTTAGACTGCTTAGGCGTGTGTACCTTGCCCCGAGGGGGCTCTAGTGCCACAGCCACCACCCCTATCCGCCCGGGGACGTGCTGCGGTGGCGAAGCCACTGCATTTACCGGTCTGCCGAAAAGACGCCATCTGGACGGTCACAGAGCTCTGCCCCATCTGGACTGGGAGGACCCGGTGTCCGGGACCACACACGGTCCCTTCGGGGCAGCGCTGGCCTGCACACTTAAGTTCATCTCATAATCGGTACCGACGAGATGAGATTAATGCCCGAACTTGCCCTCGTGTGTACTCTCCTTCTGCCGCTATAACACCTTTTTTTTACCGAAACGTCGGTCCAGCCAAAACTCATTCCGGACCGAAAGTCCGCGAAAAAGAGAAATCTGGTACAGGCACATAACCCATTTGCTGCCTCAGCCGCGCTGGGAGGTCTCGGCAACCGGGACCACACACAGCCTTGAGAGGACAAAGATCGGCTGCGACGAGGGCAACGAAACGAAACGCTTGCCCCCACACGAGGGCAACGAAACGAAACGCTTGCCCCCACACGAGGGCAACGAAACGAAACGCTTGCCCCCACTGGCCGCTGGATACATCAACAACAACAACCCTATAATATACACCGCCTGTTGCCCCAGAGTCGCAGCCCTTTCACTAGTACACCAAAAAAACTCAGCGTTGTGGACTTAGAAAGATTTTGGTGTTTTCTGTACCGCAGCGTTTATTGTCACGATTTCCATTGCCCATTGCAGTTGTTCCACAGCCAGCCTGATGCCTTTTCGGCAGTTTTACTAAGCCTCTTCAGTGCCCTTGTTCTAGACTGTCCCTTCAGCCCCAACAGTTTCAATAAATCATACACTGATGCAGCCACAAGCCCTTTTGCGCCCACTTCAACCGCCATGACCCTTGCACTGAATCCATTGTGTCTCAGATCCGCGGCCAGATCGCTATACTTGGCTGCTTTAAATGAATGTTGCTCGTCTAATCTGGATTCAAATGGCACGGTCAGTTCAATCAGTATGACCTGAAGCGTTGCTGAAGAATGAAGCACTATATCCGGCTCTCTCCGCGATTATCTGATACTCTCTGGATATGCCCCCCGTCCAGGTAGGTCTACCGCCATCTCCCAGTCGTTTGCACAGTTAAGAAGAGATGGTAAACTGCTACCAGGTTTACTCGGTTTGGGGTGTGCTGACTTTCCTGCCCTCAGAAAGTATGTGTTTGCGGTTTCTGGCCGGACTTTGCTATTCGCTTACATTCTTGCCTGATCTATTGTCGCAGCAAACTCATTTACCACTTTGTTATGGCGCCAAGTGTATCGCCCTTGCCCTAATGCCACCTTACACGCTGAGAGCACGTGTTCACGTGTCTGCCTCCCCTGGCACAGGGGGCACTGCTCATCATCCGACTTTCCCCTTTTCACAAGGTTTGTGGCGACGGCAGCAGGTCATACATTGATCTAACCACGAAGCTGAGCCTAAGAGGTGCCATATATCATTCCATGTCAAGGACTTCTGCAGGGCTCCTTCCTATGTAGTCCATTGGCCTTGTTGGACCTGCTGCACTGCTTTTTGCAACCTCTTATCCTTCTCAGCTCCTCGTATCTCCTGAACTACCATGTCTCTGCGCTCTCTGCTTGATGCCTTGGACCACCAGCGGATGTCTCAATGACCAAATCCCCGTCTATTCGTTTGTGTGTATCCGATTACCTCTCTCAGTTTGAGTGACTCTTCAGCAGCATCAACAGCTTCTTCCACTCTCCACTTCCTTCCCGTTTTCAGTGTGGGCTGAATGGACTTAACTACGTCATCAGCTGACTCGCGTAGCATCATTGCAAGCCCTGCTTTTCCAACTTTGTACTCTTCAACAACTGACTTGAAGGGAAGCAGAAGTTTTGACTTTTTGCAGTACATTGCTACATATGACAGACCTGGAGATACCCCTAGCCATTTTCTCATGAATTTGTTGACCTTCTGCTCTATAGCTTCCACTGTACTTGTGCTTATTTCATATATAAGCAGTGGCCACAGCAACTTCGGTATCAACATGAACTGGAGGCACAACAGTTTGAATTTTCCCAGGAGTCTGCTTTGGTCTATGATCTGTAGTCCATTGTCTGCCATTTCGATTGTCTGTTGCACTGCCTTCGAGTCTTTTAAAGAGGCATCGTACACCCTGCCAAGACATTTAACAGGTTCCTCAATGACAGTAGGGATTCTTTGGCTGGAAACCGTGAATATGACCTCTGCTAACTTCCCTTTCCTGACTGATAGGCTTCTCGACTTCTTGGGTTTGAAGCTCATTCTGCACCAGCTGACTAGTTCATCCAGGCGTGCTAACATCCTCCGGGCATGATGTTCATCTGATGTCAGAATTGTTGTGTCATCCATGAATGCTTTGAGCGGTGGCATGTGACACATTCCAATGATCTTTGGGCCTATAGTCATTCCTTCAGCCGCATTAAGGATTACCTGCATAGCCATGACGAATAGTATCGGAGAGATGGTACATCCCATCGCAATTCCAACTTCAAGGCCAATCCACTTTGTTGTGTACTCTCTGGTTGAAAATCTGACAGAAAACCCTGCGAAATACAGCTTCAGCATTGCTGCAATCTCTTGTGGAACATGATACATTTCTAGGGCCTGCCACAACATCTGGTGTGGAACGGATCCATAAGCATTCGCTAGATCCAACAGATTACATGGAGGTTTGTTCTGTCAGACTTTGCCTTTTGGATTGCATCCCAGATCATTTCGGCATGCTCTAGAAACCCTGGTGTACCTGGGATACCTCCTTTCTGAATGGTAGTGTCAATGTACCCATTTGCCAGGAGGTATGTAGTGAGTCTTTTCGCCATTACTGAGAAGAATATCTTCCTTCCACATTGAGTAGTGAGATTTGCCTGAACTGACTGATGTCTGTGGAATTTTGTTCCTTCGGGATGTCGACTCCGTTTGCCTTTCTCCATTCCTTGCTTACGAGTTGGGTTTTCCACGCATTCTTCAGTAAACGGAGCAGTCGTTTGAGAACCTCAGGGCATCTTTTATACACCACATATGGAACACCATTAGGACCTGGAGCTGACTTGCACCGAGCTTTCTGGACAATGCTTTCTACCTCTTGCACCGTTGGGGGCTTGGTGTTAAATTCAGCTCCTGGCTTACCCGGCCATTTAAGGACTGCCATGCTGCTGAGCGGCTCATCTTTGCGACCATCTAAATATGTCATTCTAAGGTGTTGTTCCAGTCTTCTTTCCTGTGTTTAGCGTACCCGACCGTGGCTGCTCAAACAGTTCTTTGGCAAACTTGAAGGGCTCCCTAAAGAATCTTTCCCTATCCCTTCGATCTTCCTTCTTATCCTGCACAACCTTTCCGCTCTACAAAGAGCATTATGTTGGAATTTCAGGTGCTCCCAAACTTACCGTAACCCTTCCTTCTCTGTGGCAACTGCGTTCTTGAACAGTTTTCGGGCATGCTTCTTCTGTTTCCTGATTTCATCTATTTTAATTTGTCTTCTACTTTTCCATGGTGGGTTACTTTCCCTTGCCTCCCTCACTCCAAACACTTTGCGACAGTGCAGATATACTATGTCGCCGAAGATTTCCAGCTTCTTCTCCAAAGTTAGCTGCTTCAGGTTGTTATCCAACTCTTTTGCCAAGGCTTCGTCCAGCTGTTCCCAACGCCCTTTTGCACTGGCAGGTGGAAACTTTATTGCATCTCTCTTCCCGTCCAAGAAGTGTGTGAGATCATCATCTGGCAGATCAACTTGAATGTACTCAGCACTGTGGATTGACTCCTGGCTGCGTTCTTCTAACGTCTTATCCGTCGAGACAGAGCGCTGTTGATCTCCCCTTGATGACCTCCCACACCCCTTTTTTCGTTCTGTGGATTTTCATTCCTCTCTGAGTAGACAATTCCCTACCACAGGCACATGGAAATTCCAGCAGTTGTTCAGAGCTCGAAGTCCGTGTAACGGGTCTGGTCGATTCCATTGAGGCGCCTGTGGATTCATCATCCTCCCCCCTTTCGGTGAATCCTGGGGGCATCTATCGTTTTTTGGGTCCTGTAGCAATTGAATACAGCTTACGGGGTGCTAACATAACTAATCACCGACAAAAGCACGTCTGATTCGTTGCATCTTAAAAGTAATGCTACTCTTATGTTATTGTGATACAAATACAATGTACACATTACAACATAAAATTACTGTACTGCAAGATACTGTTCTTTAACAAATATTAAATAAATAAATAAAAATTACAGGAGAATAATAATAGTGTAAAAGTAATATGATGACTGTCGTAAGTACGAGTGGTCGTATGTGTCATATGTAATTAAGACGAGACAATCTGTTTTGTAACTGTCACAAGGTTAACCCTAGGATTAACCAGGGATAGTTGATCTTGGTTGCACAGGATTTATCAATGGCTCGGACTTGCCAGGCAACCGGGTAAAGATAGACTGTAGAGGCAGAAGAAGGCGAATTTGAGAAAGTGGGATATGTTCCCAGTATACATATACAGTGATTCAGAATCCCGTAACGCTATCACCTCTACTAATTTATCTGTCCTCTCCTATAGCTTGTTAGCCCCCAACCCCTATTTCACCCTGAGTGTACAGACGAGTAAGAAAGGAAGAACTGTATGTCTCTCTCGCACACTTTCTTTTCTATTTATGTAAGTAACGTGTGTTGGTAACGCAAACACTATTACAACATTTATTCAATTACTTATATGTAGCACAACATCCAAATAAAATAATTCAATTACAATGACACCTAAATATAACAATACCTGGAAAAGAAGGGGGTAATTAATAAATAACAAGCACCATATAATCTTACTTCTATACTACGATATACTATGATGATAAATGAATTCTAATACTAAACTATTAACTTAGTTATCTACAGCCTGGGTAAAAGGATATCTTGTTTCTTGGCCTCTTTCTGAATGTAAAAAAGGCTCTGGGCAATTGTCCAAAATAGGCATGCCTTTGTCTGTTTTCAATAACACTGTCCGGCCTACTTAATGTCCTTCATGTGTCGATGGCCGGATCTTTTGTTCTTCACAATGCGAGATTTGACAATGCAACGAGCGGCTGGGTTGGTGTGTTCATAGTTGTGTTGAACGCAATACTAGGCTATGGAGTCTTTGTCTGGTAATCAGAGGTCCGCTTGGTGTGATCGCGTTTTGCCCGTGTGGCATTGTATATATATATATATATATATATATATATGTTGGCGTGGCAGGTTACGTTTTTGTAAAATCGTCCCTTACTGTGTAACTTCTGATCCACATTTTTCGTGTTTAGCTTCTTGTAAAAATCGTCCCTTACTGTGTATTTTCTGATCCATAAATTTCCTCTTGCATATTTATCTTCGTTCAGACTATCGGTCTCCCTTAATCCAACATTACCTCGCATGTTCCGTGGGAAAATGTTCCGCAAAAATATTCCCTCTACTTGCTTGTCGCCGATCCGACTATGATCTTCCTTTATGCTTGGTTATAAGCAACAAAATACGTTTGTGTTACTGCCGTTATGTGCACACAATCGAGCCGTATTGGCGACTTCTTCTAATTGTTCCTGGTTGGTCTGTCGTACTACTGTCTCATTGTTATGTACACACTCTATGCAAAATGGGTTCCTTTCCCATGGGTTTAACAAGAGCGCGACCTGTAGTGAACAATAGGTATTAAGAATCTAAATGTAGCCTTACTCGCGCCTCGTGACAGTAACGTATCCAGCTGTATTCATAAAAATTATAACATTAGGGCTCCAAATGACACTGTTGTAGTTTAAGATAGATAATCTTTTGCTTGTCTTTATTTTTCTTTTATTTCCTAACATTTATATTACTATTATAGATGAATAATAAAAAGGTCAGAAAATTGCTTAAGTGGAAACCATAAAATATTCCAAAATATCCATTTGTATTCCTTCAGATAAAAAGTATCGCTACTCCACGTCGAGCGACTGTGATCGTCATCTGTATCTTCGTCGTTCTCTTCTGTAGTGCTGCCCCGGTGTACATTGTCAACAAAATGGACATGACATTTTCTTCATTGTGAAACAAAACTATTTTTGGACTTGTTCGCATGGACGATCGAGAACACGTGGAAAGAATTTCATTTGTTATCAACAACTTCTCTATTCCTTTGATAACCTTTGTGATGATTGTTATATGCACGATAATACTTTCGCTAAAACTTCAAGACAGAACACATTGGAGAATGAGAACCACCATTCATGCACAGATTGACAGAGTTTCCACCCGTAACCAGAAGACAGCGAAAATGGTTGTGATGATTTCCACTTTATTTATCGTTTGCTTTACTCCCATTACCATCATAATGTTAGCAGTTGCATTGGTGTCCGAACTAACATTGCATGGAAAATATTTAAATATGGGAATGATGTTTGCCGGACTTGGTTATGTAATGGAGGGTATAAACTCTTCTATGAATATCTTTATTTACTATCGCATGAGCAGTAAATACAAAGATCACTTCCGCAAGCTTTTCTTCCGTGTTAGAATAAAAGGGTAACCCAGGTGTTAACTACAGAATTAATAGAAACACTAAAATTTGTTTGAATGGTTTCGTTCTTTGAGTAGGAATCTCTAAAGATGGATCATTGCAAATGAATGTCTTAGTGACATGGTCAGGACTCTGAGATTAAAAGTAGCTAACACACAGAATGGTGTTAACATTTTTGAGATGCAGTCATACCAAAAATTCGACTGAAACATTACAAGTCAAATGTGACTTTTTAAAATCAGAAGTTGAATAAATGGTAAATATTCTCACTGAATAATGGTTTACGACCGATTTTACTTATGTATTATTGCAACAGGACTATTACATCGCCCAGAAAGCATGCTTCAGCAACAGACATTATCGGCAAGATACACTACAGAAGAGACAATGTTCAAAATATTCCCAAGTATATTATCACCAAACCCCTCCATCACCAACACCCTGTATGGAGATACAATGCTGCTAAAAGGACATATACAGGGTGTCCATAATAGAATGTACCTATTTCTTTTTTTTCTACCTACTTGACCAGTGTGTGGAGAGACATGTAACAATTACCGGTTGCAACTTAACTGCGAAAGTTTCACTTGAAATACACACCGTGCGCATGCGCACTCTGCCATCACTGGTGTCAATACCTTGTCGAGGTATGGCGGCTTGCGTACCCTGATTACCCCCAGAGCTATGACAGCGGGAGTTTTACTGCTGGAAGGTTCTACCAAGCTGGCAGGGGTCAGACTAAATCAGACACCTTGGTCCTACAGGTTGGGGGTTTTAGCATAGGGCTGACACCGCTGTCTATGTAAAAAGAAATGAAGTTACGGAAACGACAACAAATGAACAAACTTTGCTGCGGGATGGACATCCGGAGTCTGAGGCGCGTATGACTGTCAGTTGTGAAAGCCGAAAGGAAGCCATTGACTTGAAAACGGACGTCCTGACCGCAAAACGCGAAACAAGAATAGGATTTTGGAATGTCAGAACAATGAACGAGACGGGTAAACTAAAACAGGTCACAGCAGAAATGAGAAACTATAGATTACACATTCTAGGTATAAGCGAGAACAGATGGACAGGGGCAGGAAAAGTTAAAACAGCAACAGGAGAAACAGTACTTTACTCTGGAAGAGAGGATGGACAGCACAATGAAGGTGTAGCCATTATTCTACAGAAAGGAATAGAAAGGACATTACTGGAATGGAAACCCATCAACAACAGACTGATAAGATTAAGATTGAGAGGGAGATTCACCAACACTACAATAATACAATGCTACGAACCAACGATGATAGCGATGAAGAGGTCAAGGATGAATTCTATCAACAACTGCAGAAAGAAATGGAAGACACACCTAGATATGATCTTATCATAGTAATGGGAGACCTCAATGTGAAAGTTGGAACACACAATACGTATATGAAAGAGTAATGGGGAAATGCGGCAGCGGAACAGCAAACGAAAATGGGGATAAATTAATAAGTTTCTGTAGCATTAACAACCTGGTCATTTGTGGTGAAAATACAGCGATGCAACGATAAAATTCCTCCATTTATAAAGATAACAGTTAAAATAAAATGTAGGGATAAAATTTAGATAAGATACGCTGCTGCTTCTTCGCCCATGCCATCGTTTTCTAGTGTCATTGAAAACCAACTAGTTATAACATGGAGACAAAATGCCTATTCGTTTAGACGGGGTAGAAACTGAGAGAAAAGGAAAAAATGATGCGGTCTGCACACGTGTTTGAATCTAAAGCCTAGCAGACGCAATTTGTAGTTTTAAAAAAAATATTACGCCACTAGTTGACACAATGTAAGGAATTGGACACGAAAACGACCTTAGCTCTTGTCAGAAACAGACGTATCTTAGACGTTCTACGGTAAATAGTCGTTTTTAATTTGAATATAGCGGCAAACGCCGTGAACGAGTAGTAAAAACAAATTTCAAGACTAACATGGAAAACAATTATGTATTTTCTTAATAATAAGTTTAGAAGAATAAAAGTTAGCTAGTTTGATAGTCCATTCTTCCCTGTGAAATAATATACTTTCAATTACGAAGACGGACAGATAACACGGAAGATATTGAGGAAAGACTGTATTGTTCAATACAGACGAGCAGACAGTTATTTGTGCATACTTCTCACTAAAGTTACTTTTGACACGTCCTTGAGACTAAAGCAGAAAAACAAATTACATGTGGACAAGGGGCAGACAAGAACGGTAGAATCTAAAAATAACTTAGCATAAAAATATTATACGTAAGTGAGACACAATTTGTGTAGTTTTTTTTGTAGTTAGTATAAAAACCAAGTGTAATTTTGGGAAAACCCAAGTTCAGACGGACAGACCGACAGAAATACACTTCACACTAGACCGAAACTGGACTCAAATTGGACATTTAGGTTTAGATATTTAAACTGTAGAGGGGAAGTACTCCGATTGGACAAAAGAGTAATAGTATTGACAAAAATTTAGCCGGCAAGTGCCATTTGTTGAAGACTGTCCACAGGAACAGATCGTTGATGCTTAGAAGTGTGACGACCATTAAAGATATATAATATTACCAGTGGGACGATATAGTCTAGCCAGCAGCTCAACTGAGTTTGTGCTAGTACAACGTATCTGTGTGTTTTCATTTTGAATTGTGGTAAGGGAAAATATATTCACCTTTTATTTAACAGTTCTGAGTGATTGATACTGCCATATAATGAAAAATGATTACGACAAGTGAGTATTTATTCTAGGTCCCCAGCGACAGTCCAGGGCCTAGAGGCGAATGAATAAAATGAAAAAAACATATCCAAGAATGTAGAATACAAATCTTTATTTCAGGAGATCAGTGGGAACATATCACCCACCTTATTATATGGAAGAAAGAGATTAATGAAAATATTTCAGATGCAGTGCAGTTCATAGAGGAATGGGAAACTGGTCTATTTGATAACAGCCTGGATGAGATGTGCTGGGTCGGTCAGAGAGATCTGATCATGTCTTGTTATTTTATGTATTATGGTTAGTAAACATGGTGAAGTAGGCAGTGTGTTAACACATGGCCTAATTTTGTGGTTTCAGAGTTTCTTTATCTGGCACTGTGCTAGTGCCCGATGTTCTGAAGAAATCCAACGGTGGATGAATAAGAAGCCTATCATTTTACCGCAGCAACTGTGAGGAGTGGGCCAAGTGAACAACTTTACTACATCGTCACAGGCCAGTTAAGTATTGAAGACCTGGCCTGCTGCTGATTCATCAACCTCAATAAATAAAGTTAAAACCACTGTGCATAACGAACTTTGCCACCATTTACCCTGTTAAAAAGTCAATGAACAGTAATAACAAAGACTGGGTATGATGACACTACCACGACCCGACATCCAGCACTAGTTTTCCCAAAGACTGTAGTTCGTATCAATATTAGCAAATTTCACTTATATATCTATGTACAAACCTTTCATGTAATTATTCAATTATATGCTCTTGTATTAATATAAATTCATATTGTTTCACACGTCCTGACCAGAAGAAAACTTGGTTCAGGACTAAATAAATTTGAAAAAATTGTAAATTGTAAATTTTAAACCCAGTGTTAATTGACTTGATCATAGAACTTAGTATTAGACCTAGTGTTTATATGTGTGTGTCTGTGTAATTAATTACCTGCACACCACATTTCATTACCCTAGACATTAAACGTAGCTAACATACATAATAGCAGAATAAGTCTGTTTGAGGTCATAGGTGGTAGCAGAAAGGTATCCTGTAAACTCACATAAACTGTTATCTTCAGGGACCTTCACAGCTGACCTCATTCAGTACAGTAGGTACCATAGCAACCACACTTAATAACATCAAAACCACCACATCATTGGAGGAACACTTTTTTCCCACACAAGGAAATTCACAAATTAACATGGGATTCACCAAATGGTCGGGACAGAAACCAGATGGACCACATCATGGTTAATGGTAGATGGAGACATGCATTACAAGATGTGAAGATAAGAAGAGGTGCAGATGTGGGAAGTGATCACCCTTTAGCAGTAGCAAAACTGAAAGTGATACTCAGAACGGCTGGACCAACTGTAACTACACAAAAAAGGTTTGACGTCAGCACATTGAAGAACCCCCTTACCAGAAAAGCTTTTGTGGCTGATATAAAGAAGCGATATCAATTTGCCAAAAGTCAGGAAAAGACATTGACTGATAGTATAGACCAGAAATTCAACACCATTTCAACAATATATAAGGAAAGCAGCAAATCATGCTTGTGATTCCAGGAAAGGAAGAAGCAAGACTGGATAACACCAGAAACATTAAACACCATAACGATGAGAAAGGAAATGAAAAGAAAGAAAACAGAAGCGAAGTCCCCAAGGTTTAAGCAATTATATAGCGAACAGTACAGTCAGCTGGACAAGGACGTTAAACGCCAAACCCGAGTCAACAAAAGGAATTTCCTAGACAATCTTGCAAGACAGGCAGAAGAGGCAGCACTGAGAAATGAACAAAGCACAGTATACAAAATAACTAAAATCATCAGTGGAAAACGAGGTGCAAACAATATTACATTAGTAAGAGATAAGCAAGGAAATCTCATCTCGACAGCAGAGGGACAGGAAACAAGATGGGCAGAGCATTTCAGAGAAACTCTGAACAAGGAACCACCAGAGACACAATTGAATAATCATGAGGCTGAAAACGATCTAGATGTTAATACAGACATTCCACGAAAAGAAGAAATCATAACAGCAATCAAAGGGTTAAAGAAAGGAAAAGCTCATGGCCATGTTAACTTAAATGCAGAACTATTTAAGACATACCCTGAGCTAACAGCAGAACTATTAGAACCACTATTTGCACAAGTCTGGAAAACAGGGACAACACCAACGGAGTGGAACAAAGGAATAATTGTCAAATTGCCAAAGAAGGGAGATCTTTCAGACTGCAATTATTGGGGAGGAATCACTCTTCTCTCAGTTCACAGCAAATACTAGGCAGGATAATTATAGAGAGAATTTCAAAAGCAGTAGACCACAAACTGAGGAAAGAACAAGCAGGATTTAGAAAGAACAGAAGATGTGTAGATCATATATTTACCCTCAGGAACATTATAGAGCAGTGCTCAGAATGGCAAAGACAGCTGTACATTAATTTCGTTGATTTTGAAAAGACTTTTGACAGTATACATAGGGACAGTTTATGGAAAATACTGACGGCTTATGGAATTCCAAGCTGCATAGTGTCAATCATAAAAAGTCGCTATGCTAACTTTACGTGTAGCGTTGGGCATAGCAACCTAACCTTTGAAATGAAGACAAGAGTACGAAAGGGATGCCCCTTATCAACCACTCTATTTTTAACAGTCATAGAATGGGTGATGCGCCAGACAATAGAGGGCAGTCCAAGACGAATAAGATGGACTACATTTTCTACATTACAAGATCTGAAATATGCAGATGACATTACACTACTAGCACATTCACATCACCACATCCAGGAAAAAAATGGATAGACTTAATAAGAATAGCCAGCAGGTGGGCTTAAACATCAATCTAAAGAAGTCAGAGGTTATGACGCTCAATGTAAGCAACCCTGAACCCATATCAGTAAGGAATCAGCAACTGGAACAGACAGACACCTTCACATACCTAGGAAGCATAGTAACACCAGACGGCGGAGCAAACAAAGACATCAACAACAGAATGAACAAAGCAAGAACAGCCTGTTTCAGTCTAAACAACATCTGGAAGTCTTCTCAGTACATCACAAGGACAAAATTAAGATTATATCAGAGCTTTGTTCTTTCTGTGCTTTCTATTGTGCGGAATGCTAGAGAGTTACAGAGATTGAAATGTCGAAATTGTCATCTTTTCACACAACATGCCTAAGAAAAATTCACCGAATCTTTTGGCCGAATACCATCACCAACCAAGATCTGCTTACTCGAAGCAAGCAAGAGGACATGCACACCATCATAGCTGGCAGACGCTGGAGCTGGGTTGGCCATGTTCTCAGAAGAGACCCCGATGCCATCACAAGAACGGCCGACCAAAAACAACTTGACGGAGGACTGTGGAGGCTGAGATGCAGAGAATGAACCAGAGTTGGAGCACTGTACGAAGGATGGCCACCGATCGAGCAAAGTGGAATCAATTTTTTGTTGCCCTACAAGACGCCACCTGGCGTGATGGCCACTGACTGCTTTGACGATTGGCGGCTAAGGATCAAAGAAGAAGAAGAAGCATGCGCACTGTTTTTGCAAAATGGCGCCGACCAAGCAACAGAAGGCGTTTTGTGTTGTAAAATATTGAAAACGACGTCTGTTATCGCAGTTCAACGCAATTTTTGGCGACAGTTTGGGGTTGATCCACCTGATAAGAATTCCATTAAGCGTTGGTATACGAAATTCCTGAAGGAAGGTGGCCTGTGCAAAGGCAAAAGCACCGGTCGCCCGTCATGTTCGGAGGAGGCAGTGGATAGAGTTCAGCAAGTCTTCCATCACAGCCCCATGAAGTCGGTTCGAAGGGGGAATCGTGAGTTGAAAATGCCCCCCAGTACGGTATGTAAAGTGCTTCATTAGCGTTTGAGAATGACGGCTTACAAACTGCAACTAGTGCAGGAACTCACTGAACCAGACAAAGCACTCTTACGTTTCTCATGATATTCTCGGCATAAATGTTAAACAGGTAAGGGGAAAGGGTACAGCCTTGTCTTACTCCTTTCTGTACTTCAAACCATTCTGATGTTTCCCCCTCTATTCTTACGGCTGCCTGTTGTTCTTGGTACAGCAGTGCGATGAGTTGTATAAGGTGGTTTGGAAATCCTATATTTTCCATAATAGTCCATTACTGCTGATGTTGTACACAGTCAAAAGCTTTGGTGTAATGAATGAAACAAATATATAGGTCAACGTTGAATATATATATATATATATATATATATATATATATATATATATATATATATATATATATATATATATATATATAGATATATAGATATATATATATATATATATATATATATATATATATATATTGTGACAAACGAGCGCAAAGGCCTTTTTGCTCCATCTTTTCCTACATCTTTCGTATTGTATTTTCTCCGACATTTGCTCTTTCATCTCATATTTGTGATCCACATTTGCTATTTCATTGTTGTGATTACTCGCGACCGGTATCTAGAGAACCACATTTGTTCTTTCATCGGGGGAAAGAAAAATCCTTTGATTGAGTCCACATGCCTGACATTATCGTTTGAAGCCCACATTGCATCGTGATAAATCTGGTAAAAACACATATGGTCATCCGAAACACATCTGGGCGCGCTGTAATTTCTGTGACACCACATTGGACGCCCAGATTGGCCAGGGGAAAACGTCTCATGCTGTAATGGTGTTATCTTGGGTCGGCCGCGGTTCAGACAAGCGTTGGTTTACCACATTGGACGCCCAGCTTGGCCAGAAGACTTCCAGAAATATATAATACCGCATAATCTACTAGAGTGAAGCAGTCCAGTTTTTTACCTTGTGAGGAAGAGATTAAACCCAAAAACGCATAGCCTAATACACGTGTTTATTCAGAGTGGATGATAATTCAGTTCTGTGATTAATTGTGTTCTTAAAGGATTTTGCGAAGGGAAAAGAAGGTTAGTAGATCTTATACTTATTAATACATTTTCTTATTTTTGTTTATTTTAACCTCACAGCTAAAATGTGCGAAAGATAAAGTTTCAAATAATTCTTGGCATAACTGATTAATAAAATCAGAAGATTTTCCTAGAAGATGATAGGAGGTAATTAATAGTTCATATTTCACCTTTATCATCATCACAGTCTCCCATGCGCACAAACTCTCATGCACAAGATATTTAACATCATTAGAATTGAACTCAGAGAGAGAGATGAATTATGAGCAGTAGTTTAAATGCAAGTCAACCAGTGATGTTAAATGTGAAAAACTTACGAAGACTTTTGTGTGTCTTCAGTTCATCAGAAGTCTGAGTCTACACGCAACGTGTCTGACGTCTAACCAGAAATAAGTTATTAAAAACGGACATTTGGCTAGCAGAATTCGCCAGAGGACATCTTTCATTCCTCAATTAAAAAGGAATATTGTCTCACCCACAAGTCATAAGGTGGACGCAGCATTTTTCGTCACCATATACTGCTTGCTCACAAGTTCAATACATCGTTATCACAAGTTCAATACAGAGTTATCACAAGTTCAATACAGAGTCATCATAAATTCAAATCACTCGAAAGATCATTATTATCTGAAGTCAAGCAAAAGAGCTCAAAAGAGGAATCGCATATTTATACCACGTGCAACACACTCTTAAGCGCATTTTATGAAGCAGACTCGAAAGTATATGAATCACGACTACATACGCAAGATTATGAGTCTACATATCACTAACATTTCGTGAAGATATCCAGTCTGACCAGTACCGTCGGGAGATTAGACAACAGACTTTTTGTTCATATGACAACTATTAACTGTTGATCCACACTACAGAGATATACTCAAACAGTGAAGGAATATACATTGATATCTCGTCAGCGTTCTCCGTACGACAACAATATTCATCAGAACGTCCTCAGCTTAGAGATACCCCACTCGACATAACGTATAACAACTTGGGACATTTTATGCATACATGTGAATCCTCATATCTAGGAGAAGCATTTAGAGACACATGGACTGTGTAGAGTACTCACCATTTTGGTAACACGTATCATATCACATCATCATTTCACTTTACACCAGTTCATTCTTAATTAACTATTACTTAATTAACTGTAATTTTATTATCTCATCTGTGTGTTTTGTGTGAATCGTCTTTCACCATCATCACGTTCTAACCATTGCTAACCCTATATGTGTAGATATTTCATTAATAAACCCAACGATCGGTTGATCATTATCAAGAGTTTGTTAGTGTATCACTCGTGCTGTCGGTGTTACATATTCACCTATAGGAACCTTTCTCTACTCAGATGAGGTTGGGGGCTTTTTCTTTACGTGATCTAAGGGCAGAAGCTAAGGTCGTGGGGAAACAGAACTCTTTCCATAATTAATTAGAAAACACTGTCTAGTGGAAAGCATTCGCATTCCTGTCTTCTTGTCCCTATCTCGTATAGGTCTTTATTCTTTCTTAACGAGCCAATGTCTAGAGACCTTATATCTAATATCTCATAGACTATTCCTGGCAAAAACTACTGTAGTAGTTGCCCCAGTGACTCACCACACGACATATATATATATATATATATATATATATATATATATATACATATATATATATATGTATATATATATATATATATATATATATATATATATAGATATATATATATATATACATATATATATATATATACACATACGAGGGGAAGTCAGTAAGATACAAATGGTTATGAAAAAAATAATAAATGAGATACGAACTTGAACACCATGTATTATTGCACTTACATTTCCCCTTTATTTCTCTACATAATCTCCACCAACATTGATGCACTTGTCCCATCGCTGTATTAGTGCTTCGAAACCTGCAGCACAGAAGTGCGTGCTCTGCTGTCTCAGCCACATTCACACCTCACGTTCAACCTCTGCATCACCCGCAAAATGTTTACCGCCAAGGTGAGCTTTTAGTAGACCAAACAGATGAAAATACCTCGGGGCTAAGTCGGGACTGTAAGGCGGATGTTCAAGAATTTGCCACCCTAGTTATTCAATTTTCTCCTGCGTTAATCGAGCTGTATGTGGTCTGGCATTGTCGTGATGGAGCAGTACTCCTCTAGTCAGTAGGCCTGTGCGTTTTCTTCGAATTTATCGACCCAGTTATGTACCGCTTGTCGCGACAAACAATTCACACCGTAAAGAGGAAATATTTCCTTATGAATATCTTTTGCAAGAAGTCCTTTTGACCAAAAAACCGCACAACAGCGCGCTGTTCTTCGTTTGTACACTCCACGAGGACGGTCGCCATTTGTATCTACTCTGCGCATGCGACACCTTGCAGTCTGCTACCTAAGCTAATCATAATGCTGGATGATACTGTCGCCGAACGACACCTTTAGAAACCACCAAATACCATTTTCAGCTTCCCCATATCAGTTTTTTACCTACTTACTGACTTCCCCACGTATATATATATATATATATATATATATATATATATATATATATATATATATATATATATATATATATATATATATATATATATATATATATAATTAATCTTTAGGTTACACAATTTGCATTTAAATACATATACGTTTCTAAATGTCCGTTCTTAGTACCTATATTCCCCTAATAAGGTTAATATCTTGAATTGTGTTTAGTTAGGAGTGTTAGAGGAAGAATGTAGCATAATGGCCATATATATATATATATATATATATATATATATATATATATATATATATATATATATATATATATATATATATATATATATATATATAAAGTATTTCTCTTTTACTTAAACCTTGTTCCGCTACTACACCTTCCACCCGCAATAAATGAAGTGGTGAGAGAATGCACTTCATGTCTGTTACCTTCTACAACTGAACACTACATTTCGTATTACTCATGTTTCTAAGACTGAATGCATAATTTCAGAATGTACCTTTCCGTATAAATTTAAAGGCGATTCATTTACATTGAAATTACCAATATTTGACCCGATGGGCGTTAATTCTTTTAATTTTTTAAATTTTAAAATTGTTACAGAGGTACTTATGTTTGGTCATATATTGGCCACTAGGCCTGAAGGAGTGTTTTTAATGAAATGAAATGAAACCTTAATAGTCTCATTCATTCATGCACCGTATGAAGAATTGAACCACCACCACTGTAGTTGATACCCGAGCAGAAAGCCTGCAAAAAGCATGCTCATGTTCTTGTGGCAGTAGTTTCAGTAGAAATGTGTATTAAATGACAAGGTGGCCAACCGATGCATAAGCTCATATTGGTAGCCTTGTACGACATGTCTGAGCTAGAAGTAACCTTATTCTGTCTTTATCTCATCAAAGAAACCCCGGGAACTACACTGAGTCAAATAGCATCAGTTTCAGTCTGTCAAGTTGAAGTTGCTTTCACACACACACTGGATGCTCTGTAAGGAAGAGTGGTGTGTTGTTGAGATCAGGCATGCTCCAGTCTACCCAGCTGTAAATGGGTAACTCACCCTAGTCCTGAGTTAGGGAAGGCAAAGGCTCCAGGGGAAGCAGGCCCTAAACTTGGTCACTTCAGCCGACGCAGGATGGTGTATGTATGAAGTAGAAGTGTAGAGTGTAATTACCGCGAATGGTGTACTGTTCGTGTGCTGACCAATATAACCACTCATACACTTGTCTACAAGGCACCAATGCAGACTGCTGGAATCTTAGTTTACTCAATTTATTCAGACGTACACACTGGGACATACGAGTACATCATGGTTTGTTGACATATCAATTTGTAGGTATACATAGCAGATCTGAAGTCATGACACATTCAGAAATAATGGGCAGTACATCAAAAGTTCAATGTCATGATACATTATGGCCACATTCCCCTATCTGACTAAACGCGTCAGTGAAGGCGAATCGATAAATAACTAAAGTTACTTGACGTCCATAGTTTGTAGTATATATTATGAAACCACGAAGGGGGGTTTCTAGCAGGATTGAGATCTCTCTGTCACTGTCCGATAATAAGATAAATAATCTGTTCTCTTGGCAGTGATCAAAACATATGATGACCGAAATCCAACATGGCTACCTCCCTGAGTTGTCGTTCACTCATTCATAGGAAGGAGAATATAAGCCAGAGTTAATTTACAATGGGTATATAAAGGATTTCATAAATGTTTCCATACAGCTCTACGGTGATCAGGTTAGTTCACGTAGCCATAACCGCTGCAGGAAAATCTGTCATCTTCGTCGATACCAAACACGACACTAGCATAGCGAAGCACAAAAGTCAAGCTAGGCCTAACCGACGAGAGATCATCAAAAATAGGAGCTGGGTTTACCTGGAGTCCGAATCATCTATATACTGACATAAGGAGAGTCTCTAACACAAACTATCGTAGAGACACCATCTCCTTCAGAAGAAAAACCACTTCGTAAGACATTTTTTCTTGACGAAAGGACCAGCTCTAGAAAAACGTACCTCGCCATTTGTAAGCGGTACATCGGAACTCATCACGACTTGTCAAGACAACTCATACTTCCGCTAGCAAGAATACAAGAATCTAGTCCCTCCTACCCATCCAAAATATACAATATAGGACTGATTCTACTTGTACTAATAATATGTAATACATATGAATTCAGGCCATAAACACAATAAGCAAATTAATATATTTTCTGGCCCTAAAAAAAATAAGTACAAACGCAAGCGCAATATCCTTGCGCTGGATCAATATCCAGAACGATTACTCCTATAATCAAAAGTGTGAATCAAACATGGATTATCTCGCTTTTACCATAAACAGCATTTTCATACACAAATGAATGAATGTCTATATTTTTCCCATATTAAATAGCCATATCGATTTTTGTAAAATGTGCGTCAAAATATGCACGCTACAGATTACCACACCCCTCGGGAAAAAAAAATGGTACATTTTTTTTTTTTGAAATACATGTAGGAGCAACATACAATAGGCTCACAACGCACCAATAACAATGCGCAGATGATAAGCATAAGTTTTATGACCTTAGAAAAAGTACTTCTCTAAGTATAAATATTTCCAGAGAGGTGTCACCAACGCATACTACAATATTAGCAATGACCCAATTTCCACATTAGTTTATACATAAATTCCATCTAAGATATCTTAACATCATGATCATCAAAGACGAAAAACATTGAAAGATCAGCGGTGAATACATATCAATGAACCGCTAAGTAGTGTTACAATCAATATATGATATATTACATATGTGTACACATTTCAACATAGAAACAACTGTATCAAAGTTGTATAACAGTTATGAATCATGTGGGCATCTAGACAAAATATCTGCCATCACATTTTCTGACCCACGGATAGCTCGCACCGAAAAATGAAATGGCTGTAGAGCAATTGCGTATCGCGTTGATCTCGCGCTCTTCAGATTTTTACTCTGAATAGCCGTAAGAGCTTTCTGGTCGGTTTCCACAATGAAATGCGCGCCCAGAAGAAATCTTTGCAGTTTAAGGATTGACCAAACCATAGCCAATAATTCACGGTCTAGGACCGAGTAATTCTTCTCTGCGGCCTTTAATTTCCGAGAAATATACATCACAGGATGCAGAGTTCCAGAGCACTCTTGCATTAGTGCAGCTCCAATCCCGGTGGATGAAGCGTCACTACGAAGAATAAATGTCTTATCCTTAGAAGGCAATACTAGGATAGGTGAAGTAGAAAACATAGTTTTAACCTTATCCAAAGAGGATTGACATTCTTGAGTCCAATGGACTACATTAGGAGACCCTTTCCTTAGCAAGGAAGAAAGAGGTGACATAATGGAGGACAGATTCGGGATGAATCGTCCATAAAATTGTATTAGACCCAAAAGACTTCGTACCTGCTTTTTAGTCTCAGGAACAGAAATGTTAAGTATCTTACTTGTACTATGGTCTTCTGTTTTTAGGAACCCATGACCAACACGGTGTCCCAAAAAAGACATTTCGCTAAAACCAATACATGCTTTCGATGGTTTCGCTGTCAGGTTATGCTCGCGTAAGATAGACAATAGTTCATTTATACCATTATAGTGATCGTTCCAAGTATCACTGAAAAGACAGATGTCATCAAGATACGCAATGACATCTGAGCGATGAGATAGGATTCGACGCATCATGCGTACAAATGTAGCAGGGGCGTTCATAAGACCGAAAGGCATGAAATTCCATTGGAATAGACCCCTAGGCGTCGAAAAAGCAGTAAACGGTTTGGCGTGTTCGGATAGTGGAACTTGCCAATATCCCTTAGACAAATCGAGTTTAGTAAAGAAGTGAGAATTCGATAGTCTCGTAAGTAGCTCTTCTAGTAAAGGCATAGGTTCAGCATCGAATTTAGTCACTTGATTCAATTTGCGATAATCCACGCAAAGACGTATGTTATTGTCTTTTTTCCGTACTATAACCATCGGCGAAGAATATGCTGATGTGGATGGTTCAATAATTTTTAACTCTATCATCTCATCTAACTCTTTCTCTACCTGTGCTTGAAAATGTATCGGGATAGGATACGGTCTGACTCTTATAGGACTATGGTCAGTAAGAATAATGTCATGTTGAATGACATCAGTTTGACCAGGAATGTCAGTAAGGACATCCTGAAATTGTTCTAACATAGTAGAAACTTGTTTCTGCTCTCCTGGAGATAATTCTGGAGAAATTGCAACATCTTTCCATGATTCATTAGAGTGAAGAGGAATCATTGGAAAAGGTAAATTTACATCCGAGAAACTCGTTTCCTCATCCTGTATTACTGACAGAGATGAGTACTGTCCATGTTGGACTGGAAAATCGTCCGTTGCCTGGAAAACAGGTTGTAAATAATCAGGACGTTCATGGAATTCCGTGAGCATGTTGATGTGGAAGGTTTTACGCTTCCCGTCAATATCGACGATATAGTCAACATCGGAAACCTTTGATATTATATCGTACGGACCTTTCCAAGAAATGAGAAGTCTATTTTCCCTACAAGGTAGCAAGACAAATGCTTTGTCACCTGGACAAAGTTGACGCAAACATCTCTTTTTATTGGCAAATTCCCTTGCCTTCTGTTTCGCAAATTCAGAAGAAGCAGTTGCCAATTTGCATGCTTCAATAATCTTGTGTCTAAGTGCGATGACATATTCATAAGAGGATTTTGTGTCATCGACAATATTATCAGCAGTTATAAGATCATGAAGTAAGGACATAGGACCTCGCGGTTTCGCGCCAAAGACAAGTTCAAAGGGAGAAAATCCTGTATGTTCGTTAGCGACCTCTCTATATGCAAAGAGAGCCGCGGGTAAAACCCTATCCCAATCCTGAGGATGATCTTCTGTTATCTTACCTAGTAGGTTTTTCAGAGTTCTATTCAAACGTTCCACCATCCCATTGGACATAGGATGATAAATACTACTCAGCGATCTCTCTATCTTCAGAGTCGACATTACTTGAGACATGGTATCCGATATGAGTTGGGTACCATGGTCGGATAATATTTCTGCTGGAAACCCCAGACGAGAAAATATTAACCAAAGAGCATCTGCGACATCAGCAGTAGTTATGCTCTTTAGAGGAACAGCCTCCGGCCAACGTGTGCACATATCAACACACGTCAAAATAAATTGGTGTCCTCTAGCAGACTTTATCTTAAATGGACCAATGATGTCTATCGCCATTTTTTGAAATGGCCGAATGGGAATGTCTGCAGCCTGAATAGGTGCATCATGGCGTGGACCTCTGGATTTAATCTCTTGACATACTTTACAAGATCGACAATAGATTCGTATGTCCTTATTCACAGCAGGCCAAAAGAAAGATTGAAGAACTCTAGCTTTAGTACGGGAAAAACCCATATGTCCAGCACACTGCGAATCATGAGCGTGCTGTAAGATTTTAACTCTCATATTTTTAGGCACAAGGATTTGAGAATGAATGGACTTAGCGGAGTCTTGTACCATACGTACAAGTACGCCATTCTTCATCGTAATCCAAGATTTACGATTAGTATCCTTATTCGGATCACCTTTTGTTGCCAGAGTAAAGAATTTCTTTAGAGTAGGATCATCTTCCTGCTGTTTGATAAAGGAATCGTGTGAAATCTCCAAGGGATCATCTTGGATCTGCGCATCATTATCTTCAGAATGTGAAGATTGTGGCATATTGAGAGCTTGAGCCCTAGTGATTACTGCATTAGCAGATTGCATATTAACATTTTCCCAATTAGAAATTTGCTGTGGAGTGCATTCTTTCACCCCGTGAATGCGACCGATGATAAGATCAGCGATCGGATTCGGCAAGAGACATGCTTGCACCTCTCCTGTAAAGAAAGGCGTAGCAATATTGATAATGGCAGTGGAGTACTTCTCCAATGTGCCACCAAATGTTACACATTTGACTATATTGCCTGTAGCTCGAGAAGGATTTACGAGTGATTGCCTCACTCCAATGGTAGTGCACCCCGAGTCGAAAAGAATTGATACCGGAGTACCATCTATTAGGCCCCTATTAAAGACAAGAGCACCCCTTCCATTATGCGCGATTGACGCATGGAGAGCGGGAAGTGGGTGACCGCAGCTTAAAGTAGAAACTGTGGTTGGATCGAATAATGTTTTGCATTGCGAACACTCAGATGCTCTAGCAAAATCAAAAGCGGAATTCGCTACACTATTGGAGTCTTTTTTATCATTATTCTGATTATCGGCGTCGTGGAACTCCTGTTGTGCAGAGTTAGCCTGGTAATAAGATTTACCATGTCTTTTGTGTTGTGATCTACCTCGGTTATAATTGTCTCTATAATTATTATTGCCTCTGTTATAACCCCTATTTGGGTTTGAATCATAATATTCATGATCATAATCATCATGCTCATTATATTGAGTATCCCTGTAATATTGTTTCTTTTGTCTCCATGAAGCACTTGGGTAGTTCCTATAGCTACTCCCTTTCCGAGAATTTCTAACATTATGGGTACCCCTCGCGTGTCGAGGACTATCAGCCCGATTCCAGTTCTTCGAAGAAGAACCCTGATTTGAGTGGTTATCTTGGTTTTGATACTTATTCCAATTAACCTTTTTATCAAATTTATTTTTAGCTCCTTGGAATTTGTGTGAGTAATTCTGATTATATTCTGTTGCCGAAGCAACTGGCATACTCTCTTTAATGTTAGAGTTACTAAGAATCATGTCAGGGTGTGCCGTGGCATACTGGTCACAATATTCTTCCATTTGCTTTATTGTACTAGGTTTACGCTCATGTAAGAACTCTAGGAATGATTTATTTACAGAAGACATGACCTTGTCTCTTAGCAATAAATCTGTAAGACCATCAAATGTTTTCTCTGTTTTGGATAATTCAATCCATCGTGAAAGTGTAATTCGTGCTTTTGAGATGAATTCTGAGAATTCTACACCTACCTCAGGTCTCATTGTTTTAAACAAAAGACGATAACCTTCTTCAGACAGCTGATATCTCTTTATCAAAGCTGCCCTAACAGCATCATAATTATCTTTGTCGGCCTCTTCAACAAAATATAACTTACTCAGAGACTCCCCTTTTAGATTTTCAGACAACTGATTCACATACTGTGATTTGTCAACATTATGAGATCGACAAGCCCGTTCAAATCTAGAAAGCCAAAATGTTATGTCATCACTGGTAGGGTTAAACGCTGGTACTTTGACCTTGTACACAAAGGGTTTACCATTACCACCAGATGCCTGATTAGCATTACTCATACATGTCAATTTTAATTTCTCTAATTCAAACTCATGTTCTCTTATTGCTTTTCTCTCTTCAGCTTCTCTATCTAATCTTTTCTGTTCTGCAGCCGCTTCTAATTTTTTCTGTTCTGCAGCAGCAGCAATTTCTAGTTTTTTCTGTTCTGCAGCAGCAGCAACTTCTAGTTTTTTCTGTTCTGCAGCAGCTTCTAATTTTTTCTGTTCTGCAGCAACTTCTAATTTTTTCTGTTCTGCAGCAACTTCTAATTTTTTCTGCTCTGCATCAGCTTCTAATTTCTTCTGTTCTGCCTCAAATCTCCTTTCCTCCACTTGCATCTGCAATTTCTTAAGTTCAGCAGCAGTATCAGCTTCTTTTTCTAATCTTTTTTCTTCAGCTAAGGCTTTCCTTTCTTCTGCAGCAGCTTTTTTTTCTTCTATTTGAAGTTTTCTCTCCTCAACCGCAGCTTTTTTTTCCTCAGCAGCAGCTCTTCTTTCTTCAACAGCAGCAGCAATTTTTTTCTCTTCTGCAGCTAATGCTTTGTCATATTGAGCAACAGCCCATTGTTCTAAGTCTTTTCCAGTCTTATCAAGAGATTTTCCTTGTGTAATGAAATAATCTAATGTAGACATATTGTCTTCTTAAATCAGAAACCTGAAAAAGTAAATAAATTACCCTCTTTCAAGTTAATGGGAGACAAGTCTATACCTTAGACTTAGTCTTAGTCCAAACTTGTATGGTTTATAATAACCAATTATAACTTGAGTACCTGTGGACAACAATAATTGTATCTCAAATACTGTGGGGACAAGCCTTACAAAGGTCTTGTATACCACAATGTAATCAAAGATCACTTGAGTACCTGTAGAACAAATATTTCCCTCTACCAATCACTTTGGGAGACAAGCCTTACAAAGGTCTTGTACATTTTGTTTTATAACAATAACAATCATAAAGTACTGATCTGTACTATACTATCAGTGTATACCACTATAACTTCTACGTCATATGTCAACTAAAGACATTACAAAGGACAAACAAGAAAAGACAATATGAACACATTTGCAGAGATCAAATTAAATTAAATAGGAGAAATGAAAAAAATGATCACAGAGCATCGTGCTGATAACGCGAATGTCGTGGGTTCGATCCCCATACTGGCCACCACTGTAAAGTTTCAGTCTGTCAAGTTGAAGTTGCTTTCACACACACACTGGATGCTCTGTAAGGAAGAGTGGTGTGTTGTTGAGATCAGGCATGCTCCAGTCTACCCAGCTGTAAATGGGTAACTCACCCTAGTCCTGAGTTAGGGAAGGCAAAGGCTCCAGGGGAAGCAGGCCCTAAACTTGGTCACTTCAGCCGACGCAGGATGGTGTATGTATGAAGTAGAAGTGTAGAGTGTGATTACCGCGAATGGTGTACTGTTCGTGTGCTGACCAATATAACCACTCATACACTTGTCTACAAGGCACCAATGCAGACTGCTGGAATCTTAGTTTACTCAATTTATTCAGACGTACACACTGGGACATACGAGTACATCATGGTTTGTTGACATATCAATTTGTAGGTATACATAGCAGATCTGAAGTCATGACACATTCAGAAATAATGGGCAGTACATCAAAAGTTCAATGTCATGATACATTATGGCCACATTCCCCTATCTGACTAAACGCGTCAGTGAAGGCGAATCGATAAATAACTAAAGTTACTTGACGTCCATAGTTTGTAGTATATATTATGAAACCACGAAGGGGGGTTTCTAGCAGGATTGAGATCTCTCTGTCACTGTCCGATAATAAGATAAATAATCTGTTCTCTTGGCAGTGATCAAAACATATGATGACCGAAATCCAACATGGCTACCTCCCTGAGTTGTCGTTCACTCATTCATAGGAAGGAGAATATAAGCCAGAGTTAATTTACAATGGGTATATAAAGGATTTCATAAATGTTTCCATACAGCTCTACGGTGATCAGGTTAGTTCACGTAGCCATAACCGCTGCAGGAAAATCTGTCATCTTCGTCGATACAAAACACGACACTAGCATAGCGAAGCACAAAAGTCAAGCTAGGCCTAACCGACGAGAGATCATCAAAAATAGGAGCTGGGTTTACCTGGAGTCCGAATCATCTATTTACTGACATAAGGAGAGTCTCTAACACAAACTATCGTAGAGACACCATCTCCTTCAGAAGAAAAACCACTTCGTAAGACATTTTTTCTTGACGAAAGGACCAGCTCTAGAAAAACGTACCTCGCCATTTGTAAGCGGTACATCGGAACTCATCACGACTTGTCAAGACAACTCATACTTCCGCTAGCAAGAATACAAGAATCTAGTCCCTCCTACCCATCCAAAATATACAATATAGGACTTATTCTACTTGTACTAATAATATGTAATACATATGAATTCAGGCCATAAACACAATAAGCAAATTAATATATTTTCTGGCCCTAAAAAATAAGTACAAACGCAAGCGCAATATCCTTGCGCTGGATCAATATCCAGAACGATTACTACTATAATCAAAAGTGTGAATCAAACATGGATTATCTCGCTTTTACCATAAACAGCATTTTCATACACAAATGAATGAATGTCTATATTTTTCCCATATTAAATAGCCATATCGATTTTTGTAAAATGTGCGTCAAAATATGCACGCTACAGCCTTGTACGACATGTCTGAGCTAGAAGTAACCTTATTCTGTCTTTATCTCATCAAAGAAACCCCGGGAACTACACTGAGTCAAATAGCATCAGATATATTTGAGTTTCCTCCCCTTACCCATAATCGTGGCAGAGAGTCTGCTCTGTTTAACCAAACTCTGGTTTATAATTAGCTATTCAGTGTCAGACAGTTACATCGTATGTCCTATTTACGTAAAACTGTAATTTACGATTGATTGTTCTTGATAATAGTTATTTACAAGTGGGGAAATAAGGGGGGGGGGGAGGGGGGGGGAGGGGGGGGGGGGGGGGGGGGGGGGGGGGGGGGGGGGGGGGTGGGGGGGGGAGGGGGGGGTGGGGGGGGGGGGGGGGGGGGGGGGGGGGGGGGGGGGGGGGGGGGGGGGGGGGGGGGTGGGGGGGGGGGGGGGGGGGGGGGGGGGGGGGGGGGGGGGGGGGGGGGGGGGGGGGGGGGGGTGGGGGGGGGGGGGGGGGGGGGGGGGGGGGGGGGGGGGGGGGGGGGGGGGGGGGGGGGGGGGGGGGGGGGGGGGGGGGGGGGGGGGGGGGGGGTGGGGGGGGGGGGGGGGGGGGGGGGGGGGTGGGGGGGGGGGGGGGGGGGGGGGGGGGGGGGGGGGGGGGGGGGGGGGGGGGGGGGGGGGGGGGGGGGGGGGATTTGGGGATTTGCTGTTTGCTTATTTTGTGACTCTCTACAGTACTCATATTTTTTTTAAAGAGTATTCACGTTGTGATTTGCTTTTTTTTTTTTTTTGTGTCTATTCTTTCTTTGTTTTCCTTAATAATATACTGAAGCACATTAAAAACGCACCACTATTATATATACTGATGCCGAGAAGCTGGAAAAAATAAGTGTGGGAATGGATTTTCCCCGTGTTCGTCATGAGGTAGAGAGCCAATGGCTGCTGGAATGGAAAGTGCATGATTCAACCAATGGGTTTGTGTACAGACTACATGAAAACAATGAAAGTTACACGTGCAACACGATTCCCAACAGCTATGACCCTGAAAATGTGTACGCGTTGTGCACGATTCCCAACAGCTATGACCCTGAAAATGTGTACGCGTTGTGGCAGTATACTCGGTATAAAACGGCCGTTAAAACAAAACACCCAGTACATGTGCTTGAAATGCCACGACTATCTGAAAACGACCGCCAACGAGCCATTGGTATGTTGGAGACCGGAATGAGCTCGCGGGCCATTGCCAGAAGGATGAATTGTCACCGCAACACTATTGTACGTCTCAATGAACGTTACGGAACCACTGGCAGTGCCGGGATAGACTTCGGAGTGGCCAACCACGAGTTACTACCCCTGCGCAAGATCGTCATATTGGGTTGAGTCACCTAAGGAATCGTTCTCTCCCGGCAAGTCAAACAGCAAGAGCAATAGTGGGTAGACGTGGGCTATTCTCTCGAATGACAGTGATACGACGACTCAGAGATACAGGCCTTACTGCAAGACGACCTTATGTTGGGCCAAACATGACTCACAGACATCGTCAGCAGCGCCTGCAATGGGCAGAGCAACATGTCTGATGGACTAGACTGCAGTGGAATGCTGTCCTATTCACAGACATGAGCAGATTCAACATATCCTTTGCTCATGGAGGTATGCGGATTTGGCGACGGTGTGGAGAGCGCTTTGCAGATTGCTGTGTTCGTCAGCACAACCGATTTGGAGGTGGCAGTATTCACATTTGGGGAGGATTCAGTTTTCACCATCCCTTGTCTCTTCACCTCTTCCGTAGAAATGTTAATGCTGTGACATATCGAGATGAGGTTCTGGATGCATTGGTTGCTCCTTACTTAGTTACTTAGTCGTTCCTCTTCTACCGTGAGGTGTAGAGGTTTGGAAGAGAGAGCGCCAGACTATTCTATCAGCTGTCTTCTTCCTGGCCTGGTTCCATTCTAGTCCTCGGTCCTTCAAAGATTGTCTAATGTTGTCCTCCCAGCGGACTCTGGGTCGCCGTGGAGGTCTGGATCCCTGGCTCTTTGTTTCCCATGCTTGTCGTGGTAGCCGATCTTCTCCCATTCTGCAGACATGGCCAAACCATCTCAGTTGGTTGCTCCTGCGTTCACAAATTATCCAGACTTGCAGCTTCTCTAGCAGGATAACGCACGTGCGCACACCGCATGCATTACGCAGCAATATCTACAGCAGCAGAACATTGTGACGGTTGATTGGCCTGCCCTATCACCAGACATGTCCCCTATAGAACATCTGTGGGACGAGCTTGGGCGCAGAATCTACAGGCAAGGTTCTCAGCTAATCTGTACAGCTCGAAGCTGCTCTTACACGTGAATTCATGTCTGTCTTTGCATTTTGAAGCTGTGAACTGTTATTTCTATTTTGTTTGGTTATTTTCATAAATACGAGTGGCGTTCAGAAAGTAATGCACCACATCGTTTTTATCAGCTAATAATGAAGATAGAAGCATGAAATTTCACACACTTTAAATATAACATGTGCCAATTGTGTGCACCAAGTTGCATTGCAACCGGCCAAATAATACGGCTGCCCTAAACCGTTGAAATGGAGCGTGTTAGCAACTTGTGTTATAAACAGCGAGTTGTGATAGAATTTCTCGTTGCAGAGAAGGAAACTGTTGTGAATATTCTCAAGCGTCTATGTGATGTGTATGGAAGTTTTGCAGTCGACAGGAATACAGTCAGTCGCTGGGTTTAGAGAATTAAAGAATCAGGAATTGGAGATACGGAGCTGCTTGATCGGCCGCGCTGTGGACGTCCTGCCACAGCCACCAACGCAGAAATGTTGAAATGCGCTGAGGGCATTATTCTTACTGATAGGACAATCACTACTCAACAAATGGCCTTACAGCTGTCAGTCAGCATTGGTAGTGCAAATGCAGTTATAAAAACTCTCGGATTTTCTAAGGTTTGGGCAAGATGACCGCCGATTGCAAAGGAAAGAAATTTCTTCTGAATTGTTGGAGCGTTTCAATGCTGATGGAGAGAACTTTTTGGCTAAGATCGTTACAGGTGACGAAACCTGGGTACATCATTTTGAACCTGAGACAAAAAGACAGTCAATGGAGTGGTATCATCCGCAATCACCAAGAAGAAAGAAATTCAAGACAATTCCTTCAGCTGCAAAGGTCATGATCACTGTCTTTTGGGACACCGAAGGTGTGATTCGTGTGGACGTTATGCCAAGAAGAGAGACATTCAATTCGCAAGCTTACATTAAGACATTGAAAAAACTGAATCAACGTTTTCGCAGAATTCGGCCGCACAAGAATCCAGCAGACCTGCTTCTCCTTCACGACAATGCGCGCCCTCACACAAGTCTGGCAACACGGGAAGCAATCACCAAATTGGGTTGGACTGTACTACCCCATCCACCCTATAGTCCCGATTTGGCACCCTCTGATTTTCATCTATTTGGTCCACTTAAAGATGCACTCCGTGGGACAAGGTTTGAAGATGATGAAGGAGTGATTCATGCAGCGAAGAAATGGCTACTTGATCAAGACAAAATCTGGTACCGGCTAGGAATAAATGCACTTGTTTCGCGCTGGCATAAAGTCGTACACGTTGATGGGGATTATGTTGAATGATACCAATGTTTACATGACATATCCATGTATATTGTATATAAATTTCATGCTTTTTGAATAAACAGTTCCTGAGAAAAACGATGTGGTGCATTACTTTCTGAATGCCCCTCGTAGTAATATCGGTAGCTTTATTATTGTTGTAATAAAATTATTTTAAAGCATGTTATTACCATGAAAGTTGTGTCTGGTAGTGGTCAGATGCACCCATTCAACCTAGGCACAATTTCAGTCGGTTATATTAGGGCAAATACACCAATTATGTCTATTTACAGCTGAAATAGACATTTTCGAAATAAAAACATATTGATATGACGACCCCCTTCAAATGAACAGTCGTCAGAAGAATTATAATAATAATCAAAGTCATCTTCATAATCATCACCAAAATCACCATCATCGTCATCACCATGATTGTCATCATCGTCATGGTTATTATTAACATAATCACCATCATTAATCTTTGCTGCAGTCCCAGTGGATCATACGCCAGCAATAACAAGTGAAAAGTCCTACAGCATAGTCTTTCTGATTTATAGATCTTCAACAAAAAAAAAAGTAATTTTCTCTGATTTTTTCATTGCACTGTTACATAAAGAAAACTAATCGCATAAATTCGTTAATGTTTCTTATGGTCCAAATTATTTCCCTTGGCAATAGAATAAGTAGCTCTCCGGGTCTCTGAGAAGACGACGAAAAAATAAGAGTACTGTACCCTTGGGAATATTGTAAAAGGTGACCAATATAAAGATGTATATGGTGTTGGCAAACCTCATCATGCAAAACAGTAAGCTTGAGAAACCATCGCAGCAGGAGTATGTGCTTTAACAAAGGATTTCTCGAAGGAGGGGGATCTGTAGTGGGGTTTCCATGTTCCATAGGGAAGGAAAAAGATGACATATATGTTTGTGTGTGTGTGTGCGCATGCGCAATTCAATACCCTTCAGCTTCCTATGAAGCATACATTCACACCAAGTCATCATCTCCTTTGCCAGTCGGACAAGATCTTACCCTGTGCTCTATATCCCTTTACTTTGTGCCACCAGTTCCATTGCCTGAGTGTTTCAGTTTATCCTCTGTCTGTCTTATCATTGTATGATTACGGTATTACGTGTTGCTGGTGTTTTTCGTGTGGCTGTATAATTCTTCTTCTTCTTCTTCTTCTTCTTCTTCTTCTTCTTCGTACACTCTCAGACGTCCACTTGAATGTTCTCAAAGAAAGCAGTAGTAAGTTTGGAGCTATTTGAATTCCCGTAAAGCTTTTCCACGAAAGGAGCTGGCGTCGGCCATATGCACTTTCTCTGTACCACATATAAGGGGCAACTTTGAAGCAGATGTTCAGCAGTCATTTTATCAGTGCCGCAGTTACACTGATCGGTAGTTCCTATCTTTAACTTGTTGAATAGATTGTATCTCAATCTATTGTGGCCAGTTCGGAGTCTGAAGATTACCACTTGTTGTCTTCTGTGGAGCTGGTAGTAAGCATCATTCTGTGTGTGCCCTGGATGTTCTACGTTCCATTTGTTTCTGTATCTGATTCTGATAAAACTCTTTGCCTCCTCAAAAGTTATGCTTGCATCAGGCTGAGGTAGATGTGAACCTTTTTTTTGCCATTTTGTCAGCCTCTTCATTGCCGGTGATGTTACAATGAGATGGGATCCATTTGATCACAACACTTTTGAATCGTTGACAAAGTTTGTGCAGCACTATTCTGAGGTCATCCAGGTCTGTATTATTTTGGCTTTTCAACGCTGCAATTACTGACTGTGCATCAGTAAGGAAAGCAACCTTTCTCTCTGTGCTTTCTTCTGTCAATATAACCTCTGCTGCAGTTTTCAAGGCCTCTGCCTCTGCTGTGAAGTTGCTGGAGAATCATCCTGTCGCCACTGACAGCCTTTTTTCTGCACCAGTGCTTAAGGTCAGAAAGACACACCCACCTCCATTTTCTATTGCATTTGTTGCTGATCCATCTGTGTATGCATGGTGTGGCGAAATTTGGCATCTCTTGCTTTGTTGTGAAGAAAAAAATGTGTAGCGCGACACGTACGCCCACAGCACACACACACACACACACACACACACACACACACACACACAGCGCAAGGACCACGCGGCGGTCTTTCTTTGAAGGTTGAAGACGGGAAATGTGAATTACGATTAAAGCCAGACAATATTACTGAAGAATGAGGAAATAGCTATATAGGAATGTATAGCGGACTTTAAAAGTTTGCATTTACTGGACATTAAATTATTAACTACAAGAGAGCGCCTAGTTGGAATACAATTAAAAAAAAATTATTCAACAAAGGAGATAGACTAAGAATTATATCCAAAAGGATATTATTCAAATATAAATAGTTTTAAAGATAATTAATATTTTCACCTTCATCACATCGGCTAAAAGTTAGCTAATAATCTTTAAAAATTTATTATAACTACATGCCTAAACGGATTCAAATATAAATTGGATAGGTTAGCCAAATATAGCATGGCTAGTTCTTGCCTGGAAGCTTACGACATACCAGCAAGTACATAAGTGACTTGACATCCATAAATGGAAGGCAAAGGTTATATCGTACCCATGTATCATAACATGTGATTTATTCATGTATTTTGTTAATTCTGCACAGTATACATTATCTTATCATGCTATCTCTGTAACATACTACCATGATTCATTCATTTATATACAAACACTGAAGACATGGTCGCATCATGAACAGCAGTGGGTGGTGAGATTGTTGGAACACCATGGCCACCTATTACCTTTTGTTCCAGGTTTTATGATCAATGTTTATGATCATTCCTGATCGAGAAACTAAAGACTTGAGGACCGTTGACCCTGCTAACTGGAGCCTAGAGGTCAACCAATCTTCAAAACCTTAGTCCCCCGTAGTTATAGGGGGGGGGGGGCTGAAGGACAGTCTGTGTATTCAAGTGTGTCTCAGGAACCTCGAGCATACGTGGCTAACATAAGATGAGTTTTAGGTGTATCCATCCAACAAACACTGTGAGCAGTTTCTAAAACGACTGTCTATGATGAGAACTAGATAGCCAGAGATATCAAATAGATACTGTGACAAACATTTGTGTAATTTCAGTGGAAGATAAATCCAAGACTTTTTCTATTACTTATTTTAATTTGTAACTATAAATAATCATTCATTTTACCATCTTCCAACACCCATTTCTCATTGCAAGAATATATAGATGTACATAATAAATTATGAAATTGTACTCATTTGACTTGTTAAATTTTTAACTGTTAAATTTTGAGTTACTATTTCTAATTTATTTATATTATCACATAGGGTTACTATAGCGAAAGTAGCAACTTATACTTCTGAAGCCTAAATTTATTGTCCAGCTCAGAGTATTCACAGCTGTAACTCACTTGTGATACCAGTGTACTTCTCGGGCACTGGAACTTCATACATTCTGGAGAGGGATTCTACTTCTGCTCTACCACTATTATTATTCTAGGAAAACCTTTCGCTACATTGGGAGCTCTTTCGCGGGATATTATTTTTTATCCTGAGCCACTATCTATGTATTCTTCTATCTGGAGCCACAAATAGTTTGTAAAAATAAATTTTTTTGAAAAAATTCTAAAACTTAGAAATTTTTTCGTAATACATTGAGTACGAAGTAAATAGGAAACGCTCACAAGGTTTTAAGAATTTGTCTTGTTCAAAGTAATTAATTGATTTTAATTAAGTTAGTTGGTTAGTGAAGATAAAATTATATACCCTCTGGTAAGTAAGCATCATGGCTGATTCGGTGAAGTTTCGATCTGCAATCATGCAAGAGGGAAAGGACGTAGGATTGACAGGTGAGGCTCTTATCCAGTATGTCACAAAGGAAGTGGACAAATCTATGGACAGAGAGGGAAGAAAATTAGAAGCAGAGAGAGAAGCCAAAAGAATGGAAGAAGAAAGAGAAGCCAAAAGATTTGAGGCTGAAGCTAAGAAATTAGAAGCAGAAAGAGAAGAAAAGAGACTAATCTTGGAAGCTGAAGAACGAAGGTTACAAAGAGCTCATGAGTTAAGTTTAAAGGAACTTGAACTCCAGGGAGCAGCTAGCAATCTTGGTGCTAGCTCACCTCACTCTGAGAGTAGCTCCTACCATAGCACGGCAAATGGAGCCATGAGTTTCTACCTGGATCCATTTATTGAGAAGGAGGACGCCATTGAGTCGTACCTGGATAGATATGAGAGACTGGCCTCTACCTATGGATTGGAAAAGGAAAAATGGAGCCTTAAACTATCTCAGGGGTTGAGGGGAGTTTCATACGATGTTTATTTAAAACTCTCAAAAGAAGACCAGGAAGATTATGAAATCTTAAAACAAGCTTTACTGGTCAGGTACAAAAAGAATTATGAATCTTATAGAAAAAGATTCGAACTGCTAAGCTACTTCCAGGAGAAAACTATCACCAGTTTTCTGCCAGATTGGAAACTTATCTGACAAAATGGATTAGCTTAGGAAAATGTCAAGATATAAAAGAAATGGTCATGATGGAACAACTGAGAGAATCCATGCCTCAAGAAATAAGAAAATTTCTTATAAAGCAAGGAGCAGAGAGATTGGAAGATATTTTAACCATGGCTGAGAGGTATCAAGCAGCTCAGTCAGAAGTATCAGGAAATAAGAAGAAGCAGGGTGAGAACTTCAAACCTTCACAAAACTTTACCAACTATGAACACAGGGACAATTCCAACAAGAACAAACACAGAACTGATTATAAAGACAAAAACCCTCTAGGATCAGATAAAAAACCTTCAAGAAAGGAAGGACAGTGGTGTAAATCTTGCCAAATGAGTAACCACAATACTGCAGAATGCAGACGGAAAAACCCTCCTTATCACGCTGTGTGTCTTACAACAGGCAACAAGGGAAGGAAGGAACTGGCAGTTAGTCAGAATGACCTCCATCATCCCCCTGTCTGTGAGGAAGTGACATGTAATGGCCCTAAAATTCAGTGCTTATATGATTCCGGATTGGAATTCGACTCAGTCGTGAGTGCAACCCTAGTGCACCCTGAGCAACTTACCACAGAAACAGTGGACATACAAGGGGCAATGCAGGGAACCATCACCATGACACTTCCCATAGCAAGGATCAACGTGAGAACTCGCTATGTGGAAGGAATGATAAAAACAGCAGTGAGTAATGATCCTATATACCCGCTGGTAATAGGATGTAAATATGTCTTTTTGGGTAACCCAATAAAACCTGTTGTCATGGCAGCAAACCATACCAGGTCAAGCACCAAAAAGGAGAAGGGAAATCCAATAAACATTCATCCTATAAAGATGAAAAAGGCTCAAACAGTAGACAGCACATTGAAGCAATGTTTTTGGCAAATTGCCAAAAGCCCATAACCCTCCAGAGAAAGGAGACTTCTACAGGAAAAATGGCCTACTCTACAGACAAGCTGGAAATGGACCTAAAGGGCATGGACACCTGGTTGTGCCAAAATTCTACAGGGAGGAAATTATGGAGCAAGAGCATGCTACATCAGGCAGTGGTCACAGAGGAAAAGGGGCCACTTGTCAAAAGATAGCATTGCGATATTACTGGCCAGGACAAATTGAAGATATAAGTGGGTATATGAAAACCTGTTCAGAATGTAACCAGGTAAACTCAGTCAGAAGTGTAGACCAGTTACAGGACCTAGGGAAGCATTGTTGCGGACGTAGGCCCATTAAGAAAACTCACAAGAGAAAACAACAGGTAGATGCGGTGATAAGGAGAAAACAAAATCACAAGTCTACTGTTACACCAGTAACCATGGCAACTCTTCGTATTGTACAGAGAGGGGACGAAAGACACCCCCCCCCCCCCCCGACTAGATATTTGTCGGAACACCATGGCCTGGATCATCTGGAAAATTTGGTTAGTCAGCAACGAGTATTAACAAAGCTGCAGAAACCAACCAGCACCATAGGAGGTAGGAACCAGGGCTGTAAGAAACAATTGATGGATACATACCCCACTTCGGTATACTGCCCCTTACTATAGAAATAGAGGTGGGTCCTGCAACGTTGTTGTTTCGCCGTCTCCATACACGGTCCACTGGAAGCATTGTTGCGGACATGGACTGAACAATAGCAAGCATAAGCACTAAAGGATGAGACTGACTATCTCTTAAAAGAGAAAATCATTTCAAACTCTGAATCTCCCTACAGCTAAAGTGTGGTGCTATTAAGGAAGCCTAGTGGTGAACACAGGTTATGCATTGATTATAGGAAACTAAATGCTATCACTGAATCTCAGGTAGACCCATTACCTGACACCAATCAGTTGTTTGCTACACTGAGTAAGGCTCGGTATTTTTCTTCTTCTTCTTCTTCCTTCCTCGTTCGTCCTGAAAAGGACGTTGGTTGCGTTGTGTCTGTTTACGCCTAAGCTGTGATATCTGCACCTTTCGGTCGACACATCCGACTTCAGCACGGCATTTTTTGGGACCGGGTTTGTCTTCCCTTTGCGATCCCTACTCTCTCAGCCAGACTGCAGTGATGCAGCCTGTTTCCAGGACCACCACGTGGAGGTGGAGTACGGTCTTGGTCAGCTCTGGTTCGCTGACCCTGATGTAAGCAGTCAAGCTATGGGTCGCTGACTGCATTCTCTATTGCTGCATCTTTGGGTCCCCAAAAGTACATCTGAGCAAGGGATACTACCAAATACCAGTGAAACCAGAAGTTAGGAAACTGTTAGCCTTTAGTACACCGGATGGACATTACGAGTTCACTGTACTCCCATTTGGTTTAAAGAATGCTCCAGGTATCTTCTCCAGAATGATGAGGAAATTGTTGGAACCATTACAAAATCCTCATATCACCAACTTCATGGATGATATTCTGATTGCTACCACTACATTCGAGGAACACGTAGTAGCACTCTCCATGTTGTTGACTGAGAGAAACGGGATTGACAGCACGTCCAACTAAGTGTCATATTGGATGTGAGACATTGGAATTTTTAGGTCACACTATCTCTACAGGGCAAATGTCTCCTGACCCAAAGAATGTAGAGAAAATCAGAAAAGCACAAAGACCACAAACTAAGAAGGATGTAAGATCCTTTGTGTCATTGTGCGGGTTTTATCAGAAATATATACCCTATTTCAACTCATTATGCGTGCCATTAACCGACTTAACCAAAAAAGGTCAGCCGGATAAAATACAATGGACTGCAGAGTGTGAACAGGCTTATACAGAGTTGAAAAATAAGCTGACAAATAAACCTATCCTTGCCCTTCCCGATCTCTAACAAGAATTCGTACTAAGAACGGATGCTAGCAATGTAGGCATCGGAGCAACATTACTACAGCGGGCAGACACACCGCCACATATGCTATTACCAGTAGCTTTTGCCATTAGAAAGTTAAATGCAGCTGAAAGAAATTATTCTACAGTTGAACGTGAATGCCTCGCTTTGGTCTGGTCGATCAATAAATTCGCCCTTTTTCTTTACGAGAAACACTTCATTGTGGAAAGTGATCATTAGACTTTGATGTTTTTAGCAGTGTCTATGTGGTGAAAATTCTAATACCCATATCTAAATTAGAACAAAACTGGAAAAGTACAACGAAATAATACAATAGAAAGAAGAATGGTGAAAGACCAGTGCTTTCCCAATAGCGCTTCCGTTTTAGAACGCCATAATGGCTGAACAAGAGATCCCCTTTTTCTACTTCGTCTGCATAAACTGTAACGCGTCCACGTACGATAGTAAATACTACACGCGAATCACAGTCGTTTCTAAAAATAAAACTGGTACTGTATTTCGTAGACGACCTTGATAGGCAAACTGCATAATGACCCAGATACAAATACTAACATTAATGTCATTATACACACAAGGTTAACCTAAAAAGACAGACGGACCAAGCAGAGACGAGAAAGGATAGACGGAGCGAAACAATGGTACTACGTCGTCTCGCGATTCAAAAAGGAACGCCAATCACATGCGAAACGCATGAGGGCGATTTCAAATAAACAGGGATGAAAAAAAACTTAAGATTTAACAAAAGGTCCCGACTCAATCTTAGCTCTTATTGGGAAACATAACATTCTACTGTTTTACGTCTAAGCTCCTGACTTTATACTGACAGTACAGTTAAAAAGATGCGGACAGTGGTAGTTTAAAAATAAACAATTAACATCGAAAAAAGACAGTAATTTTAAATAAGCCATTTAGTCCCATGATAATCATATATTCGGGTTTCTGAAGACTTATGGACTAAGAATATGTACTTGGTTGTCTAAATAGTCCAGTAGATAATTAAAGATTGGTAATAAACCATATAGAGAACGTGGATACTGTCAGGTTTGGTCATCTTCTGCTTGGGGTGGAACTCCATGAATTTTATTGAAAACAGAGTAGTGAAAGAAAGGTTAAGATCTTACAAAGCAGGGGATTGGCTGAACTTGGAAGTTAAAATAAATTTGATTGGTTGATCTCTGCATAGCTAGTAGATGCCTAGGAACGGATGAAAAATGAATGCAGAGATTTGAATAACTGTGTATTAGTTTGAAAAGCTTCAAACTAATTGGTCAATGCTGTCGATATTGGCAGAAAAAATCGTGTAGAAGACGCCATATCGTAATACATCCTGGAGATGAGATCAGGACTGTGTTCTTATAATATAACTATATTATAGCAGCCTGGACTTTACCACAGATTGAAACTGTACCAGTCATCTTTAGTGTGTTTTCCTTACGTATTGTGGTAAGCTAGACATGTTTAATAAATATTTTATATGAAACTTGAATGTGAAATGATAAATTATGTCTGTATGTGTGTGGTTCAGTAGCAAACATGAGGCAAAGCCTAGATATTGCTCCACCATGTAAAAGCCTGCCCGAGAGGAGTATAACTGCATATATATATATATATATATATATATATATATATATATACTCAACCTTGTATAACCATCCCTCAACTGAACGTTATTTAAAAGACCAAAACGGACAGAAATTATAAAAAGAAAAAAGACTCTGTGAACCTTTTAATATTATTTCCACCAGTGACAAACACATGAAGTCGTGATGACAAAAAACAACCTAGCTATTACTACCAGTATTACCTCATAATAGTACACAACAACACCACACTTATTGTACCATAACATTCTATGTCTGGAAACATGTCCAGTGTGTAAATTCATGTACATAAAGATTGTGATTTTATTTGAATTGTGATTCCTGACTCACAGTTACAATAGAATCAGGATTAATATTGAAAGAAATTCAATACATTGTATAAAAGTTCAACCATTGACTTACTTAAGATAGTCTTCTAGAGTGTTATGTGTTTGTGAGTGTCATAGTGTTAAAAGTGTTGTGGATTTTAATTTAGGTGTGTATCTGTCTGTTGGTTGTTGGGAACTTACACTTCATCATTATCATAACCCAAGACACTCAACGAAGTCATCATAAAATTCAAGAATAAGTCTGACTGAGGTCTATATGTGGTAGCAAGTAAGGTCCTCTGTAACACATCCAACGTATTAGATACAGCGACCTTCACAGCTGATCTCAGTCAGTACACTAAGTCCCCTATAACTATATTAATATAATCCCAACTTACCACAGTCTAAAAATTAAATTCACGACTTTTAAGGTGGAGTTTACTGTTATCTCCATATTCGTTCAATGTGAGATACATTCCAGGACGGGACAAGCTTGGACCCGATTTTTTAAGTCGTCATCTTATCAAAGCAGATATAGAGAAACAGAAAAATAAGGAGAAACTGCAACATGAGTTACCAAAAAATTAACTGTGCATGCACTGTTTTAAAGAAGAGGGCACTGTGGCGAAATTTGGCATCTCTTGCTTTGTTGTGAAGAAAAAAATGTGTAGCGCGACACGCACGCCCACAGCACACACACACACCACACACACACAGCGCAAGGACCACGCGGCGGTCTTTTTTGAAGTTTGAAGACGGGAAATGTGAATTACGGTTAAAGCCAGACAATATTACTGAATGTATTCTCTTCTCTTCTTCTTCTTCCATCCTGAAGAATGAGGAAATAGCTATATAGGAATGTATTCTCTTCAGATCGCCTCAAATCGCCTCAAACCGAGAGATTAAACGAAAATCTTTTGGGACTTTTAGAGGTGCTTTCTCGTACGGGTGAGAGACTGAAATATAAGGACAGAGCGGCGCATTGAAAATCACACACACCAAATCCAGAAGCCAGAGTGAGAAACTTGAAGACAGCATCTGCAAGAAAAGTTATATTTTCACGCTGCATGCAGGGCAGTTTAAATAAAGCCAATACAGTTTCACCGTGAGCTTATAAATCCTAAGAGGGTATGTAAGTTTATTAAAGATATATGTATGAATAATATCATTTTATTTACGATTTTATTGTATCAGATATAATAAAAAGGGAATGACGCTAACCAGAGATAACCTTCACCAGCATTGTCAGGGAGCATAACCATTAATTGGTTAGCCAAATATAGCATGGCTAGTTCTTGCCTGGAAGCTTACGACATACAAGCAAGTACATAAGTGACTTGACATCCATAAGTGGAAGGCAAAGGTTATATCGTACCCATGTATCATAACATGTGATTTATTCATGTATTTTGTTAATTCTGCACAGTATACATTATCTTATCATGCTATCTCTGTAACATATTACCATGATTCATTCATTTATATACAAACACTGAAGACATGGTCGCATCATGAACAGCAGTGGGTGGTGAGATTGTTGGAACACCATGGCCACCTATTACCTTTTGTTCCAGGTTTTATGATCAATGTTTATGATCATTCCTGATCGAGAAACTAAAGACTTGAGGACCGTTGACCCTGCTAACTGGAGCCTAGAGGTCAACCAATCTTCAAAACCTTAGTCCCCCGTAGTTATAGGGGGGGGGGGTGTCACGTGAAAGATAATTTATTTTACCATCTTGTCCATAATTTGATTACTTTTTTAGATGTTCTGTTTTCCGAGAAATTTTGTATTTTCGTTTCTTTCATATTCTACCTACATTTTTTCACCTTCTCAACCCCACCCGAGGTTGTTTACGCTGGCCAGCTGCGGTCAGCTAACGCTAGACGTAATGTTATCTAAACGCACCTGGGGTACGTTCGACCAGAGAAACATTTCTCGGGTCCGCTTTAAGTAGAACGAGCCTAAGACGGTTTCTGTGAAAGAAACGGTTCGTTAGCGGCGGGTACCCTTTGTGGTCCCAACAGGGGAATTTCTCTGGTCGCTTTAAAACGTTTGATGACGAGCGGCTGGTACCCTTTGAGGCCTGGGTAACGAGTGTGATCTGTTTCAGGGCAAGATAACAACCCGCGGTCAGTCTTTGGGTTTTCGCCCCTTAGACAAGATAGAGCATAATGTTATGCATTTCTCTACCTGGGGAACTTTCGCACGTTTTCTTTTGTCTTACTCGAGATTACGTCTTTCGCCGAACTTCTGTAGAAATACGCACGCCAGGTGTTCGGGGGGAGCGTCCCTTGTGATCTATAAGAGTAGACTAGTTTTAATAGACAAGGACATTCGTAAATTTTCCTGGCCCGTAGATGACCATCATGAGATAAGGCAAACGTTAACACAGTACTAGAATGTGTTTGCCTATGTTCTAGTCATTTTTCGGGGTGAGTTGACATATCTTATGGTTATAATATTAGATTCATGTTGGCTTTTATATATATATCTGTTAGGGAAGTGAATTTATTTCTGAGGACTTCTCCTAGTAATTTATTCAGTGATAAGGTAGCGCTGTATACGGCCTATTAAGTGGTGCTTAAACTGTTACGGTTTATCATGGGTTAAATGTTAAACTTACAATAACAGATATTAGGCGTAGAATCAGTCCACGAATGCTTACCATTGGGTTAAGAGTCAGCAAAATTAACTGTCATTTCTGTAAGATAATGTCAGGTGTGGATTGTTCACTTTAAAACTGAATAGTGAGATGCAGGTAATAACTCTGGATTATAGGAGATAGTCACTTATTCCTTTTGATAGATATTTTTAGTGGCAAGGGAGGATCATTTTATGCTTACTTGCGTGGCTAGGCACTAGTCTATAACTTTCACTGAAAGCAGTCACCAGGCATAGATATAATTATATCGTATGATCTAGCCACAACTGTATTATTATAGCAAGAACATTGCATTTTCTTTGTACTCATTTTGTGGAAATGCTAATATATTTCCCAAAGGGGACATACGATTTATTTGTGTAATGTCAAATGCTGTAATCTGTTTATGTAAATTCATTTAATGTTGTAAGATGAATAAGCATATGCATTTAACTGTAACTACAGGTTAGGTTTCCTGTATGTTGAGATTGGGAGAAGAGAAGTAGATTGTTGCTGTCAGAACATTTAATGACAGCTACGTGGGTGTACAAAAGATATTGGGCCTATGCGGGCACATGCTATAATTGATAGAAGGGAAGGAGCGGAGCATGACTAGGTTATAAAACCTTAGATTGATTTTAGCGTTGCTTGAAGTTAAAAGGTGTCTCTTTTGGGTCTCAGTTTCAGGAAGACCGAATCGCTAGAGCAGACTTCAGTCAGGCGAAGAAAGTCATATACTCTTCGATCTAGAGGGTTTCTGTATACATCTAGCAACGAATCGTCAACCCCGTTCCTGAATTAAAACCCCTTTTGTCAACGCCAAGTTAAGCTCACGCAGTGCAACGGAGCCAACGCTAAATCTGGAATCGCCAAACGCAGTAGTAGTTCTCTACTCGCCTATTGGATGACCAGCCAGAGCATTGCGGCTTCCAGAATATCAAACCCGCTCAGCATGCCTATAGCAGAATTCCATATCACCCGCCTTTTTTGTGCATAAACGGGGCACTCAGCAAACGACAGCCAAACCAGTTTAAACAGGATTTACAGCCAAGCGGAGCCTTGCGCCGGATAAGCGCGCCTGGGTCTCTTTGTCCTCAAGTGACTTCGTCTGGTGTATTTCCTGGATACTTAAAACCTCGCACGTATGAGCAGCCATCTATGGACAGAGTTCCAGCCCCACTCACGCTATAAGGGGAGTCACCAACGTTTAGCACCAACAAAGAAAGTTTTGTAGGCTAGTCCCTCACGAAGGATCTACAAGAAATTCACTTCCTGGAGCTAGTACATTTGGTCCCCGAAAAGCGGACAGGCTGTCGCCCAGTTCAATCAGTTGGTCAGCAGGAGATAAACAGCGTCCCCAGCCCAACTCGCGCCAGTAGGGGGGGGGGGGTCACCAACGATAGCGCCTATACAGTGATGTTATTCAGGTTAATTCCATCACCGATGGAGGATATATACGAAAACACCACTTACTGGAATTACTTCAGCTGGTCCCCGAAAACCGAAGGACTGTCACTCGATTATTTATCTCTTTGTGTTCTACAGGTTCATGTCGGTGATCTGTGTGTGTGGTTGTTGGAGTATTTGCATATTTGATTGATTATTGATGTAATTTTATGTCGTTGTGATGATATGCATTATTTTCATGCTTTTCTTCTTTAATAAATTTTACACATTTATTAATGCGCTGTTCGCGACCTTTCCATCCATATTTGTGTTTTTAGCTCTTTACTATAATCTCTATGTATGATAAGAGAAAAGAGAGAGAGAGCAGGAGATGCTTAGACAGACATAAGTGAGTTGAGGCTTGGAGAGAGAGATCATTTTGGCAAATCTTCTTCCAGGTTGTCTCAAGTCCATCTCCTATTTACACCTTTCTGTGTGTGTAATCTATAACTCTGTCAGTCCACTATCCCTTGTCGATTTCACTACAGTTGTCCAACTCGACAAATACTCTACCACTTTAACTCAACCACGACAGGGTGGGGGGGGGTGGGGGGGGTGGGGCTGAAGGACAGTCTGTGTATTCAAGTGTGTCTCAGGAACCTCGAGCATACGTGGCTAACATAAGATGAGTTTTAGGTGTATCCATCCAACAAACACTGTGAGCAGTTTCTAAAACGACTGTCTATGATGAGAACTAGATAGCCAGAGATATCAAATAGATACTGTGACAAACTTATGTATAATTTCAGTGGAAGATAAATCGAAGACTGTTTTTATTACTTATTTTAATTTGTAACTATAAATAATCATTCATTTTACCATCTTCCAACACCCATTTCTATTTACAAGAATATATAGATGTACATAATAAATTATGAAATTGAACTCATTTGACTTGTTAAATTTTTAACTGTTAAATTTTGAGTTACTGTTTCTAATTTAATTATATTATCACATAGGGTTACTATAGCGAAAGTAGCAACTTATACTTCTGAAGACTAAATCTATTGTCCAGCTCAGAGTATTCACAGCTGTAACTCACTTGTGATACCAGTGTACTTCTCGGGCACTGGAACTTCATACATTCTGGAGAGGGATTCTACTTCTGCTCTACCACTATTATTATTCTAGGAAAACCTTTCGCTACACATGGGTCCAGGTGTTGCGTGGATAATCTTTCTCTATGTATTTTGTCGCTATGGATTTTCTATCTGTTGCAGTTTGGCTCTTTTTACCTTGACTTCCAGGAATGTTTTCTATCATTTTAGGGAAACGATTTTGTTTCCAAACTGGAAACTTGTGTGCCGTGTAGATGGGTTTAACAGTGGATATTTCAACTATGGATACTGTTCTCATTTGTGGTTTGGTTGATTCTACAAAATTACTTCGTTTGAGTCTTTGCCTTCTAAGAGCATTTATTCTATGGTACATTGGGTGGTCTGTTAGTCTTTTGAATTTTTCGGCCTGTTGCTGAGCCCTGCAGTCTCTTCTATCTGTCATTGGCTGGAGGCATGTAATCTTTTCGAGTTCTTTTATAGGTGTTGACTTCATGCCTCCCGTTATAATTCTCATGCTGTATAATTCAACAAAACTGGGTTTCAGACCCCAAGCAAAAAAAGAAAAAAGTTGTCTTGTATGAGCGTCCGATAGGCTAATTGGTTTTGAGAGATTTCCCTTCGCTGCAAAGTTACCTGTTTTCTGGATCGAAACCTCTCCAATCTACCCAGCTATAAAAATGTTTACCTATCTCCGCTTGTACGTTGGGGAAGGCAAAGATGGCGAGTAAGGAAACTTGTCACCCCCACACTTCATAAAAATCTGGGCCGTTTATGGTGTAATCTCTAACACTTCACTCCTCTACGATTGTTTCTGCTATAGGACTACCTGTACCTTTTTACGATTGCTTAATAGATTCATTCAATCAATACCCTTTAGCGTATGCTCCCCAAGGAGCATAGACCTTCAACAAACACATGCCAAGTCCCCCTGTCATGTGCCATCAGCTCAAGTGCTTTCCATGTTTTCCTCATCATTTTCACTTCTGTATCCAGTTCTCTTCTCCACGTTTTCGACAAAAAAAAAACAAGGACAGACCAGACAGCTTAGTAGAGCAATGTGTCACTATTCTTTGTTTTCGTTTCAAGCCTGGTAAAAACGGGATATATTTTTAGCCATTCACGTAATTTTCTTAGCTTACACAGTTGTAATTTAACGAACATTTAGGCACAATGTATTATTTTCTCATAACGCCATACAGCTAACGTTTTCGAGCGGTTAATGTCAAGGTCAGATCAAAATACGTCAGCCTTCTGTATATTTTACACGCGGTGACTCAGTATAACATTACATAGCCTCAAACACAGCCTTGCTATAGTTATACTTATCTGATCAAATTACTATACATACATTGTGATTCATCAAACATACTTTTACACCCCCTCCCCCCTCTTTTAGGGTTTTTTTTTTTTTTACTTGTCTTTGTTTTGTTTTGTTTACTTGGTTTTTCATATTTCTTGTTGTTTCACACCAAGACGTATATGATATGAATACCGTTTTAGAATTAAGGAAAGACACACATACACAATCTGAACATTTTTATTCACTGTATTTACACTAATTAAACATGAGATATGAGGTTACGTTCGCATATCGACTATTGAACATATTACATGGACACAGAGACACTACATATCCTAATTATAGCACCCATTGTGGATTGAGAGAGATATTTTTTTCACTAAGTTTAAAATAATGTTAGTTCTTTACATACAAGTTGAAAATAAGACAGGATGTAGACATAGCATAATATTATTAGCCATAATACAATCTCACTTTATCAAACATGGTGAAGCCACATTTTTAAAGCTGTTATTTAAAAAAAAAAAAAACACCCGGAGAAGTATTGATCTTGAAAATACCATAACTAAAAATACAACCATCCTTCCTTTCTAGCCGTGTCGAGAAGACAAACAGCTGGTAAAGCTGCCCCCTAAGAGGTGACATACGACACAATTAAACTTCAATACAATAGCCTTATGTCAAGGTTAATCGAGTTGACAAATACTATACATAAACAGACAGTCACACGAATAATAAAATAAGACTGACCAGTAAGACGCTGGACCGACATTGTTCAGAAAAGCAAATGAAAGACCTTTGCTGAGACACCAAAAGCTGACGAAAGATTGCTAAATATCGAAATTGTGACCCAATGATCCCCTAGGTTTCGGGCCAAAATAACGAAACAATGAAAAAAGTTCTAACATCGTCTCCAGTGTTTATATATATATATATATATATATATATATATATATATATATATATATATATATATATATATATTTGTAACACTGGAAACGATGTTAGAACTTTTTTCTATATATATAACACTGGAAACGATGTTAGAACTTTTTTGTATATATATATATATATATATATATATATATATATATATATATATATATATATATATATATATATATATATATATATATATATATATATATATATGTATATATTTATATATATATATATATATATATGTATATATGTATGTATATATGTATATATGTATATATGTATATATGTATATGTATATGTGTATATATATATGTATATATATATATATATATATATATATATATATATATATATATATATATATATATATATATATATATATATATATATATATATATATATATATATATATATATATATATATATATATACACATATACACATATATACATATATACATATATATATATATATATATATACATATATATATATATACATACATACATACATATATATATATATATATATATACATACATATGTATATATATATATATATATATATATATGTATATATATATATATATATATATATATATATATATATATATATATATATATATATATATATATATATATATATATATATATATATATATATATATATATATATATATATATATATATATATATATATATATATATATATATATATATATATATATATATATATATATATATATATATATATATATATATATATATATATATATATACACAACACTGGAAACGATGTTGGGACTTTTTTCTTCCTCAGAGGTTAACAATCTCGAACTAAGTTTTTAACGTCCAAATACGAGCTCGTGAAATCGTTCTTTGGTTTGGTTTGGTTTTAAGACTATCTTCGTTGCACACAGACTTCTCCATCAATGCTCCGATCTCTTCCCTTAGATCACACAAAGAGGATCTCAGCACAGTGCATGAACTCCGAAGCACCGGCGAGTATCCTATTGTGTGTACATAGGAATCACATATTCTATAAATATTATTGTTGTGGGTAGGTTTCTAATGTTTAAATTTTGCCAGGGCATCGGCCTGATAGGCCTACTCTTTACGATTTCCAACTGCCGTGGGATTTTTAACGTGCGCAGCTTGAACAAGGGACCTCCTATTTTTTCGCTTTTATCCGAGAAGACTATGCATCCGATTTCTCTACCCATCTATGTTTTGGCATTCTTCGACTTGATTGATAAAGGTATTCGTTAACTTGATTGTCGAGTGGGCTTAAATTTATGCCCACTTTCATCACACAGTAGACGTACTAAACATAGCTCGTAATAATTTATTAAAAGAAGCAAATAATACAATTATTTTTCTTTCAATTATTGAAATTTTCATTGTTCAGAATATCTAAAAGTAGAACTTTTCATGAGAAGTCTTTCCCAGTGGCATCTGTCTTTTCAAAGGTTCATCGGTCTTTTCACGATTATCACTGGTCTAACCATGCAATTATGATAGGAAACTCTTTACAGAGCGATACAACAGGAGGCAATCTGATCATTAGAAGGAGTCCCCCCGTCGAACAAGTGTTTAGGTCATTATTCTCATTTACACTCTAAAGGGGCGGCCCGCTTGGGTCATGCCTCCTGTTGTCTTGTGTAGAAAATGAACCCATTCCACCTTGGATGTGGCTTTAAAATCCACAATTCCACCAGCAGGAGGCAATTGTGAAAGCAACAAAGAGAAGACAATTTATTGCGGTCGTTCTGCAGCACACCACTGACACGCTTGCCTGACACCGACGAGGCTTGAATTCTTTGTGAGCCGGCCTCTGAAATCTACCTTCGCCCCATATAAAGCACCGCCTGTTTTTTGCAACGCCGCCGTCCTTTCACCAATACAATAAAAAAACTCGATGTATTGAAGACAGGTAAATTTCAGGGTGTTTCCTATACCGCAGGTGAGGATAGATTTTACTGTAACGAGTTCCATAGCCCATTGCGGTTGTTTCACAGCCAACATTATGCCCCTTCCGCAGTTTCACTAAGCTTCTTTGGTGCCCTTGTTCTCGACTGTCCTCTCAAACCCAACAGTTTCAATAAATCATACACTGACGCAGCCACGAGCCCTCTTGCACCCACCTCAAAAGCCATGACCCTTGCAGTGAACCCATCGTGTCTCAGATCCGCTGCCAGATCGATATACTTTGCCGCTTTGAACGAATGTTGCTTGTCCAATCTGGATCCAAATGACACGGTCAGTTCAAACATTATGACCTGTTGCGATAATGAAAAATGCACTATATACGGCCGTCTTCGAGATTTTCTGATACTCTCTGGATATGCCCCTCGTCCAGGTAGGTCTACCGCCATCTCCCAGTCATTTGCACAGTCAAGAAGAGATGGTAAGCTGCTACCTGATTTACTCGATTTGGGGTGTGCTGACTTTCCTGCTCTCAGAAAGTGTGTATTTGCGGTGCTCTGCCTGACTTTGCTATTCGCCTTCATCCTTGCCAGATCTTTTGTCGCAGCCAGCTCATTTAGCTCTTTGTTGTGGCGCCATGTGTATCGCCCTTACCCGAATGACACATTGCAAGCTGAGAGAACGTGTTCAAGTGTCTGCCTCTCGTGGCACAGGGGGCACTGCTCATCATCCGACTTTCCGCATCTCATAAGGTTTGTGACCGATGGCAGTAGGTCATACATTGATCTAACAACGAAGCTGAGCCTAAGAGATGCCATATGCCATATATCATTCCATGTCAAGGACCTTTGCAGGGCCCCTTCGCATGTAGTCCATTGGCCTTGTTGGGCCTGCTGCACTGCTTTTTGCAACCTCTTATCATGCTCAGCTCTTCGAATCTTCTGAAGTACCATGTCTCTGCGCTCCCTGCTTGATGCCTTGGACCACCAGCGGATGTATCAATGACCAAATCCCTGTCTATTCGTTTGTGTGTATCCGATTACCTCCGTCAGTTTAGGCGACTCTCGGGCAGCATCGACAGCTTCTTCCACTCTCCACTTCCTTCCCGTTTACAGTGTGGGCTGAATGGACTTAACCACCTCATCTGCTTACTCGCGTAGCATCATTGCAAGCCTTGCCTTTCCAGCTTTGTACCCTTCAACTGACTTCAAAGGAAGCTGAAGTCGTGACTTTTTGCAGTACAGTGCTACATCTGACAGACCTGGTGGTACCCCTAGCCATTTTCTCATGAACTTGTTGACCTTCTGCACTATAGCTTCCACTGTACTTGTGCGTATTTCATATATAAGCAGTGGCCACAGCAACTTAGGTATCAACATGAACTGGAGGAACCACAGTTTGAATTTTCCTAGGAGTCTGCTGTGGTATATGATCTGTAGCCCTCTGTCTGCCATTTCTATTGTCTGTTGTACTGCCTTCGAGTCTTTTCTTGAGACATCATACACCTTGCCAACACGTTTAACGGGTTCCTCAATGACAGTAGGGATTCTTTGGTTGGATACCATGAATATGACCTCTGCTATCTTCCCTTTCCTGACTGATAGACCTCTCGACTTCTTGGGTTTGAAGCTCATTCTGCACCAGCTGACTAGTTCATCCAGGCGTGCAAACATTCTCCGGGCCTGCTGTTCATCTGATGTCATAACTGTTGTCTCATCCATGAATGCTTTGAGCGGTGGCAAGTTACACATTCCACTGGGCTTTGGACCTATAGCCATTCCTTCAGCCGCATTAAGGATTACATGCGAAGCCATCACGAATAGTATCGGAGAGATGGTACATCCCATCGCAATCCCTTGTTGGGCCTGCTGCACCGCTTTTTGCACCCCTTATCATTCTTATCTCGACCTAGAGCAATTGCATAAGAAACAGCCTTACTGAGGTCCTGCATATTGTATTCTGAAAGCCAGAGGGTATATAGAATTAATAATAATAAATTCTTTAAGCACCAAACACGGCGCATAAGGCAGAAACCAGTGCTCTCCAGGTTGTACGTTGTGACGTCACTCCTCTTAGCTCTTGCACATTGTTTAATCCCAACGTTCTTCCAGTATCCAATTTTTAAAATCTCCTTAGCCACCAAGATATTAGAATGAGTCATGTTCACTGTCATGTTCACTGTCGAGCCTGGTTCTGTTTCAATAACAATCGCTTGTTTTACGATAGTGACTTGTTAATTCTCTGATCAACCCTCCTATCCAACCGACCGATTCGATGGTTTCGAGGTCGGTTATAGGAAAATATCTACACCACTTGATACTCTGATGTATCTTTTATTCTATAATTTAACACATCATGGTACTATCCATCGAAATATACACATTCCTGATGTTTTTCTTTCGGCGTCTAAGGTGAGAAAAGAATTTCACCTCCATCTTGGAAGGGTATAATTACATTAATAAAATTGTTTTCTATAGGCTCATGTTGACATATGTACAGTCCACGTGTTTACATTGGTAGCATTATAATATAAATAATATTTGTTGAGATATCATGTATGGCTCTTTGTCACTTATTATGATAAGATTATGGAAGATTGAGATACCCTACATAAAATCAAAATCTTACCCAACATGGCACTGCGAATAGTCTTTTTCAGGACTTGTAAATGATACGCAATTAAGCTATTATAGTCCGTTCGGAAATTCGTGCCCACAGAAAGCGTCAATTTTCACCAAAACTGTTTGTTGTATGGACATGAATTTTTGCATGCAGTCTTAGATTTCCTATGCAGTTATTAATATATTTTTAGCCCTTACAAAACTCATGTCATGTTCGAATTTTCTTCTTTACGTTATATAAAAAAAACTTACTGTTGTCTGGGTTAATTTTTAGTAGCTTTACAGGAAAGTTACAAGATCCGTTCAAAAATATTCTTTTTTGTTTGAATTAGTTACTCGCGAATGTGTACAATAGGTGCACACTCGTGCGGACATGTAGTCACTACACTAATTCAAACCCAAAAAAAATATTTTTGAACGCATCTTGTAACTTTCCTGTAAAGCTACTAAAAATTAACCCAGACAACAGTAATAGTTTTTTATATAACGTAAAGAAGAAAATTCGAACATGACATGAGTTTTGTAAGGGCAAAAAATATATTAATAACTGCATGGGAAATCTAAGACTGCATGCATAAATTCATGTCCATACAACAAACAGTTTTGGAGAAAATTGACGCTTTCTGTGGGCACGAATTTCCGAACGGACTATAGTACTTGTTAGAGCTGGCTTGAAAGACTGGAGGTCAAAAAAGAGTTATTATGTTAATATCATCCTACAATATATATATATATATATATATATATATATATATATATATATATATATATATATAATATATATATATATATATATATATATATATATATATATATATATATATATATATATATATATATATATATCGGATGTATCATCTATCATGTTTATATAATGGAAGTATCGTACCTTTTGCTATTATGCAACAACTATGCTTGTAATGACACTGATGTAATATACATATGGGCACCTCATACCCGTGCACACTCTGATGACACTAAAACATACACACACTTGGATTTGTCGTAACATGTGGAACGATATTATCCACAAGGCTTATCATGTTGTAGGTTTGACGTTCAATCTGGTGGTGAATCCAACAGTGCATTCCGAATTACTGCGACAAAGTAACACGAAAGTGAGTCGACCACTCCTGGACATCTGGTCTCCACATAGCGATGGTAGTCCAGCACATTAACTCAATAGTGTCTCGCCAGCTATAAAGCAACTGAGTTAAGCATTGCAGCTTCACACACCAGGAATATCGTGAAGATGTCCATGGAAAAAAAAAACTGTTATCACAAATTTTATACCAGAATCAAATGATTGTCAAGTGATGATAAAGACGGTAAACCAGGACAGTGTACACAGTGAACACAGATATTTGTAGATAATATTTATTGTGTCAAATAATGTGATAAATATAAATATATATATATCCTTATTTTCATTCCAAAGTACAAAGGAAAGAGATCATTAATTATTAAATTAAATTGATCGATTTTGTTCTTTTCTGAAGTTGTTAAATTATTTCCATGTTCATTACTTGTGTATTAATTAATTGGGAATAGTTTATAAAAGCATAGGTTAGCCGTAGCAGGAAGGCCAGGGAAGCTCTTGATCTAAACACGTTACCATCTGGACAAGAGTACTTAACAGTCTGACTATCCTGTGACATTCATCCACCATTGCTCATTTCTGAGACTGTGGTGTTTCCATAGGTCAAGAATATTCATCTATTGTTCATCTCTAATTATCCATCTCGCCGCAATAAAGAGAGCGAATACTGGACAGTTTAGTCATCGTGGCATGGAAGGAGGTCAATAACAGAATTGATAAATTGTACTGAAGACTGGAAGTTGTGGAGAGACAGGATTTTTTATGCTACTAGGCATGGCAATTGAAGATTGAATAATAAGAAGAAGCTTAGTAAGAAATGGCATGGTTAGAACAGACATTGCTGTAACATTCAGAATCTTCTGTCAAAGAGTGCTGCAATATTTTCTCCATAAAGAAATCTGCATTTAATTTTTGCACCTGTTTGTTATTTTCCCTTAGTGTCACAGAGAGTTTTATGATCAAATAATTTTCTATATATTCTTCCTTTCTTCCACCCGTGTCCTCTATTTATTATCACTCTTTACTTTTTCCTGTATTTTTCGCATTCGTTCGTTTGCGAAAAATATTTTCTTTCCCATTCTCACTTTACCGTTTTTCTTTCTCATACTGATACGCATTCTATTACGTAGATGTCAGTCAGACGAGAAACTGTGAATAGTCATCTATCTCAGACATATGAGCAGATTTTTGGCTAGCATTTTCACCTGTCACAGCGTTTCTCAGGCTGAGTTTCTCGGGGAGGTGTGAAAACTGCCACCACGCATTTGCTCAGAGCAGACATAACGTCTAGCATTCGCATCTGACACTCACGCCTCGTTCAGGAATAGGGCCATAGTCGTAGTGAGGTGTGAAGACGCACTGTTGGCAGTTACGGCATGCGTCTAAGGTAACGTAGGTGTTAATGAGAAGGGGAGAGTTAGGCGCTGTTTCGTGTTTTCGGAATAGGGGGATCTTTGTCTGTTTGATAGATATAATCAGAGTTTTAAACTGGATTTCACTCATTCTCCATTTGCAGTAGACGTGGTCACTTCGTTCTAGATACTTAAACTTATAAGTGAAACTCTCAGTTTCGTTGTGATACCGTAGTTCTGTGTTGAGGTAAATATTATATTAAGTATCTACATTTTGTGAGTGATTAAGTGTTAAATCGCCTATTTTTCACTAGTTCTTTTGTGCAGAGAGAATTAAAATATAGTCTGTATTATTTTCTAGAGACGTGTTTCAGTGGAAAGCAGAATAAATTATATTCCTAGCTTAAAATCATGCAGCTATAAATGAGTTTAATTTAACTGCTAATAATCAGACGAGAATATTTTTTAAAACTAATTTATAACTGCATAGATCCATCATTGAGTATTGACGAAATACACATGTATTTCTAATTCATGATGACTGATTTATGAATATAACTTATTTCACGGGAAGTTTTAAATGATAAGTCAAGCTGTACGTTGTTTGCAGTTTAAATGTAAGTTATAACGAGTACCTAGAATTTATATTTATTTTATATGTGGTTCTTCCCTATGCAGTGAAAACTTGGGTTAACCCAAACTTTGCCAGCGTTAAGTACGGATGAGTACTATCTGTGAAGCACTAAAACATTTTCCTTAAAAGCCTTGGTGTTAAATCTTTACACGAATTTTAAAGGTGAAATGACATAACGGGCTTGTGCGCCAGATTTGATTCTTCCTGAGAAAACTTAAGTACAGTTCAGCCCTTGTGGCAAGTAAACTATTTCAAACAGTAACTTTCCGCAAATTTTGTCAACTTGTGGTGTGACCAAGAAGGTACCCTTTGATCGAAAGTTACAAACTTCGCATTTTTCCCCAAGTAGTGGAAACCTCGTGATTCTGACACAGTGAACCCGCTTACACTAATTCTTACCTGAACTGATAAAGTGACACTAACTTAAAATCTGAACAAAATTATCGCCTGAAGAGAACGCTCCCCGGACAAATTGAATGAAACCAAGATCTGCAGAGCTGGGTATTCGCTTCACCAAACGATAAAACAGATTGTGTCATAACGTGCGCCAGACGGTGAACAACAGCAAGTTATATGGTAAGAAAGTGAGAAATGCAAGACAGGACCCTGATGAATGAACCGAGAGAAAGTAGGAACGAGTGATCTTTTTTTGGTATACCAAATTTCACCCACTTTGTAATTTCTTTATGCAAGTTTTTGTTGCAAACAAGATACTGTTCTTTAGGATAGATCATACTAATATCTAAGTCTGTTCATACCTTTAAAAGGGGAAAATCCTTAGATTACCGCTGAATGTATCCTTGATTCCTTGGGGCTATCACTTTTCTTCTAACAGGACTGTGGGCATACCTTGAGGGATACGATCATACGGTGGGTCTATCATTCTGGTAGAAATTCAGTGATTGTTATGACTATGTGTATATGTTGCTTGATGTAATTTTTGCTTGTTGTGATGAAATTTTAGACGATATTTAAAATTTCCCTGGAACTTACTCAGTGTGTCGGGTCAGCTCGTTCCAAAGTATCTGTTTAAGCATTGTTATAGTTTTCCCACGTGTGTGCGTCTACATATCGTCAATTGTGTGTGTGCACGTGAGTGGTACGTTCATATATATTAATATATGTTGTCACTAGACTGTCTGACTCCTCTATATCTGTTGTAGAAGATAGGCTGAGAAAGAGAGAAGATTTTCAAGTTCTCAGGGACAGCTTCTATCACATTCTACCATCTCACTCGTGGAAATCTATTTCTACTATCATCTCTCACTGTGGCTATCACTCATTCTAATCTATTCAGAAGGGACCAACCCAAGTCTTATCCCCCTATCAAAAATCTACTACACTTAGTGCAATGAAGTTGTTGTCGGGTTCACAGCACTTCGTAACTTTTCATAGAGATCCTTCAAGACATTCAATGATATTTATATGTTTAAAACATTTGGTATAAAAAGGAGATTTAATTTTATGCTCTGTTCTGATGATGTGTGACAATTTTCTGTACAGGTCGTTTTTAAGTTGTCCTGCTTTTCTGTCTATTATCCATAATAAACTCTTATTGTTGACCCGAATCTTTGGTCGTATATAAATCTCACTTCATTCAATCAATTTGCTGGAGTTGGGTTGAAGAAGAGATTTCATTACAAGAGCAGCTATGCAATGGACTTCTGAAGGAAAGCGAAAGAGAAGCCGACCAAAAACAACTTGGCTTAGAACTATGGAGGCCGAGATGCAAAGAATGAACCAGAGCTAGGTCACTGTACGAAGGATGGCTGCCGACCGAACAAAGTGGAAGCAATTTGTCGCTTCCCTACAAGACGCCACAAGGCATGATGGCCACTGACTGCTTTGAAAGTCGGCTGCTAAGGATCAAAGAAGAAGCATACTAGGAGTGAGGTGGGCAGCATCACGCTGGCCGCCTTAATATTCCCAGAGTTGGTCTGGTACCAAATTTATGAAACTTGGTCTACCCCCGAGCAGTTTGCGTTCTGAAAAATCCCACCTCAACTGGGGCTCGAACCATGGAAGCCAGTGTAATAACCACTGCGTCACCGTGGGATCTCGTACTGACGATCCGTTTTTAATTGACATCATGATGGTTTCGCTGTATTGTGAGTTGAGATCAGGTAAACAAACTCATTTTGCCTCACTGCTGGTTTCATTGGTTGGAAATTACGTAATTAATTCTCTACTGTTACAACTGTTTTGCTTCCAGTTTCATGTTTTCTATTATTATTAGATTATTCCCTTCACTTTACGGACTTTCTAGCATTCTTATTGTGACTGGGTCATAAAATGGGCCATAATAATGCTCCCCAAAGTCTCATAGAAGTTCATGTGTTTTCTCTCATTACAAGTTCGCCGATCTCCATGTTTTAGGCTTCCACCGAAACCGCATACAATAGACACCGGCAAGGAGTCTCCCGTGGGTTGAGGTATCTTCCGCGATCTCATGTTCGGGTTGATGTGGTCAGGGTATAGACAGAGAGACCTGCCGAACAGCGAGGGAGATGGTTTAGAAGAGCGGCTTCAGAAATTGAACGCAAAAACTAGGTATCATGTGTCAGGAGATCCTGCGAGATATGTAAAATCCTTGGCACATGAGCACTAGCTGGGTGTTTGGCGTTTGTTTGTTTAGTGTTTGTATAATGTTCGGTTGTTTATTTACTCTTTGTCACTGACTGGGATGTAAACCGTCAATAAATTACCGCCCCTGCCTAGGAATCAATAGTTGTATTGTTATACAGGTCTGGTGCGAGTGTGAATTTGCCGCAAGGCAATAACTGGATCAAATATCACACCACACAACATTTCTCGCCCACAACATCACAATTGGCGTCGTCGACAGGATAGGCAGACAGTGACAAAGAGCTAACAACAAACAAACACAAATTGTAAAACACCCAGCTGTGCGGTACAGCAGCAAGCTGACCACAAAAAGCACACATGCTAAGAGTAGAGGGGAGCCTGTGTATGCAGTGGCAGAGACAGAAATTGCACAAAGATCTAATGAAACAGACACTGAAGTACAGCAGCTCAAGAAAGAGATGGCACAGTTAGAAGCTCAGATTCCTAAATTGCTAAGAAGACCACCAACGGCTGGCCGTAGTTTTCCATGCAATGAGGCCCCATCAACCTGAGATAGGAGTGTCCCCTTTATCCGCACAGTAAGCGGTTGCAAAGACAGTGTCAGGAAGAGGAAGCATCTGGCACAGAAGAGGCCCAAAGGTGTCAGGTGCTATAACTGTGCTGACTTTGGAAACCACTTAGCTGCCACGTGCCTACATGGCTCTCTACCAAGGAGATGTTTTCAGTGTAAATTCACACAGCATGTGATAGCAAGCTGCCCACTGATAAGCTTTGATTCTTGGCGCCTACACCCCTGTGAGCGGAGACAAGGGTGTAGAAAGGTCCAGCCCTCACACAAAGATAAAGCAGAGAGAAGGCAAATGTCGTATTAGCCGTCAGCACCCATGCCTCTGCGAGAAGAGGAGTGAGTGCAGAAAAGGCGGCCCTATACAAATAAAGCCAAAAAGCAAGATCTGTGTACTTCTGCCCTGACACTGGCAGTGGCCTTAATCTGATAAGGTAAATGTAAAGGATCCCGTTACACGCCCATTGAGGCATATTGGGAATATGGTGTTAGGCCCATATTTTCTTGACCGTCGGCACACTAGGGGTGATGTGGTCAGCATCACGCCAGCCGCCTTAACCTTCCCAGAAGTTGCTCTGGTACCCATTTGGGTCTGGGTCGACTCAGAAACCGTTTGTGGCCTAAAAAAATCCCACCTCATCTAGGGATCGAACCACAGACCACTGAGCTAGGAAGCCAGTGCACTAACCACTATGCTACCGCGGCTCCTTTAATGTGATAAGGCCAGCAGTAAATAAGGAGCCAAAAAGAGAGTGGAAGTCCACTACATAAGGCGAAATCAAGAGAGAGACGCAGAGCTTGGCCAAGCAGTTCCATCATTGTGTCTTCCCACAGCCCCTATCAGCTCAAAAACGACCAGCGAGGAGCAAGATGACTAAGCGGCCTCACAGATTGATTGGTACATACTGCATGAGCTGAGCTCCAAGCCTTGCCGCTCGGAAAGAATCAAGCACAAGGCCAGTGGCAGAGAGAAGTTTGTGGGGACTACACAAATTTCAGGAGGTAGATATGTGACTGGGTCAGAAAATGAGCCATAATAACGCCTCCAAAGTCTCTTAGAACTTCATGTGTTTTCCCTCATTACAAGTGCGCCAATCTCCATGTTTTAGACTTGCAACGTAACCACATACAATGAACAGTCTCCGTGGGTCGAGGTAGTATTCCGGCATCCCATGGTCTCATTGATGTGGTTAGGGTACTGATTGAAAGACCAGCGAGGGAGATGGTTCGTAAGAACGGCTTCAGAATGTGAATGCAAAACCAGGCACCCTGTTTCAGAAGAGCCAGCGAGACATGTAAAATCGTGAGTGTATGATTTTAAGTAAATTATTTCCCAAAGAAGTCCCCATTAGCTCCTTGTAGCTTTAGAATTAGTTTCAGAGTGGCCTGGTTCTAAGGTGTGATAGAAAAGTCTGTGTTTACTAAGAAGATTCCTACTGGGGAATTAGAATTAATTTTAATGTAATAGATTAGTGGTAAGAATGGGGATAGATTGTATTCATGGTGCTAGTAAGTCCACTTTATTGCTGTAGGAAGACAGTATACGTATTTCATACATAGAACTGGACAGAAATTCTATCAGGTACTGAAATGGAAATAGAATTACTTTACGGTAAGAGGGAGGCCTGAAGCTGGCATAGAATGCCACGTTTTGATGACATGAACTGTACAAAACGATAGCGTCTGTAAGAGCCATGGGCATTTTTAGTTACCACGCGTTGGGGGATAGGCGTAGGATATTAAGCTATTTATTTTTTGGGGGCGCAGTGGACTAATTATAAAGTTTGCTGGATTTGTTAGTTCAAGAGTAGTTTTATTTTATTCTTTGGTGCAAAGGCAATTTAGTTAGTGTGCATCACGACAGTGATTGTAATTCTTCCGTATATTTATAGTGGGTTATTTTTGAGATGAGAATAGTTATATATGGTTGTGTACATAATTTCCTTGTTAAATTTCATTTAAGTGATGTATGTAGTTTTAGTTATTTAGATTCCTTGTAAGTATGATACCCCTCCTTTGTGCGTAAGGCACTTTGAGACATAAGCGTTTCTCTGTTTGCTCCTTGCGGAGCTTGGATACACCAAATACGGCTGGTATCTATCAGAAGCCTACAAGAATCATTTATATGCTATTGAAATGGTTGTTTCTTTAACAATGTGTTTAATATGATGAGATTCCCAGTCTCACCAGTCGTCACATACGACATGCTTCAGTGCATGAACGAATATTGGCGTGGATCGGTTGCGAGGTGGTAGTTTATTCTTATTAAGTAGTGTATAGGTCGTACATAATGTTAATTCTGCTTTATGCCCATTTTATTATTATTTAATTATTGTCATGTCTTGGAAGTGTGTCGAAGGGTTAATAAGAGCCCATGAGTTCACCTGAGAATAATTATTCTCTTCTCGCTTCTTATGGAGCAGGGAGCCACCGAGGAGGCTGACCTCCGCATGAAGCCTGCGAAAAGCATGCATGTGCTCTTGCAGCAGTGGTCTCGGTAGCAATCTGTGTTACAATGTGAGATTGCCAGCCTCATACACAACATCACACTAGGATCATTGGACGACATGCATAAGCTTGGGTGTGTGTGTGTAATAGTGGGATGTTTCAGGTTGCGTGGAAGAACGGGATGTTTAGTAGGTGAAAGTATGCTCTTTCTCATTATTTAGTTATTATGATTTTAACTAGTAGCTGCTTTATTTGCGTTCCAGGTGAGGACATGGGCAATAGCTAGGTGTTTGTTTATTTGTTTAGTGTTTGTTCGTTAGTTTGCTTTGTGGGTTTGGGTGGTTGAATGGGTTGTCTGAATAAATGCAGCCCCTGCCTAGAATCAAGAGTTTTGTTGTTGTACGGATCTGGTGCGAATGTGAATTGGCCGCAAGAAAATATCACAACAACATCACATTTCTCGGCCTCCCCCCATCACATTATGATCTCTTGATATTTCACTTGATCACGTGCCGTGACAAAATCTATGAAGCACATACACATATGTGCTTGTACTTTCAAGATTCTCCCCAACAGTGTTTGCATTATGTACACAGCATTGCGTCACCTCCTTTGCTCTTTGCTCAAAAATGTATATTATCCATCTGATTGATATTTCCATTGTTTTTCATTTTACGCCTTATTATTTTCATCATAATTCTCCACATTAATTTGGTCATTTAATAATGCGGCTCACTGAACGGTATCCTATGGGCTGCTAGTTGGTGGAAATCAAATTGTGGAAGTCGTAAATAGATTTCCCACTGATGCTTTAAAATTGTATATTTGATCGTATCTAACAAAATTATGAAACACTTTTTATTTATAATTCAATTTTGATTACCCTTACAATTTTACTGTGATCTTCACAATCACTGTCCTGGTGTATGTAATAAAAATTAATTGTAAAAGAAATCTTAAAGAAGTTTTATAATTTAAAACTGATCATATGTAATAATGTTACAAGATACCTCGTCTTTTTTTTTTAAATTGTCACGACTGTTATTATTTGACTTCAAGACTTTGACGGTATGTTCTCTTCCTCTAAGAGTCTTGACAATGCAAGTTGAATGTTTCTGTAGATGGGTCTGTGCAATGCAACTGTCATCACAACATATCAATATCTTTGAAGCGTTCTAATTTTCTTCATTGCCAAGGAGATTGTTTGTTTGATTGTGATAACATTTTAACTCCGATTTTGCTGGCTGAACATTTAATGTATAATTTTGAACTGTTCCGTCTGGACATTTCTCAGGTTATTAGGCCATATCCGTCCATGTGTTCTTCCCGAACCTGTTTATTAGCACTGCTGATTGTATAATACAACTCTGTCAAGTTGTCGTGAAAAATTCTAAATCCACATATATAAATTAGAACATAAATGTAAAGTAGAACGAAATAATACAAAAAAAGGAGCATGGTGAAAGACCAGTGCTTTCCCAATAGCGCTTCGGTTTTATAACGCCATAATGACTGAACAAGAGACCCTCCTTTTTCTATTTCGTCTGCATAAACACTACGCAAAAGCCTACACGCGTTTCTAAAAATAAAACTGGTACTATATTTCTTAAACGACCTTGATAGACACACTGCTTAATGACCTATATATAATATTACATTAATGTCATTATACACACTACGTAACCTAAAAGACAGACGGGCTTAGAGGAGAGAGAGAGATGCACGGAGGAACGCATGCAATTGTCCCACGTCGTCTCGCGATTAAAAAGTGAATGCCAATCCCACGCAAAAGGCATGAAGACCTGATTTTTTCAAATAAACAGTGATAAAAAAACACTAACGATACGAGGTTAGGTTTTGAAAACAGGTGTAAGCTCTTATTAGGAAACCTGACATTCTACTGATTTATGTCTAAGCTCCTGACATTAGTCTAACAGTACAGAAGACACCCCATAGTATGGAAGTGAGGAGGTGGTAACAGCACGACTATCCTACAATAATACATATTGTGAACGAAACCATTTAGCCCCATTAAACTTATATATTTGGGTGCCTTAGGACTTGCTGACAAAGAATATGTTATGTGTTACGCAAATAGTCTAGTAATTAACAAATTATAGCCAACATACTATAGTGGGGTTGTCTGACAGCACAAGATCATTTTTGCTCATAATGGCATGTTTGAACAACACTGCTTTAGGGGAAATGAGGCCAACAAGTTAGATATGATTTGATTGGCTGAAGCCATATGTAAGGCGAAACCTTATTGGTCTAACTGCAAATACAATTATGGTTATTAATGGCAACTTATAGGATGGATAGTTTTTTTCAAAGGCTCTTGTAAACATGGTCTCATTGGTTAGAACGTTCGATATAGGCAAATAGAGGCGTCAGTTCAGGGCCATTTTTGAAAATAAATCTTGTGAAAACGAAGTGCGTTGAGAGCAGGCTAAGAAATTTATAATAACGGAAAAGCCTGGACAGAGGCAGATCAAATTTGTGCCAGAATTCATCGCCAGTCAACGTTACTTGTTTAATATTTCCATGAATTGTGGTAAGCTAGACTTATTTCCTATATATATGTATATATATATATTATATGACAATTGAATATGAAATGATAAATTGTGTCTGTATGTTTGTGGTTCAGTAGCAAACAGAAGGCAAAGCCTAGATATTGCTCCACCATGGAAAAGCTTGTCGGAGAGGAGTATAACTGCATAGGCATATATGAGATTGCCAAATAGTAACATGACACCTATCCTATTGTATAGAAGGAATTAACGCTGGAATTGCAGAGGCGTTGTAACCATTAGGAAGAGAAATACTGGTGTATATTGTCACATGAGAAGTTAGCAGTTGGCCTACAGCGCTGAACTCTGTGTTTGTTATGTCCTGTACTTCAGTGTGGAAATATATTATAAATTAGTTCTGAAGAAGGAGGTACAACCTTCTTATTTCAGGGACCGTGGTACTGAAGTATTAGAACAGCACCTGGTCTGAGTTTTGCTGGATCCAGAGGGCTGGCAGCAGACTTCTTGTCCAAGATATCGACCTGTGGTGTATTTTAAGATAACTGAGAAGCAAGCGAGCAGAGGAGACAGTTTCCTGCCGCCTACCAATGAGATAAGCATGTGTCAGCCAGAGCAGCTCACCCTTGTATAACCACCATAAAATTGACTGTAATACTAATTTAAGAGGGACAGTAATTATTTTACAAATAAAAAGAAACTGTGAACCCTTCAATATTATTTCCACCAGTAACAAACACATGAAGTCGTGATGACAAACAACAACCTAGCTTCAAAAGCCAGTATTACCTCATAAATACATCACAACCCTACACACATATTGTAATAATATTATATGTCAGGACAAAGATCCTTTGTATAAATTTTGAAAATAAACATTGTGTTTACATTTGACTGTGATTCCTGATTTACTCAATAGTTGGATCAGGATATCTATTCTTGAAATTAATTAATACATAATTTAAACTTTAACACTTGACTTACTTAAGCTAGTCTTCTAGAGTGTTATATGTATGTGCTTGTCATAGTGTTGTAAAGTGTTGTGGAAATTAATAAAAGTGTTTATCTGTCTGTTGGTTGTTGTGAACTTACATTTCATCATTATCATAACCCTAGACATTCAACGTAGTCATCACAATATTCCAGAATAAGTCTAATTGAGGTCTAAATGTGGTAGCAAAGTAAGGTCATCTGTAACACACCACACTTATTAGATACAGATACCTTCACAGCTGATCTCAGTCAGTACACTAAGTCCCCTATAATCATTTATATAATCCTAACTTACCACATATATTGGGGTCCTGTCCGGGATTTTGAATCTTCTCCCATTACATATATTGGGGGTAATTCACTTCTGGGAATTATAAAAATTAAAAAATGTATCCTTGGGTGGAAAATAAATAAGGTTGAGCTCTCAGTGCTTGTGGTTGTCTTTAGTTTAATTAGTCATAGATTGAAGTGTTTAGTTAAACATTGTATAAATTTGCCTGTTCGAAAATGGCAGACCTGGCGAAATTTCGATCTGCTGCTGTGCAGGCTGCTAAAGAGTTGGGAATGGACGGGCAAGTTATGATTGCCTATGTCACTACTGAATGTGACAAATTTATTGCACGTGAAGAAAGAACATTTGAAGCTGAAAGAAAGTTAGAGGCTGAAAAGGAAATTAAGAGGTTGCAGATTGAGGCTGACAAAGAGGGTAAGGCATTGGAGGCAGAAAAAGAGATTAAAAGGCTCCAGTATGAAGAGAAGAAGCTGGAGGCAGAAAGAGAAGAAAAGAGACAGGCTGCGGAAACTGGAAGCAGAGGAAAGAAGGCAAGCTACACAAAGAGAAGAAAAGAGACAGGCTGCGGAAAGGGAAGCAGAGGAAAGAAGGCAAGCTACAGAAAGAGAAGAAAGGAGACAGGCTGCAGAAAGGGAAGCAGAAAAGGAGAGGGAAGAGATTACAAAGGGAACATGAGTTACGACTAAGGGAGTTTGAGTTTCAAAGCCATGCTCCTGAAAATGGTGCCAGTCCCTTTGCCTCCGATGCTACAGCTAGTCAAGGAGCCTCAACCTCAGCTATGAGCTTTCATTTAGATCATTTTGTTGAGAAAGACGATGATATCGAGAGCTATCTAAATAGATATGAACTGTTAGCTACCACGTATGGGTTAGAGAGAGAAAGGTGGAGCTTAAAGTTATCACAAGGGCTTCGTGGTACAGCTTATGATGTTTTTGCCAAAATGAGCAGAGATGATCAAGAAAATTATGACATGTTAAAGCAGGCTCTTTTGTTAAGATATGAAAAGAATGGAGAATTTTATAGAAAAAAGTTCAGGAATGCTAAACTACTGTCAGGTGAGACATATCACCAGTTCTCTGCACGGTTAGAGACATACTTGGAGAAATGGACGGCTCTGGGGAAGACCCAAGATCTTAAGAAAATGATCCTTATAGAACAACTAAGAGAGTCCATGGCTCCAGACCTGAGAAAGTTTCTCATGGAACAAGGTGCAGAGAGGCAGGGTGAGTTACTAAATGTTGCTGAAAGATATCAGGCAGCTCAAGCAGAGGTAACAGGTAATAAAAAGAAACAGGTAGACAATTTTAAGGCACCACAAAACTTTAATAAATTTGATCATAGAGATCAGAACACAGGTAAGCACCAGTTTGATAGGCCACGGTATGATAATAAAAATAAAACCCCACAATTCGATGAAAGGAAATTTGATGAAGGAAAATCTTTCAACCAAAAAAGGAGGTGGTGTAAAAATTGTCGGATGGACAATCATGATACTGACCATTGCAGAAGGAAACCTGTGTATATGGCCACCTTTCAGGTCAGGTCGACCTCAAGAAAGGAAGAGGATATTATGATAAATACCACTCCAGAAGAGACGAGGAAGGCACAGGCTGGGGATAAGACCCTCAAGCCCTGTTTTAGAAAATTGTCCCATTGTCACACACCTCCAGGAAAAGGAGACTTCTATATGAAGAATAAACTGATATACCGGAAGACCGGAACTAGATCCAAAGGTTAGGGACAGCTGGTACTTCCTAAAAGGTATAGGGCAGACTTAATAAGGAGCTTACATGTGAGAAAAGATGGGGACCATGAACAAATAGGTACCATTATCCAAAAGGTAGCTCAAAATTATTATTGGCCCAAGGCAATGTGGGACATTGAGAATTTTGTAGAAAGGTGTAGCATAGCACATGAGGGAACACCCACAAGTGGGAACATTGATCAGGACCTGGACACGCCACAGAGGAAACGTAGGCCTGACAATAGGAAGAATAATAAAGTGGATTGGGAAGCCCCTTTTCACGGACAATCTTCAATTGACTGTTTTACTATGGCCACTATGCAGAGAGTGCAAAAAGATGTCTTACCCCAGAATAAGCCGAAAATCCCTCAATCGGAATTATGTAAACTGGAGGAAGAAGATGTAGAGAGGAAATCTCTCATCAAGATATCTAAGTGGGGAGAAAGCCCCAAGAAAAAAATTGGTAGCGGTCGTTTTGTGCATGATGATTCTGGAAAGAAAAGTCATTACAACAGTGCTTCAAGTGGAAGAGACCTGACACGTGCCAGGAAAAATAACTTTGTGAATTTAAAAGTCCATATGTAGATTGTTAAGAACGTGGACTGATGAAAAGGCAGAGAAAAATATTACATCATCATACCAATATGTGAATGAGCTGACCACTCGTTTAAAAACTGGCTGGAAACTTGCCAATGAAAATTTGAGACAAGCCATGAAAAAGCATGCTGCCTATTACAACAAGAAAGCTAAAGACAGAGATTTGGCTGTGGGAGAGAAGGTACTGCTTCTTCTACCCGGTAGCCAGAATAAGTTGCAAATTGGATGGCAAGGTCCATATACAGTTCTAGAGAAGGTGTCTAGAACAAATTATAAGATAGATAAGAAGGGGAAAGAAAAAATCTATCATGTGAATCTACTGAAGAAATTTCTGAAAAGAGAAAATCAGGAAGAGACACATTTGTTGACCTTGTCTATTGCAATGGAGATGAAAAAGGAACCACTTTCATCATTTGAATATCCATTACACCCCTGTGAGACAGCGGCACAGGTGAAAATCAGTACACATTTAACGAAAGATCAGAAGGAGAGAGTGCAACAGGTTCTAGATGATCATACAGAGGTGTTAACGGACCGTCCGGGGCATACAAACTTATTGGAATATGATATGAAACTGATAGACCCCATACCTGTATGTATGAAAGCATATTCGATTCCTTTCGCTAAGGAGAAAGCTTTGAAGGAAGAGATAGACTATTTGTTAAAGGAAGGAATTATTTCACACAGGGAATCTTCGTATAGTTCCAGTGTGGTGCTCTTAAGAAAACCATCTGGAGAACATAGACTCTGTATAGATTACAGGAAACTGAATTCTATCACAGAAGGTCAGGTGGATCCATTGCCGGATACAAATCAGCTGTTTGCCAGGCTGAATAAAGCTAAATATTTTTCAAAAGTGGATCTGAGCAAAGGCTACTATAAGATTCCAGTAAAGCCTGAGGTTAGACCTTATCTTGCTTTTAGTACCTCAGAGGGACACTATGAATTTAATAGATTGCCATTTGGATTGAAAAATGCGCCCAGTGTCTTCTCTAGAATGATGAGAAAATTGTTGGATCCCCTACACAACTCAGATATCACCATATAGATCAACTCCTCATAACGTACAATTTGAGGAACATCTAATATTCTCGGGACATGTCGTTGAGCAGACTCAGAGAAGAGAAATGGTGAATATGGATTGCTAAGCAGCATTAAGACAAGCAGTAGCACTTGCAGCTGTTCAGTAACATATATGAAATGGATTCCTGGATTGCAGAGGTCTGAAGCAACCTTCGTCAGTAGTGATCACTTTGAATTGACCCACCTGCATTAATCCATGATAAAAATAAAATCAGTGAAACGTTGATGCGGATTTTCTAAGCCGCCATCCGTGTGATGAGAATAACAATGATCATCAGGAATAGTAATACATTTATCTAGGTGTATATAGAATTATGGACTGACATATGATGTCTGTTTTAAGTGGGGAGAATTTGTCGTGAAAAATTCTAAATCCACATATATAAATTAGAACATAAATGTAAAGTAGAACGAAATAATACAAAAAAAGGAGCATGGTGAAAGACCAGTGCTTTCCCAATAGCGCTTCCGTTTTATAACGCCATAATGATTGAACAAGAGACCCTCCTTTTTCTATTTCGTCTGCATAAACACTACGCAAAAGCCTACACGCGTTTCTAAAAATAAAACTGGTACTATATTTCTTAAACGACCTTGATAGACACACTGCTTAATGACCTAGATATAATATTACATTAATGTCATTATACACACTACGTAACCTAAAAGACAGACGGGCTTAGAGGAGAGAGAGAGAGATGCACGGAGGAACGCATGCAATTGTCCCACGTCGTCTCGCGATTAAAAAGTGAATGCCAATCCCACGCGAAAGGCATGAAGACCTGATTTTTTCAAATAAACAGTGATAAAAAAACACTAACGATACGAGGTTAGGTTTTAAAAACAGGTGTAAGCTCTTTTTGGGAAACCTGACATTCTACTGATTTATGTCTAAGCTCCTGACATTAGTCTGACAGTACAGAAGACACCCCATAGCATGGAAGTGAGGAGGTGGTAACAGCACGACTATCCTACAATAATATATTGTGAACGAAACCATTTAGCCCCATTAAACTTATATATTTGGGTGCCTTAGGACTTGCTGACAAAGAATATGTTATGTGTTACGCAAATAGTCTAGTAATTAACAAATTATAGCCAACATACTACAGTGGGGTTGTCTGACAGCACAAGATCATTTTTGCTCATAATGGCATGTTTGAACAACACTGCTTTAGGGGAAATGAGGCCAACAAGTTAGATATGATTTGATTGGCTGTAGTCATATGTAAGGCGAAACCTTATTGGTCTAACTGCAAATACAATTATGGTTGTTAATGGCAACTTATAGGATGGATAGTTTTTTTCAAAGGCTCTTGTAAACATGGTCTCATTGGTTACAACGTTCGATATAGGCAAATAGAGGCGTCAGTTCAGGGCCATTTTTGAAAATAAATCTTGTCAAAACGAAGTGCGTTGAGAGCAGGCTAAGAAATTTCTAATAACGGAAAAGCCTGGACAGAGGCAGATCAAATTTGTGCCAGAATTCATCGCCAGTCAACGTTACTTGTTTAATATTTCCATGAATTGTGGTAAGCTAGATTTATTTCCTATATATATGTATATATATATATTATATGACAATTGAATATGAAATGATAAATTGTGTCTGTATGTGTGTGGTTCAGTAGCAAACAGAAGGCAAAGCCTAGATATTGCTCCACCATGTAAAAGCTTGTCAGAGAGGAGTATAACTGCATAGGCATATATGGGATTGCCAAATAGTAACATGACACCTATCCTATTGTATAGAAGGAATTAACGCTGGAATTGCAGAGGCGTTGTAACCATTAGGAAGAGGAATACTGGTGTATATTTTCACATGAGAAGTTAGCAGTTGGCCTACAGCGCTGAACTCTGTGTTTGTAATGTCCTGTACTTCAGTGTGGAAATATATTATAAATTAGTTCTGAAGAAGGAGGTACAACCTTCTTATTTCAGGGACCCTGGTACTGAAGTATTAGAGCAGCACCTGGTCTGAGTTTTGCTGGATCCAGAGGGCTGGCAGCAGACTCCTTGTCCAAGATATCGACCTGTGGTGTATTTTAAGATAACCGAGAAGCAAGCGAGCAGAGGAGACAGTTTCCTGCCGCCTACCCATGAGATAAGCATGTGTCAGCCAGAGCAGCTCACCCTTGTATAACCACCATAAAATTGATTGTAATACTAATTTAAGAGGGACAGTAATTATTTTACAAATAAAAAGAAACTGTGAACCCTTCAATATTATTTCCACCAGTAACAAACACATGAAGTCGTGATGACAAACAACAACCTAGCTTCAAAAGCCAGTATTACCTCATAAATACATCACAACCCTACACACATATTGTAATAATATTATATGTCAGGACAAAGATCCTTTGTATAAATTTTGTATATAAACATTGTGTTTACATTTGATTGTGATTCCTGATTCACTCAGTAGTTGGATCAGGATATCTATTCTTGAAAGAAATTAATACATAATTTAAACTTTAACACTTGACTTACTTAAGCTAGTCTTCTAGAGTGTTATATGTATGTGCTTGTCATAGTGTTGTAAAGTGTTGTGGAAATTAATAAAAGTGTTTATCTGTCTGTTGGTTGTTGTGAACTTACACTTCATCATTATCATAACCCTAGACATTCAACGTAGTCATCACAATATTCCAATTTAGTGACATGATAATTGTGTTAACATATATTATGTGTGTAATAATAAACTAAGAGTTATATCATTCCAAGCTGGATATCACTATGCATATGCATACCGCTTATTTCTTTGCAGCTGTAAAAAATATTATCGAGAAAAGGCAATATATACTTGTGTGGTAAGTTGGGATTATATAAATGATTATAGGGGACTTAGTGTAACCGTTTGTCTGCCAGTCATCTCAGATTTTAGTCTCTAACATCATATGTCTAGAGACTAATCTTGAATTCAAGTTTCTCCTTTCTGTCCTTTATTATATTCCTCTGCCCCAGTGGCAGTATTATAATTCTTTAGACTGATTTATCGTCAACTTATCCCGATGAATTATTATAAATGTCAGTTAAACCCACCAAATTTATCATAGAAATGTCGGCAACAGTATTCTAGTTCTGTGCCTCTAGCCTAATCGTCATGTCAATTATGATGAATTTAACAAATAATTGGACATCAGTGTTTTAGAATGGTCTGACAACATTATCACACACTTCATGTCTGGTCGCATCGTCATATAATTTATAATGAATATATGTCACGGTCTGTCAACATTATCGTTAATATTAATTTCCGCTAGTCTAAACGTCGGGTCAAAAATAATCAAATAATATGGAAATTAATAGCTATATATATTCCCGTTATACATTATTATGAACATGTTGTACATATCCCGTGGGATCATAAAATACACCCGATGACATGTGGCTGGATGTGATCGTAAAACAAAAATATGAATAAAGTAAACGCAGTTATACCAATTTTGCGTCGATTTATAAGGTACTACACCTTTCATCACAATACTATTTTCTAACGAGATTTTCACTTACCTACTCAGATGGACGCTAACCCGCAATTTTAGACACGTGGCTTCAGTGCTTTTTTATGCGTGAATTCGCCGATATCGGGATTAGGTCTAGCGGTCTCGAGGTTTCCTGGGCAAGTGAAAAATGGCTGGATTTGCCGCACTTTTAGCGGGTCATTTCCGCTTGGACACGTGATCCGTAGCGTGCATCATGTGACCTTAGCCTCATATAGACGCTCCAATCAATAACGTTAAAAGTCACGTGGGGTCTTCCTAAGTGGCCTAAACTGGTTCTATCTAAGTTTAAGCAGTCCTAAATTAAAACAGGTTTCTAGCTACCGAGGTCAGGGGTCAACCATGACGTCGTATCTAAAAATAGTATTAGACTCGAGGAGAAAATCAGTGAACGCTAGGAGAATATCCGCAAGTGACATTTCTCATGACTTTACAGGCTTCTCAATCATGCATTGAAGATGAGAAAAAAATGATGTCACGTAAATAAATAAAAAAATGAAGAGAAGATTTGGCAAGTCGTCACACAAGCCCCTCCTCAAGTTTGACGTTCCGTCCAACTCCACTGGCCCTGTCTTCCTCTTCTTTTTCAGTTTCTCATATCTCCTCGGTTGCGTCCGGATGTCTGCTCAAAAAAGCTGCCCCTACGTTGTTCTTCCCAGGTATGTATTCTATGTGAAATGAATATGGCTGCAACAGGAGTGACCATCTCATAAGCCGGGCATTAAGGTTCTTCGACGCTGCAAGAAATATCAACGGTTGGTGATCACACTGCACCGTGAACTTTTTCCCGTATAAATATGGTTGAAACTTCTGCACAGCCCATATTAGCGACAGACATTCTCGTTCGATGGTAGAGTAGTTCTGTTCAGCAGGGTTCAATTTCCTACTAGCATATGCAATGGGGAATAGAGTTGCAGAAGGTCTATCACTAGGCTGCAGGAGATTGGCTCCTATCCCTATATTGCTAGCATCTGTTCGCAGCGTAAAGTTCAGAGTTAAGTCAGGCAGTCGGAGAATTGGCCTAGCTGTGAGTTTCTCCTTCAGCAGCTTGTAGGCATTTTCGCACTCTGCTGTCCAGGTTACTTTGTCCGGGTTCCCATTCTTGGTTAACGCGGTCAGTGGCGCACTCAGGGTATTAACAAAATCTTTAATACATCTCTGGTAGAAGCCACATAGAGACACAAATGACCTGACATCCTTTTTAGTCTGGGGTCGTGGGGCCCGCTGTAACTTCTCAATATTACGTGCATCTGGGTACATGCATCCATGCGAGATGGTGTGTCCCAGGAATTCTAGTTGCTCGCAGGCAATTTGACATTTTGTAGGGCGAGCGGTGAGTCATGTTTCTCTAAGTCTTTCGAAGAGTAGGGAAACTGCGTCCAGGTGCTCATCAAAGGTGTTCGTGGCAATAAGTATGTCGTCCATGAAATTACTTATCCCAGGGTGGTTCAGGGGTTCCAGTAGTTTCCTCATCATACTAGTAAAGATGTTTGGGGCGTTGCTTAGCCCAAATGGCAATACATTAAACTCGTAATGGCCCTCAGAAGTACTGAATGCTAACATGTGTCGAATTTCCTCTTTCACCTGGATCTGGTAGTACCCTTTGCTAAGGTCTATCTGCGAAAAGTATTGCGCTCTACTCAGCTTGGTGAAAAGCTGATTCTGATCAGGTAAGCGCTCCGCTTGAAATTCAGTTACAGCGTTGAGCCTTCGGTAGTCTATGCAGAGGCGATGTTCTCCTGTGGATTTTCTAAGCAACACCACACTCGCACTATAAGGAGACTCTGATTTTGAGATAATATTTTCCTTAAGCAGGTACTGGATTTCCTCACTCAATGCCTTTGCCTCAGCATAAGGAACAGGATAGTTCTTAACTCGTACCGGGGCAAGGTCTGTTAGCTTCATATCAAATTCTATCAGGTTGGTCATGCCAGGTTTATCCGTGAGTGTACTAGTGTGTTTTCTCAACAACTGTTGCACCTGTGCCTGCTGATCCTCCGTTAAAGTTGAACTAATCTGAACATCTTGATGAGTTTCGCACTGACGAAGAGGGTATTCACAGGAGGTCAGGGGTTCTGCCTCAGTTTCCGTCGCAATAGCCAGTGTCAGGAAATGTGCTGGTACTGCACCTGGTCTTTCATAATATTGCTTCAGCAGGTTTATGTGGTAAATTTTCTGCTTCCCCTTTATGGCAATCTTGTGATTGGTGCGTGACATTTTCTCAACAATTTTATATGGACCTCTCCACCCGATTTGCAATTTATTATTGCTACTGGGCAGGCGTAATAAGACCTGTTCTCCTACTTCTAGCTCCCTTTCCTTCGCTGTGCGGTTGTAGTAACGCGCATGTTTACGACCGGCACGGCGTACATTTTCCTTTGCCAGTTCCCATCCTGTTTTAAGGCGTTGGGTCAACTCATTCACGTATTGGGATGCAGAGGTGACCGTCTCATCAGCTTTATCATCTGTCCAAGTACGTAACAGTGTCTCTAAAGGTCCTTTTATAGGTCTACCAAACAGCAATGTGGCAGGTGGCATCCCAGTAGAATTGTGGGGTACTTCGCGGTAAGCAAATAGTGCTGCGGGTAAGTATTGATCCCAGCTCTCTGGTTTTTCCTGCGCAAGTTTCCGAAGGATGGAAATAAGGGTCCCGTTAAACCGCTCCACCTGGCCATTTGCTTGGGTGTGGTAGGGAGAGGTGTGGATATGTCGGGCCTGAAATATCCTAAACACTTCCTCGGTGAGTTTTCCTCGGAATTGCGAACCATTATCTGTCAGGATCTGTGACGGAAACCCTAGCCGAGTAAATATGGTGAGCAGAGCCTCAGCAACATGCTTGGAATCACAGACGGGCATAGCGATAGCCTCTGCCCACATGGAGCAACAATCCACTAACGTGAGTATATAACTGTTTCTCTTTTTGCTACGAGTAAGTGGACCCACAATATCCACCGCTACTCGTTCGAAGGGTGTGCCCAAGATTGGCATTTATCCCAGAGTGGCTGGGGCCGTCCAGTGTTTCGGCGCTGTCCTCTGGCACTGCTGGCATGATTTCAAATATCTCTGGATATCGGCGTTGATACCTGGCCAATAATAATGACATGAAATACGCTGAATCGTGGCACTTATGCCCATATGGCCACTAAACGGAAGGGCATGGCCCATTTCTAGGACCTGGGCTCGGTATGCTGACGGAACCACAAGTTGCCCATGTTCCTGTCCTCCATTTCCTGCTTTCCGATGCAACAGCCCATTTTTCTTGTAGAAGTCTCCCTTTTGGAGAGGAGTGTGAGTGATAAAGTTGATATTTAGTTGGATATAATATATGTTGATAAAGTACACCAGAACACTCCTAGGCGGGAAGACAGGCGTCTATCATCATCAGTTGACAAGATCCCTATGGTGTTGCCTGCCCCACTGTAGTGTATGGAATGTCAACTTGACCTACGCAGTGTTGTGTAGACATGGATGGAGTGTATAATGTGCGAATGATGATAAGGGTTCGTGTTGTTGACAAATGTTCTCTTCTCACACTCATGTATGACCGGAAGTCATCGACACCAACGACTGTGTACCTTTTCTAAAGTTTAATTGGACGTACACACTCGACAGCACAGATAGTGACAAATCACAGGTTGCCATAATACATCATAGTACAGTGGACAAATGGTCTTGCAATGTTACATGGGCACTCATGTAGAATAATGGTATAATGGACTGTCAATAGCCAAGCACTCAGTATCGCCCATACATATATCATCTGACGTCACTGACTGAGCACGTCAGCTTGTAAACAATATTTCAGATGACTTCTAAACCTAATCTCGTTTAGCAACGATTCTTCAACATAATGTTCAGCACATATTTTTCCATATAATAATATTGAACCGCTAACAATGGGTTCTCATGTGTAGCAGTGATCTCTGGACTGATCAAGCGATAATACGGGCATCCCTTTTTCTCTTCTTGAAAGTCCTACATGTTTTGGTTCCAAGATGGCTCCACTCGTGAACTGTCACTCACGTTTGAATACAGATAATGAATCTGTTCTAAAGTTAGTCATACATACAACATTTCGTTGCTCTGTAGATTTGGTCATGAACAATAGACTGCATTCTACAGAATATAGTGCTGCTAGGAATCGAAGTCGTTTTTCATCGAGTCAAATATATTCTCTTAAACATTCAAATCGTAATTATCGACAATGGTGGCTTCGATCGAGAGTTCATAAGAGTATCTTTGATTACCTTGGTAGAGGGAATATGAAACTGCCATTCCTTGGCAAGATGAATAAACACTGGGGTAAAGCATACACGATAGGTCTAGACGACTATCACTTTCCCCAAAACCACTGAGATCACTTTTCAAGGCATCAAGCCGACATAGCAAAACACACACATTCCCTATCAGGACGAAGCCAAATCACCCCACTCAAGCGACACATCCGCCGAATAGCCTTTGACCTCTCTAGAGACAACAGAACATATAGTTCGACCTAGATATGTAAAGATATACAGATATAAGACAGACTTGTCCTACTCAGACAAACAATACACATAAATTCAGGCCATAGATATTCTGAAGCAAGAACAATCTATTATTACCCAAACAACGAATAAATCGCAGTAAAAATGTATTTATCCGCGGAGTTCAAGGGAAGTAACTCAATAATGACTTTCCCTTAAGCACTAAAAAATTACCTATGTATAATATTGTAAGATATCAAAGACTGCACGTAACAGTCTTACCACACCTCCCGGGAAAAAAAAAATGGAACTTTTTTTTTTTTTTGAAATACATCTAGGAGCAACGTACAATAGGCTCACAACGCATGAATAATGCGCAGATGAAAATATCAGGAATACCTATAACGCCTAATATGAGGCTAAGTCGACTTATGGAGCGACTGGTGAGAATGTGTCTCATAAACTGAGAGAAATTATTTCTCTACAAGTATATTTTTCCAGGAAGGTGTCATCAAAGTATAATACAATTCTGGCAATTACACAATGCCTAAAAAATTCATATCATCACTACGTATTAGATATCTTAAATTTATGATTTATGAAGTAAAAATCATCAAAGCACAGCGGTGAATAAACATACATGAACCGCTATGTAGTGATACAATCATTATATTATTAAATTACAAATGTGTATCTATCATGATATAGAAAAGGAACTACTATAGAACTAGACATATCAAGAAGTCTAAGCCCTAATAGTTATGTGGAATCATGTGGGCATCTTGACAGAATGTCTGCCATCACATTATCTGATCCCCGAATAGCTCGCACAGAGAAATGAAAAGGTTGAAGAGCAATTGCATATCGAGTAGACCTCGAGCTCTTCAAATTCTTACTCTGTATAGCAGTAAGAGCTTTTTGGTCTGTTTCTACTATGAAATGTGCGCCTAGAAGGAATCTCTGTAGTTTGAGGATCGACCAAACCATAGCTAATAGCTCACGGTCTAAAACCGAATAATTCCTTTCTGCCGCATTAAGTTTTCTGGAAATATACATTACAGGATGCAGAGTTCCAGAGTACTCTTGCATTAGTGCCGCTCCAATCCCAGTGGATGAAGCGTCACTACGAAGAACGAATGTCTTATCTTTAGTGGGTAGCACTAAAATAGGTGGTGTTGAAAACAGTGTTTTAATCTTATCCAGAGAGCATTGGCATTCCTGAGACCAGTGGACCACATTAGGCGAACCTTTCTTTAGAAGTGTTGAGAGAGGTGCCATGATAGAGGATAGATTCTGAATGAATCTGCCATAAAATTGAATAAGACCTAACAGACTTCTCACCTGTTTTTTAGTCTTAGGGATTGAGATGTTAAGTATCTTACTAGTATTATGGTCCTCTGTCTTTAGGAAACCATGACCAACTCGGTGGCCTAGGAAAGAAATTTCGCTAAAACCAATATAGGCTTTAGAGGGTTTCGCTGTCAGGTTGTGCTCACGCAAAGTAGACAGCAATTCATCTAACCCTGAATAGTGATCTTCCCAAGTATCGCTGAAAAGACAGATGTCGTCTAGATATGCAATGACATCTGACCGATAAGATAGGATTCGGCGCATCATGCGTACGAACGTAGCTGGTGCGTTCATAAGACCGAAAGGCATAAAATTCCATTGGAACAAACCTCTAGGTGTTGAAAAAGCCGTGAGAGGTTTGGCGCGTTCAGATAAAGGAACTTGCCAATATCCCTTAGACAAATCAAGTTTAGTGAAAAAATGAGATTTGGAGAGTCGAGTAAGTAGCTCTTCCAGTAAAGGCATAGGTTCGGCATCGAACTTCGTTACTTGATTCAATTTTCGATAGTCAACGCAAAGACGTATGTTATTGTCTTTTTTACGCACAATAACCATCGGCGAAGAATACGCAGAGGTGGATGGTTCGATTATTTTCAAATCTATCATCACATCCAACTCTTTCTCGACCTGTGCTTGGAAATGTATAGGTATAGGATAAGGTCTAACCCTAATAGGAGTATGGTCAGTTAGCACAATGTCATGTTGAATGACATTAGTTTGTCCAGGGATGTCAGTGAGTACATCCTGAAATGTTTGCAACATAGTTGAAACTTGTCGCTGTTCTCCTAGAGACAAATCAGGAGAGACAGTAACGTTCTTCCATGATTCACTGGAATGAAGTGGGATCATTGGAAGAGGAAGATTTACATCTGAAAAACTTGTTTCCTCATCCTGTATCACGGACAGTGATGAGTAATGACCATGTGGTACTGGAGAATTGTCCGTTGCTTGGAAAATGGGTTGCAAATAATCCGGACGTTCATGGAATTCAGTAAGCATATTGATGTGGAAGGTTTTATGCTTCCCATCAATATCGACAATATAGTCGACATCGGAAATTTTCGATATTATATCGTACGGACCTTTCCAAGAAATAAGCAATCTGTTTTCCCTACAAGGTAGTAATACAAATGCTTTGTCACCAGGACAAAGTTGTCGTAAGCATCTCTTCTTATTGGCAAATTGCCTTGCCTTCTGTTTCGCAAATTCAGAAGAAGAAGTTGCTAATTTGCATGCTTCGATAATCTTTTGTCTCAACGCGATGACATATTCGTAGGATGACTTTGTGTCATCGTCAATATTGTCAGATGTTATGAGATCGTGAAGCAACGACATAGGGCCACGCGGACGCGCGCCAAAGACGAGTTCAAAGGGAGAAAATCCCGTATGTTCATTGGGTACCTCTCTGTAAGCGAAGAGGGCCGCAGGTAAAACTCTGTCCCAGTCTTGAGGATGATCCTCAGTTATCTTCCCCAGTAAGTTTTTAAGTGTTCTATTAAGGCGTTCGACCATACCATTAGACATTGGATGGTAGATACTACTTAAAGATCTATCTATCTGCAGGGTAGACATTACTTGAGACATGGTATCTGATATTAGTTGGGTGCCATGGTCTGACAATATCTCTCCGGGGAACCCCAGACGAGAAAATATAAGCCAAAGAGCATCTGCAATATCAGCAGTAGTAATGCTCTTCAGAGGAATAGCCTCTGGCCAACGTGTGCACATATCAACACACGTCAAGATAAACTGATGTCCTCTGGCAGACTTGATCTTAAATGGACCAATAATGTCTATGGCCATTTTTTGAAACGGCCGAATAGGAATGTCCGCCGCCTGAATGGGTGCAGCATGCCGTGGACCTTTGGATTTAACTTCCTGACATACTTTACAAGATCGACAATAAATCCGTATGTCCTTGTTTACCAATGGCCAAAAGAAAGCCGCAAGGACTCTTGACTTAGTACGGGAAAAACCCATGTGTCCAGCACACTGAGAGTCGTGAGCGTGCTGCAAAATTTTAACTCTCAAATTCTTGGGAACCAGGATTTGAGAATGACTTGACGTAATGGAGTCTTGAACCATACGTACAAGTACGCCATTCTTCTTTGTAATCCACGATTTACGACTTGTGTCCTTATTCGGATCACCTTTAGTTGCAAGAATGAAGAATTTCTTCAGAGTGGGATCATCTTCTTGCTGTTTTATAAACGAGTCACGAGAAATTACCAAGGGATTATCTTGGTTATGCACTTCATTATCTTCAGTAGATGAAGTTTGAGGCACATTAAGAGCCTGAGCTCTAGTGACTACAGCGTTAGCAATCTGCATGTTTTGCCTTTCCCAAGTGGAAATTTGTTGCGGAGTGCATTCCTTGACTCCATGAATGCGACCGATGATGAGGTCAGCGATCGGATTCGGAAGAAGACATGCGTGTACATCTCCTGTAAAGAAAGGAGTAGCAATCCTAATGATAGCGGTAGAGTATTTCTCTAATGTGCCGCCAAATGTTACACATTTGACTACTTGTCCAGTGGCACGGGAAGGATCTACGAGTGACTGCCTAACACCAATTGTGGTGCATCCAGAATCAAATAGCACAGAGACTGGATTGTTATTCACTAAACCCTTATGTAAGACAAGAGACCCTCTTCCATCATGCGCGACTGATGCTGGAAGAGCAGGAAGAGGATGGCCACAGCTTAAAGTAGTCACTGTGGTTGGCTCAAATAACGTTTTGCATTGGGGGCACTGAGATGCTCTCCCAAAATCAAAAGCGGCACATGCCATATTACTAGCATCATTATTATCTTTACTCTGTTTATAGGCTTCATGGGACTCTTGTTGTGCAGAGTTTGCCTGAAAATGTGGTTTATGTCTTTTGTATTGAGATCTACCTCGGTTATTATCACCTCTGTAGTTATTGTTACCTCTATTGTAACCCCTATTTGGGTTTGAGTCATAGTACCCTTGGTTACCATTATCATATTCATTATAATGAGTATCTCTGTAATTATGATCTTGTTGACTCCAAGACGGATAACCCTGATAGTTTCTATAATTACTTCCTCTACGGAAATTCCTATAATTATGACCACCCCTGTGTCGAGAGCTATCAGGTCGTCTCCAGTTCTTTGAAGAAGAACCCTGAAATGATTGGTTACCTTGGTTTTGATAACTATTATGGTTACCTTTTTTATCAAATCTGTTTTGAGGTCCCTGAAATCTGTGTGAATAATTGGGATTGTATGGTGTTGCTGAAGCAACTGGCATACTCTCCTTAATCTTAGTGTTGCCAAAAGTCACGTCGGGGTGTGCAGTGACATATTGGGAACAATATTCTTCCATTTCTTTTAGAGATTTAGGTTTACGCTCATGTATAAATTCAAGGAAAGGTTTGTTCACACATGACATAATCTTATCTCTGAGCAACAAATCCATAAGTCCTTCATACGTTTTTTTTCTGTTTTGGAAAGCTCAATCCAACGATCAACTGTGAGACGTGCCTTTGCAGTGAATTCTGAGAATTCTACCCCCGTCTCAGGTACCATCGTCTTAAATAAAAGGCGATAGCCTTCCTCACTTAGCTGATATTTTTTTATCAAAGCCGCCCTAATGACATCATAATTATCCTTATCTGCTTCTCCTACAAGGCATAATCTAGTCAAAGATTCACCTTTCAAGTTTTCTGATAATTGATTAGCGTATTGTGATTTATCCACATTATGTGTACGACAAGAACGTTCAAATCTATCCAGCCAGAATGTAATATCGTCACTGGACTGATTGAACGGTGGAACCTTAACCTTGTAAGTAGAAGGTTTACCATTACCACTAGATGCCTGATTAACATTACTCATACTTGTCAATCTCAATTTCTCCAACTCAAATTCATGTTCTCTTATTGCTTTTTTCTCTTCAGCATCTAATCTTTTTTGTTCAGCCTCCCTGTCTAATCTTTTTTGTTCAGCCGCAGCTTCTCTTTCCAATTTTTTTTGTTCAGCTTCACTGTCTAATCTTTTTTGTTCAGCCGCAGCTTCTCTTTCCAATTTTTTTTGTTCAGCTTCCCTGTCTAATCTTTTTTGTTCAGCTTCACTGTCTAATCTTTTTTGTTCAGCTTCACTGTCTAATCTTTTTTGTTCAGCCGCAGCTTCTCTTTCCAATTTTTTTTGTTCAGCTTCAAATCTCCTTTCCTCTACCTGCATCTGCAATTTCTTTTGTTCAGCAGCAGCCTCAGCTTCTTTTTCTAATCTTTTCTCTTCCGCCATAGCTTTTCTTTCTTCTGCAGCTAATCTTTTCTCTTCTGCAGCTAATCTTTTCTCTTCTGCAGCTAATGCTTTGTCATATTGAGCAACTGCAAATTGTTCTAATTGTTGACCAGTCTTATCAAGAGCTTTCCCTTGAGTAATGAAATAATCTAGAGTAGACATGATGCCTAACAATAATACTAATCACCTGAATCAATAATAATACCCCAAGTTCTCAATGAACTGATTAATCAGTATACTATCCCAATATCTGTGGGTCACAAGCCTTTAATAAGGTCTTGTATAATAGTAATAATAATCAGGTACTGGTCTATACCATAATCCAAGTGCAGTGCACAGGCAATTGTGTCTTATGAAATATACCCATATAAAACATATGTCAACCAACAGAATACATAAAGTACAAATAGGACTGACAATACAAGAACGTTTGCAGAAATCAAAATAAATCAAATAGGGAAATCAATGAAGATAATCACTGAATCTGCAAAGAATAACAACACAAATGACGTCACAATATATGAATATAAATTATGAATAGAACTGAAAGATAGAAAAGGTTAGACCAACAAATTACAAACAAATCAAAACAAAACTAAAGAACAAAGAAATATTACAAAAATAACAATAATTACAGACTTCACAGCTAACACAAAAGCAACAGTTGTCGCAGCAAATTTTCAATCAAGAAAATTGCACCTATAGAAAACGCCCACAACGGACCCTCTATGACGTGGGATACTCTGTTGTGAGGACGCCGCCCAACCTTAAACACAACCCGCTGACATAGAAACTAACATACTATACAAACAAATAACATGTAAACATAAATATATATAAATTATGTGTATGATAGTATGTGTTGCAAAATAGGCTCAGTCTTACAGTAATGGCAAAGTTATTTTTCATGAAAACAAACAAACTGCCACTTTATTCAATTAAACATTCTGGCCTTAAATATTAAAGTTCATATATGGCAAACAAGAAGATCCATCGATGAAACCAGGACTTCTTAGTTCACAAATACTGTCTTTCTGTTAACACTGACAAGAATTGATCCAACTGTTCTGTGAAACTCTATAATGTCTAATGTAAAAAATGTCAACAACGCTGACCTACATACTGCATTCACTTGACAGGTCACGTGACGAAGCGTTGACAAAGAGCAAACCAATACTGCAAGTGTGTCGTATCAGCCACAGGAAACGGTCTGGTATCGGTAATCTGTTGACTTCTCAATTTCTGCGAGGTCAAACCCAGAAAGCTGGTCCACCAGTTGATAAAGTTGATATTTAGTTGGATATAATATATGTTGATAAAGTACACCAGAACACTCCTAGGCGGGAAGACAGGCGTCTATCATCATCAGTTGACAAGATCCCTATGGTGTTGCCTGCCCCACTGTAGTGTATGGAATGTCAACTTGACCTACGCAGTGTTGTGTAGACATGGATGGAGTGTATAATGTGCGAATGATGATAAGGGTTCGTGTTGTTGACAAATGTTCTCTTCTCACACTCATGTATGACCGGAAGTCATCGACACCAACGACTGTGTACCTTTTCTAAAGTTTAATTGGACGTACACACTCGACAGCACAGATAGTGACAAATCACAGGTTGCCATAATACATCATAGTACAGTGGACAAATGGTCTTGCAATGTTACATGGGCACTCATGTAGAATAATGGTATAATGGACTGTCAATAGCCAAGCACTCAGTATCGCCCATACATATATCATCTGACGTCACTGACTGAGCACGTCAGCTTGTAAACAATATTTCAGATGACTTCTAAACCTAATCTCGTTTAGCAACGATTCTTCAACATAATGTTCAGCACATATTTTTCCATATAATAATATTGAACCGCTAACAATGGGTTCTCATGTGTAGCAGTGATCTCTGGACTGATCAAGCGATAATACGGGCATCCCTTTTCTCTTCTTGAAAGTCCTACATGTTTTGGTTCCAAGATGGCTCCACTCGTGAACTGTCACTCACGTTTGAATACAGATAATGAATCTGTTCTAAAGTTAGTCATTCATACAACATTTCGTTGCTCTGTAGATTTGGTCATGAACAATAGACTGCATTCTACAGAATATAGTGCTGCTAGGAATCGAAGTCGTTTTTCATCGAGTCAAATATATTCTCTTAAACATTCAAATCGTAATTATCGACAATGGTGGCTTCGATCGAGAGTTCATAAGAGTATCTTTGATTACCTTGGTAGAGGGAATATGAAACTGCCATTCCTTGGCAAGATGAATAAACACTGGGGTAAAGCATACACGATAGGTCTAGACGACTATCACTTTCCCCAAAACCACTGAGATCACTTTTCAAGGCATCAAGCCGACATAGCAAAACACACACATTCCCTATCAGGACGAAGCCAAATCACCCCACTCAAGCGACACATCCGCCGAATAGCCTTTGACCTCTCTAGAGACAACAGAACATATAGTTCGACCTAGATATGTAAAGATATACAGATATAAGACAGACTTGTCCTACTCAGACAAACAATACACATAAATTCAGGCCATAGATATTCTGAAGCAAGAACAATCTATTATTACCCAAACAACGAATAAATCGCAGTAAAAATGTATTTATCCGCGGAGTTCAAGGGAAGTAACTCAATAATGACTTTCCCTTAAGCACTAAAAAATTACCTATGTATAATATTGTAAGATATCAAAGACTGCACGTAACAGTCTTCTCTCGGTAGTTTTTTGTAGCAGGGTGCTAGAGATTGATCCTCAGTTTGTGCCTTTTTTAATTCCTCAGGAAGGATGTTGGGTGGGGATTCCAACTCCGTATTCCGTTTGGCCTGTCCTCTAGTGGTGACAGCCGCCACAACCAGAGGGTGAATGGGTTCTCCCAAGAACATATACCTACACCCTAAGATCAAGGGATAAATAGGGTCGTCCAAGATCGCTGCACTGATTTCCCCAGTCACATATTTCGATTTGACCTGAATCTTGGCTATGGCCAAACGCATAGGTGCTGCACGTTTAGTAGGTCATTGTATTTCTATGGTGTCTTCTGTCATCTGGTCAGGCTTGACTAGGGATGCACAGACAACTGCGTCGAATGCAAGGCCTGTATCATAAAGGCAGGTCACCTCTTGGTCATTTACGAGGACTGTCTCAACGACCGGGGGATGTCGGGGTTTGTCCAGAGGTTCTTCTGGTCCATTTCCCCTTGCGGCACTTTTACGTAAGCAGGCAGCATGATGAGGTGGGTTTTTCCGGTTGCACTCCTGCGTATTGTGGGTGATGGTTATACAGTGCTTACACCATTTTCCCCTTGCCTCTGCTGCTGGAAATTTGATCTCTGAGTAGTCTTGTCTGGCTTGTCATGCTTTTGAAGTTAGTATACGGTGGTTTCACTTGGGGGTCCATGTGTGACTGAGCTGTCTGTCTAGATACGTAATCTGGTTGTTTCCGTCTGGGTGGTGGATTCTCTGATAGTGCTGCCTGGTATCGTTCCGCTAACTGGACTATGGATTCCAAAGTGCTGGCCCCATTCTCTGTCAGGAATCTTCTCATGTCGGACGTCATGGTGTCCTTCAGTTGCTCGAACATGACCATTTCCTTCAGGCCTTCCCAATCATGAGTAAAATTCCCTAGGGCACCCAACTTCACGTATGAATCCAGTCTCGCAGCAAACTGAGCAACGCTCTCGCCAACTTCCCTCCTAGCGTTACGGAACCTCTTCCTATAGGCCTCAGCATGTAGCTCATAACGAACCAATAGTGCCTTTTTCAGAGAGTCGTAGTCATCCTGTAAACCTGGAGGAAGCTTGCTATACACGTCATAAGCAGTTCCTCTAAGCCCTTGCGACAGTTTCAGGTTCCATTTGCTCTTCTCCAAACCAAACGTGGTGGCAAACTTCTTAAATTTGTCCAGATACACATCGATCGAGTCAACTCGTTCCGAGAAAGCTTCGAATGGAAACGTCAAGGGTCCCAAGTTTGACATGAGTGAGGATGACAAAGGTCCTGAGACCCCTGCATGCAAGGAGGGCATATCATCTGACCGTGGCGATAGGTTGCCTGAGGAGGTAGATGCTGTCGCACTGGCTACCGGTTCAACTCTTTGAGCCTGTCCCTGCATCTCTAACTGCTTCATCTTCACTGCATGCTCACGTTCATCTCTCTCGCTTCTTTCCCTAGCGTCTACAGCTTTTATCCTCTCATCTATTTCTGCTAACTTTATTCGCTCTTCTCTTTCAGCTTTCGCTGTTTCTCGGGCGTAATACTTATCAGTCTCGACACTGACATAATTCGCAAGGTCCACCCCACTATAACCTAGATCTCGACCGGCCTCCCCTAGTGCTGCCTTAAGCTTAACTATTTCAGCCATATTTTGCTGTTATAGTCCAAACTGAGTAAGCTAGTGCTACCTTCCAATAGTATTTCTAACAACAAGCAAAAACTTACTAATTATCAGACTGCTGTAGAATGAAATTACTACAGTTATGGAGACTTAAGGTCTGTAATTCATTGAAATACAAAATTATGAACTAACTTAATTAAATACAACATATATAAAGGGATTCATCAATCAATGCCTGAAATTCTAGAAAAAATGTTTTCTGTCTTTCTAGAGCTCACTGTGCGAAAATACATGTGTTAAAATGGTATACTGTAATGACTGAATGAATGATACTATCCCAGAGGTATGATAAAATACATAAGTTCAAATCCCAGACTGAGCCCCCAGTGTTGCGTAGCGTTTGAAGGATAAGAATTTATTAGAAGAAATAATAGATATGAATGTGGAAAATTTGGCTCAAGAATTCCTGTTGGGTTTTCCCACTTCTGAAGGGTGACGAAGAGGGTCAATTCTCCTAACTAGACAAGGTTTGGAAACGGTTGTAAGGAGATATTTGGTCTCTCGCTACCATAGTCCCCTTCTCAGTTATCTATTATTGTTATCCTTTAAATTATATTATATTTTACGAGCCCCCCCCCCCCCCCTATAAAGGAAGATAAACATCAGACAATATTCAACATCTAATAGAAGGAACAAAGCATGGGGTACATTATATACACCCAATTGGTTTATTGCAATTAAAATGAATAGATGGTGAATGATAGTATTGTCGATGGAATTAGTGTCTGCTGTATGTACTATGTGTCTCACATCAAGTGTTTTTCATCATGGATGACAAAAATATGGCATTGATATGGTGAGTTCCCTTTTTCAAGGAACTTATCTTTTCAGCCCCTGGCTGATAGTGAAGCGTGGTTAGTTCTCCGGTCTCCTGACGTTGCCCCAGGTAGGTCTTGAATGGTTCGGATTTGCCTTCTCTGTGCTTGACTCCGTATTCTGCTCTGAGATTGGACTGTCGTGCAAGGCTCCACCATAGACTGAAGACAAATACGATGGCTTCATTAATTTTCTGGCTTTAGAAAGCAGTCTTTCCCTAAGCCGTCCGTCTGCCAGTCATCTCAGATTTTAGTCTCTAACATCATATGTCTAAAGCCTAATCTTGAATTCAAGTTTCTCCTTTCTGTCCTTTATTATATTCCTCTGCCCCAGTGGCAGTATTATAATTCTTTAGACTGATTTATCGTCAACTTAACCCGATGAATTATTATAAATGTCAGTTAAACCCACCAAATTTATCATAGAAATGTCGGCAACAGTATTCTAGTTCTGTGCCTCTAGCCTAATCGTCATGTCAATTATGATGAATTTAACAAATAATTGGACATCAGTGTTTTAGAATGGTCTGACAACATTATCACACACTTCATGTCTGGTTGCATCGTCATATAATTTATAATGAATATATGTCACGGTCTGTCAACATTATCGTTAATATTAATTTCCGCTAGTCTAAACGTCGGGTCAAAAATAATCAAATAATATGGAAATTAATAGCTATATATATTCCCGTTATACATTATTATGAACATGTTGTACATATCCCGTGGGATCATAAAATACACCCGATCACATGTGATCGTAAAACAAAAATATGAATAAAGTAAACGCAGTTATACCAATTTTGCGTCGATTTATAAGGTACTACACCTTTCATCACAATACTATTTTCTAACGAGATTTTCACTTACCTACTCAGATGGACGCTAACCCGCAATTTAGACACGTGGCTTCAGTGCTTTTTTATGCGTGAATTCGCCGATATCGGGATTAGGTCTAGCGGTCTCGAGGTTTCCTGGGCAAGTGAAAAATGGCTGGATTTGCCGCACTTTTAGCGGGTTATTTCCGCTTGGACACGTTATCCGTAGCGTGCAACATGTGACCTTAACCTCATATAGACGATCCAATCAATAACGTTAAAAGTCAAGTGTGGTCTTCCTAAGTGGCCTAAACTGGTTCTATCTAAGTTTAAGCAGTCCTCAATTAAAACAGGTTTCTAGCTACTGAGGTCAGGGGTCAACCATGACGTCGTATCTAAAAATAGTATTAGACTCGAGGAGAAAATCAGTTAACGCTAGGAGAATATCCGCAAGTGACATTTCTCATGACTTTACAGGCTTCTCGATCATGCATTGAAGATGAGAAAAAATGATGTCACGTAAATAATAAAAAAATGAAGAGAAGATTGGGCAAGTCGTCACACAGTACACTAGGTAACATAACAACCATAAAATAACATAAAAAACCACTACAAATATTGGGGTCTTGTCCGGGGATTAAGTTTATCAAAGATATTAGGGTCTCCTGGTCTGGGAATTAAACTAGTGGGGGCATAAGGGAATAAATTTAAAAGTGTCCCTTAAAATAAAAAGTGGAAAATAAGAGTTGATGAATCTTCACAGCCAGTGGTAATTAGTTAATTAATTAATATATTACCTTAGTAATTGTATACTTGGATGTACTTTAGTCATTGTTAATATTGTGTTAGAGTATGGCAGATCTAGCAAAATTTAGATCGGCTGCTGTGCTAACGGCGAAGGAGATAAATATGGAGGGTGAAGTTTTAATTCAGTATGTAACTTCTGAATGTGACAAGTATATTGAAAGGGAAGATAGGAGGTTAGCTGAAGAGAAGAGGTTACAAATTGAGGCTGATAAAGAACTTAAGAGGCTGCAGATTGAGGCTGACAAAGAGGCTAAGGCATTGGAGGCAGATAGGGAGAGTAAAAGGCTCCAATTAGAGGAAAAAGAAAAACGACATCAAAGGGAAGCAGAAGATAAGAGATTGACTGCCGAAAGGGAAGCAGAAGAAAAGAGACAGGTTGCTGAGGCAGAAGATAGGAGATTGCAAAGGGAGCACGAGTTACGACTAAGGGAGCTGGAATTACAGGGCCATGCTCCTGAAAATGGTGCCAGCCGTTTTGCCTCAGATGCTACGCCTAGTCAGGGAGCCTCAACCTCAGCTATGGAGTTTCATTTAGACCATTTTATTGAGAAAGACGATGACATCGAGGGGTACCTCAGTAGATTCGAACTATTAGCTACTACGTATGGGTTAGAGAGAGAGGTGGAGTCTTAAGTTATCCCAAGGACTTAGAGGTACTTCATATGAAGTTTTTGCTAAGATGCATGGAGACGACCAAGACAATTATGACATGCTAAAGCAGGCTTTGTTATTGAGATATGAAAAGAATGGTGAATTTTATCGTAAGAAGTTTAGAAATGCCAAACTTTTGTCTGGGGAGACTGTGGTAAAGTGGGATGATATAAATATTTATAGGGGACTTAGTGTACTGACTGAGATCAGCTGTGAAAGTATCTGTATCTAATAAGTGTGGTGTATTACAGATGACCTTACTTGCTACCACATTTATACCTCAGTGAGAATTATTCTGGAATATTGTGATGACTACGTTGAATGTCTAGGGTTATGAAAATGATGAAGTGTAGGTCACAACAACAACAGACAGATAAACAATTTAATTTATTCCACAACACTGTGACACTCACACACATTTAACACTCTATAAGACTATCTTAAATGAGTCAAGTGTAAAGTTTAAAAATATATGTATTAATTCCTTTCAATAATAGATATCCTGATTCAACTACACAGTGAACCAGGAATCACAATCAAATGTAATTACAAGTTGTATGTACACAATTTATAAATATGATATTTGTATTGACATATTTTATTATTATTATTCTATGTGTGTAAGTTGTGAAGTGGTACTATGAGGTAATACTGGATTTTTCAAGCTAGGTTGTTGTTTTTCATCATGACTTCAAGAGTTTGCTTATGGTGGAAATAGTATTGGGAAAAATTCACAGTTCCTGTCATTTGAAACAATTTATTGTCCCTCTTTATTTAAAATATTGTCAATTTTAGAGGGGGCACATAAAATTGAGCTGCTCTGGCCACAGAATCTTATCTTCTGTGAGGGCGGCAGGAAACAGACTCCTCTGCTCGCTTGCTTCACCGTGTTCTTGAGACACCTATCTGGTCGCTATCTGGACCAAGGGTTATGCTATCAGCCTCTGGATTCAGCAAAACTCAGACCAGGTGCTGCTTCAATAAGTTAGGACCACGGTCCCTGAAACAAGAAGGTTGTACCTCCTACTTCAGAACTAATTTATAATCTATTTCCACACTGAACACAATACATAACAAACACTGAGTTCAGAACGGTAGGCCAACTGCTAGCTTCATCTGAAACAATTTACACTAGTATTCTTCTCCTTAATGTTACTACGCCTCTGCAATTCCAGCATTAGTTCCTTCTAGTCAATAAGATAGGTGTCAGTGTACTATTTGGTGATCCCATGCATTTATACTTCTCTCCGACAAGTTTTGTTCAGGTTGGAGCACTATCTTGGCTTTGCCTCATGTTTGCTACTGAACCACCCACATATACAGACATACATTATCAATTTACATTCAATTTTCATCAAAAAGATATCAAATATGTCAATCTTACCCCAATTCATGGAAATAATAAACAAATACGTTGACTGGCGATGAATTATGGCACAAATTCCGATCTGCCTCTGTCCCAGGCTTTTATTTAGAAAAATATGAGCTCGATCTCAACGCACTGTTTCTTAGTAAGTTTATTTTAAAAATGTGGCACTGAACAGACGCTCCTAATTGACTATATCAGCGGGTCTAGCCAATAGGACTATGTTTACACAAGCTTTTGAAAACATTTACCCTTCCTACGTTTCCCCTAACAACCAAAAATAGTATTTGCAATCCGACTAATCATGTTAAGCCTTACATATCATTCGCTCCAATCAAATCGGATTTAACATGGTGGCCTATTTCCCGTAAAATGGTGGTTTCAAAACATGCCACTGTGCGATTATGATTTGGTGCTGTCAGACATCCTCACTATTTTCTTTTGGCTATAATTTGTTAATTCCTAGACTATTTGCGTAACACTTAACATATTCTTTGTCAGCAAGTCCTAAGGAACCCAAATATATAAATTTAATGGAGCTAAGTGGCTGCGTTCAACATATGCATTTTCTTCTACCTCCCGTTCACTTCGATACGATGTGGTGTCTCGGTACTGTCAGGCTTTCATACATAAAACAGTATAATGTCATGTTTACTAATAAGCATTAAACAGGTTTTTTTAAACCTAACCCTCGTATTGGTAGTGTTTTTTATCACTGTCCATTTGAAAAAAAGTTAGTGCTTCATGCCTTACGCTTGGGGGTGGCATTAATTTTATATCGCGAGACGCGTGTTAGTGTTGCCGGCGTTCCTCCGTTCAGCCCTCTCTCTTTCTATCCTAAGTCCATCTGTCCTTTCGTTTATGTTAACGTAGTGAATAAAATGAAATTAATGGAATATTAATCTAGGTCATTAAGCAGCTTGCGTATCTCAAGGTTTTCTAAGAAATACAGTACACGTTTTATTGTTTTGTTGAAACGCGTGTATGCTGCTGTAGGCTTTACTAGTAAACGTGAACGCGTGAGAATATGCACACGAAGCAGAAAAAGGGGGATCTCGAGTACAGTCATTGTGACAGCACTGTTCTTTACCATTCTTCTTTTCCTTTTATTGAATTTATGTGTTAGGCTTTACATTTACCTTTTAATTTATATATGTGGATTTAGAATGTTTCACGACAGAGACATACCACCAATTCTCTGCCAGACTGGAAACCTATTTGGAGAAATGGACTGCTCTGGGGAAGACCCAAGATATCAAAGAGATGATCATGATAGAGCAATTAAGAGAGTCCATGGCTCCAGACCTGAGAAAATTTCTCATGGAACAAGGTGCAGAGAGGTTTGGGGAGGTTTTCAATGACGCTGAGAGGTATCAGACAGCCCAGGCAGAGGTAAGTGGCAATAAAAAGAAGCCCTTAGAAAATTTTAAAGCTCCACAGCAATTTAGTAAATTTGATACCAGAGAACAAGGTAATAAAGGCAGGACAAACTTTGATAGGCCATGAAATGATTATCGTGATAGAAACTCACAGTTCAATGACCAAAAATATAACGAAAGAAAACCGTTTAACCAAGGAAAGAGATGGTGCAAATGGTGTAAGAAAGACAACCATAACACCGAATTTTGTAAAAGGAAACCTTCAAACATTGCTGCAATGAAAACGGGGAAACAAAGATTAAAGGTTAATCCTAATTGACAGCAGGAACCTTATCACCCCCCAGTATGTGAGGATGTGATTTGTAATGGGGTCAACATAAGGTGCCTATATGATACAGGTTTGGATTATGATTCAGTTGTGAAGTCTAGCCTAGTGGACCCAAGTCAGTATACCACATAAACAGTGGAAATACAAGGGGCGACTAAGGACATACCACTCATGACACTTCCCATCGCTAGGATAACGGTGAAAACTCGCTATGTGGAAGGAGAAATCAGAGCAGCAGTGATAGATGAACCAATCTACCCTCTGATATTGGGGTGTAGATACGTCTTCTTGGGGAATCCCGAGAAACCTGTGATCATGGCGACAGTGCAGACCAGGTCACAGAAAAAGGAGGAAGAAGGTGAACCTATAAATGCTCATCCAGAAGAGATGAGGAAGGCGCAGGCTGAGGATAGGACACTCAAGCCATGTTTCAAGAAATTGCCCAAATGCCACACACCTCCAAGCAAGGGAGAGTACTTTATGAAGAACAAACTGATCTTCAGGAAGGACGGAACTGGAACAAATGGTCACAACCAGCTGGTTCTTCCCACTTCATATAGGGATAAAGTGATGGAACTAGGGCATGCGATTCCCTTCAGTGGTCACATGGGGATCAGCGCCACAAGACAGCGTATAGCTTGTCATTACTTCTGGCCAGGGATAACGGAGGATATAAAAAGATATGTCAAATCCTGTCCAGAATGTCAAAGGGTAGCTCCAAAGCATTGGACTGCTCCTGCAACTCTAGGGGAAATGCCCATAGTGGGAACACCTTTTGAGAGGGTTGCAGTGGATATTGTGGACCTCTCACTTGGACCAAGAGGAGGAACAGTTACATCCTTACTCTGGTGGACACTTGTTCTATGTGGGGAGAGGCGGTAGTCCTGCCATCAATTGATTCGAAACTTGTAGCAGAGGCAATACTTACAATATTCACAAGATTAGGATTCCCGCATCAAATCTTGACTGATAATGGCTCACAGTTCAAGGGGAAACTAACGGAAGAAGTTTTTAAGCTATTTCAAGCCAGACACTTTCATTGTAGTCCGTACCATCCACAAGGGAACGGCCAGGTAGAGAGGTTCAATGGGACTCTCATTTCTATCCTGAGGAAGTTGGCACATGAAAAACCTGATATGTGGGATCAATTTCTGCCCGCCGCGTTGTTTGCGTATCGGGAGGTACCACATAGTTCAACCGGGATGGCTCCCGCAACCTTGCTATTTGGGAGGCCAATAAAAGGTCCATTAGAAGCACTATTAAGGACCTGGACAGATGAGAAAGCAAAAGAGACTGTTACCTCATCATATAAATATGTGAACGAGCTGACCACTCGTCTGAAAGCTGGATGGAAACTGGCAAATGATAATTTGAGACAAGCCAGGAAGAAACATGCAGCGTATTTTAATAGGAAAGCAAAGGACAGAGAATTAGCTGTGGGAGAGAAGGTGCTTCTTCTACTACCCGGCAGCCAGAATAAGTTGCAAATTGGATGGCAAGGTCCATATACTGTTCTAGAGAAGGTGTCTAGAACAAACTATAAAATTGACAAAAAGGGGAAGGAGAAGGTATATCATGTAAACCTTTTAAAGAAGTATCTGGACAGACCACTCCAGGAAAGCACCCCCTTACTGACCTTGGCTATCGCAACTAAAATGAAAAAGGAACCACTCACCTCACATGAATACCCATTACATCCCTGTGAGACAGCCGCACAAGTAAAAGTCAGTAAGCACCTGACTAAAAATCAGAGGGAGGGAGTTCAACAGGTTCTGGAGGAACATACAGATGTATTAACAGATAAACCAGGACATACAAATTTGCTACAGTATGACATGAAGCTGGTAGACTCAAACCCAATCTGTATGAGAGCCTATTCTGTTCCGTTCGCGAAGGAGAAGGCATTGAAAGAGGAAATAGATTATTTGTTGAAAGAAGGGATTATTTCACACAGTGAATCTTCTTTTAGCTCCAGTGTAGTTTTGTTGAAGAAACCGTCTGGGGAACATAGACTGTGCATAAATTACAGGAAACTGAATGCTGTCACAGAAGGACAAGTGGATCCATTACCAGACACAAAACAGTTATTTGCCAGATTGAACAAGGCAAAATACTTCTCGAAGGTGGATCTTAGCAAAGGCTATTACCAGATTCCAGTGAAGCCTGAAGTTAGACCTTATTTAGCCTTTAGCACCTCGGAAGGACATTATGAATTCAACATGCTACCATTCGGACTGAAAAATGCTCCGAGTGTATTTTCTAGGATGATGCGCAAATTGTTGGATCCCTTGAATAATCCATGTATCACAAATTTCATGGATGATATTCTTGTCGCCACAGAAACATTTGAGGAACACATTAACTCTCTGAATATGTTATTTGATAAGCTTAGGGAAGCGAACTTAACTGCTAGACCAACAAAATGTTGTATTGGATGCAAAGAGTTTGAATTCTTGGGACATACTATATATCAGGGTAACATGACCCCTGACCCCAAGAACATGGAAAAACTGCAGAGAGCACCTAGACCACAAACAAAAAAAGACGTGCGATCATTCGTGTCGTTATGTGGGTTTTACCAAAAATATATCAAAAATTTTAACTCTATATGTGCTCCTCTGACTGATCTGACTCGCAAAGGAAATCCAGATAAAATTGTTTGGTCTGCGCAATGTGAATTGGCATTTCAAGAGTTAAAGGAAAAACTCACTAGCAAGCCTATTCTCAAATTGCCTGATTTGACTCAGGACTTTGTGGTGAGAACAGATGCAAGTAATGTAGGCCTGGGGGCGGTTCTGTTGCAAAGGTCCTCTTCACCCAATGGGGAACTGAACCCAGTCGCTTATGCAAGCCGCAAGTTTAACAAAGCGGAGCAGGGATATTCCACAAGCGAAAAAGAATGTTTAGCGTTAATCTGGGCAATAAAAAAGTTCCAAATCTATCTGTATGGTAGGACTTTTGTGGTCCAGACGGATCACCAGCCCCTAGTGTTCCTATCTCAGGCCAAGCATGAAAATGCAAGATTGTTAAGATGGTCTTTATTATTGCAACCTTATCAGTTTATTATTGAATATATCCCGGGGTCACAGAATGTCGGTGCAGATTTCCTCAGTAGGCAATCCTGTGATCAAAATTAGAGTAGTTGGCAGGCGGGAGGTTAATTTTATCTATGTGTATCACTGCTTTTGGAACTTGCATTAGTGCATGTTCTCAGGTGGGGAGATGTGTGGTGAAAAATACAGTGATGCAACGATAAAATACCTCCAATTATATAGATAACGGGTAAGATAACATGTAGGGATAAAATTATACGTAAGATACGAGGATACATTCTTGCCTACGCCAGCGCTTTCTACCGCCATTGAAACTAACTAGTTAGATATGCAGACGAAACGGTTTACCCTTTTAGACGGGAGGGGAAACGGAGATAAAAGGAAAAAATATGACTGAACACGTGTTTGACATCTAAAAAGCAAAAAGACGCAATTTGTAGTTTAAAGAAAAATAAATCACGCCACTAGTTGACACCATGTAAGGAATTGGTAGAAAAACTAACCTTGAGAAAAGTAGGATTTTCTTTAATAATAAAGTTATGAGAAAAAAACCTAGCTAGTTTGATAGCCCATCTTGAGCAGAGAAATAATATACTTTTAATTATACAGACGGACAGATAACACGGAAGATATTGACGAAAGACCGTATTGTTCCAATCAGACTAGCGAACAGTTTTTTGTGCATATTTTCACTAACGTTACATTTTGGCGTCCTTGAGCCCTAAAAATGCAAAAATCAAACTGCAATGAACTAGAGGGGAAAGTCGGAGGATAGTAGCTAAAAAAAACTTACGGGGGCAGGTTTGTGCAGTTTTTGCATGTAGTTGGTCCAAGAAACAAGTGTATTTTTGTGAAAAGCCAAGTAGAGACAGACGGACCAACAGAAAATAATACACACTTGACTGAGATCTGACTGAAATTTGACTTTTGGTTTGAATATTTGAAAAAAGTTAGAGGGGAAGTTCGTTGATTGGACAGAATCATTCATATTATTGAATGAGAGACGCACGCTTGCACCATTTGATAAAAGACTGTCCATTAACACAGTTCTTGACTGCTAGAGGTGATTTCCCGGAATTAATAAATAAAAATCAGTGGGACGCCCTAATCTAGCCAGCAGCTCAGCTGAGTTTTGCTAGTCCTAAGTAACTGTGTTCTCAATTCTGAATTGTGGTAAGGAAAAAAAGCATTTATCTTGTTTATTTTAATATTTTGAGTGATTAATACTGCCATATCATGAAAAATGATTACGACAAGTGAGTGCTTGCTCTAGGTCCCCAGCCGCAGTCCAGGGCCTAGAGACAAACTAATAATATATGAAAACCTATCTAAGACTATGGAAGGAGGATTTATAATTGAGATCAGTGGAAACATATCACCCACCTTATTGAATAGAAGAGGAAACTATTGAACATATTTCGGATGCAATGCAGTCTTCGGAAACTGATACTAATTGATAACAACTGGGTGAGATGTGTTACGTTGGTCAGAGAGATCTGACTCAATCTGTGTAATGTTGTTTTGTGGTGTTGTGTTTAAGAGTGGCGCTGTAAATAGAGTACTGACACTCATCTCATCTCATAATCGGAACCTCTTCTACCCCGTGAAACAAATTTTGTTTCAGAGTTTCTGATCTGGCACTACGATTGTGCCAGATGCTCTTGTAGAAGTACAAGAGCGGGTGTCTGTGCAGCCTAACATTTTACTCCAGCTACTGAGAGGAGTGGGCCACAAGAATTCTGTACTACATCATTACAAGCCAGTAAAGTGCAAACCTGGCCTGCTGGAGATTCATAAACTATTTCCACCCTCAATAAAGAAATAAATCTTGTTATATAAATATTAACATCAGTTCATATGTCAAGGACTATGAACTTTGTAACCATAGATTGGGCATGATGACGCTACCCCAACTAACCATCCAATGCTAGATTTCCCAAGACAGTGTAGATATTATTAATATTAACCATTGTAATAATATACCTATGTACAAAAGTTATATTTGATTATGCAATATATATATGCATTTCATTGATAAATATCTATCATTTCATATGTTCTGACCAAAAGAAACAATTGGTTCAGGACTAATAAATTAAAAAAATTTTAAACTTAAACTTTAACAGCCAGTGTTAGTTCAGTGTATTATAGAGTTTATTATTATTATTAGACTTATTAATTACATGTGTGTGTCTGTGTATTTTATTACCTACACATTACATTTCAGTACCCTAGACTTTTAACGTAGCTAACACTCATTATAGTAGAATAGGTCTGTTTGAGGTCGTAAGTGGTAGCAGAAGGGCCTCCTGTAACTCACATAAGCTTTTATCTCAGGAGCCTTCACAGCTGACCTCATACAGTACACTAGGTAACATAACAACCATAAAATAACATCAAAAACCACTACACAGGTGAAATTATTACACATCATTGTCTTGTAACATTGTTCAGCGTTATACGTTATACAACTTCATAATTTCACTCAGAATTTTGTAACGATTTTCAACCATTTCACGTTAATGACCAGTATTTACATATTGAACTTATAAAAATATGAGTGTCACTGAAGTAATTACGTATTTGCAGTTTACAGTCTGATAATTTCCTAGCCTGATTCATACTCTGAGTGGACATGTCACATTTTACAGTTATTTCAAAACTGAAATTTGCAATAATTATTCCTTGTCACTGTGACAGTTTTTCAGCATCGAATATTTAATGGTCTAACATGTTTTTTTTTTTTTTCTAGTCAGTTAGAAATACAAGATTTCGTAGTAAACAGGTAACCTATCGACTGTAATTACAGTACTTGAATTTAAACACAACTTTCAAGTGTACTATATACTTAAAACTTCATTGGGTGTATTTGTATAATGTGACACGCAAGGTCAACGAGGTGTTAATTGTTTTAAAGACGTTTCTTAATGGACAACTTCATCAATTAAATTAACGAAAATCACTTACATAAACAACGTGGTTGTCCCATTGATGTATATACCGGTAATACTCCAGTGTTGATACTATATTTCACGATGTACATTGGTCATCAGATAAAGCTACAGTTTTGTTATAGAAAGCATTACATTCAAGAAACAGACTATTTATAGAAAGATCTAACGTGTACTGTGTTTGTTGTTAAAGTATAACACAAGTATTGAGATTAAATAAGATGACAGAGACATTAAACCTGTCCGTTACAGAAGATTCATCTAGAGACACCGTAGCTGTAGATGATCAAACAATACTAATATACACGTGGGTCGTCTATAGTACAGTGTGTCAGATAATTAACATCTTCGGCATCTTTACAAACATTATCAACATCGTCTGCTTCGTCAGTAAAGGTTTCAAAGATTCAGTCGATATCAGTCTGTTTGGTAAGTGTGACAAGAATAGCTTCCATGTTTCTATTTCAATGTCCATTCCAGTCTGTTGGGTATGTGTCACAAGATTAACTTCCGTGTATCTGTTTGTGACAGGTAGGGTGTATGTGGTTGGATCTTGAAATGTAACGACTCAAGCAAAGAACATATACACCTCCGTCAGGCTCTCTGTCCAGGTAGTAATTTATGAGAAATGACTCCAACGGCTAGTTCAGTCTCCATCGATGTTTATAACAAAGCTAGTAACGATGAACGTAGCGCCAATTCGGTCACAGGCGACATATCAACATCCAAAGTATGTAACAACAACTCAGGTTAATCTGAAAACTACATTAAAAATCTACTTCATGAACAAATCAGCTTCCCAACATCACTAGCCCTCTAGTCGCAGACTTCTTTTCTTCAGCCACTCACCCTTTTATTCATTTACGATACTCGCTGTCCACGGCCCCTTCCAACACAGATCCCTGTCCATTCATTCCACTCCACTCATGATCACCAAAACACAATACAGCACAGTTCCACCACCCGCAGTAAGTCACCATACGGGAAGACTGAACTAAGTTATGCATGTCCTCTTGTGGCGGTGGTTTCTGTACATATTCGCTTTGCATGATGAGGTTACCAGCCTCATGCACAACTTATGATAGGAAACTCTATATAGAGTGATACAACAGAAGGCAATTTGATCATCAGAAGGGTCCTCTCGACGATCAAATGTTTCGGCCCAATACTCCCTTTTAAACTCTATGGGGGTCGAACCCACCTGGGTCATGACTATCAAGTGTCAGCTTCCTGTTGTCTTCGGTAGAGAAGTGAACCCACTCCACCTTGGTCGCAGCTTTAAGATCTACAGTTTTCCACCAGTTGGAGGCAATTTTGAAAGTAACCCCTATGCTGAAAAGAAATTACTTTCACTAAATAACGATAAACTCAATGCATTGCAAACTTAGAAAAAAATTGCATTTGACTGGATGTTTCCTGTACTGCAGGTTGGGTTAAAGTTTACAACGGTAGTTTCTGTAGATATTTGCCTTACATGATCAGGTTGCCAGCCTCATGCTTCTTTCTTCTTTTTTGATCCTTAGCCACCGACCATCAAAGCAGTCAGTGGCCATCACTCCTAGTGGCGTCTTGTAGGGCAACAACAAATTGATTCCACTTTGCTCGGTCGGTGGCCATCCTTCGTACAATGCCCCAACTATGGTTCATTCTTTGCATCTCAGCCTCCACAGTCCTCCGCCAGGTTGTTTTTGGTCGGCCTCTCTTTCGTTTTCCTTCAGGGGTCCAAAGCATAGCTGTTCTTGTGATGGCATCGGGGTCTCTTCTGAGGACATGGCCAACCCAGCTCCAGCGTCTGCCTGCGATGATGGTGTGCATGTCCTCTTGCTTGCTCCGAGTAAGCAGATCTTGGTTGGTGATGGTATTCGGCCAAAAGATTCGGTGAATTTTTCTCAGGCATCTTGTGTGAAAAGAGGACAATTTGATCATCAGATGTTCCTGGATGTGTTGATGTGAATGTGCCAGCCTCATGCACAATTTCATATTTGTCGTTTGGGAAACAAGAGTAACCGTATTCTGTCTATGTCTCTTCAAGGTGTCAGAGAACTATACGGAGAAATTAATTTGACAACAATCTAAGTAAAACGTTTGGGAAACAAGAGTAACCGTATTCTGTCTATGTAAATGATAATGCAAGGCAAAAAAAAAAAAAAGGTTTTGAGTAAAATAAATCAACATCTTTAATGTAGCAAATGATGATCTTTTTTTAAACAATACATTATCTAAAATCAGAAAACGCAATATAGAATAAGGTGCAATCAATATTTACATCTAGCGCTTTATGGGAATCGGGATTTTCACATTGCAGAATATCGTAGTTATTTAACTAAACTTGACCTGTTATGGTTAACAAAGTTGTCTATAAATCGAGGAAAGACAGGTATATTTCAAAGCTTGTCACCTGTAGCAATTAAAAAAATATAAACATTGACATTCAGAAAACTAACATCACAAATATTTATAAATACGCGAATCTTTTCAAAAGGAAGAAGAAAAGCGATTTAATATTACCTGTTGACAGACTATGCACAAAACTAAGCAATACTTTTAGAAACCGCTTCACAAATCACTATATACACCACTGTGACGGTGGTGACTATCAAATAACAATATGTTACAGCTGGCCCCTGGACCAAATAAACTTATGTAACCGTGGGGGGCTGTTTACTGCAACCAAATAATCTTATGTGACCGCTGTAGCAATCTATCCAGGTGATATGCTAAATCTTCGCACCGTGTACACCTTTCGTCACAGGTGGTACATATTTTCTTGTGAGCTTATTGTCATTGCATTTCCTAGTGATCGCAGGGTTTACTGGTTTATATCTTGTGGGTGCTAACTGGCGACTGCCAGTGGTGGACTTACCCAAATGAATGTTGGTTCAAGACCAGGTCCTTACTACTCACGTAAGTTGTAAGTGATCATTTGTACCATCCTAGTGCTTCCATACATGAGTAAGTAACAGCTATAAGTCATGGAACACAGTTTATTAGTAGACTAAAAGGCAATGTTTATACACGACTCAATAACCTGGCTATCAGCGGCCAGAACGCCTGTGGGTTACATGAATCTTAAGGTCTCTGCAAAAGGACATCAACATATCAACATGTCTGCTTGACCCTGTTAAAAAATGTCGATGGGCTTTTACCTTGGGTCGCAATATACATTTCCTAGCAGACTAAACGTTCTAATAGAAAAAAATGTTTGTCATACCAACCGGGTGAACACATCCCACAAAACTGCAAAACACAGTTTCCTCGAATAACATACTTGTGAATAACATTGAAACTTTCAGTGATCAGGCATCTCCTCGACTATAGAGGTTAACCACATAACCTTTTAAAAACCCGGCCCGCACTAAGGATGAAACACGTCTCCCTCACTCAACAGTAAACTCCGTGACTGCACTGAGTTCTGACCGCAATGGTCGGAAATAGCTATCGACGATTTCATTGGTCAAGCTCGACCAGTGAAGTTATCTTGCAAACTAATCTTGCTCAAGATCTTTAGCTATTCTTATATTACTGTTTAACGTGCTAGCTCGCGTTAAACACAGGCCCTCCGGTGACATACGTCCCAGGGTTACAAACATGTATCCTAACGGGAGACATTTTAATCCTATCAAAACCCAAAAACTATATACATAACAAACTCAAATATAACACCAACAAAAAAATGAACAAAATATCATGTCAAAACAATCATATCAGTATAAATACAGCATAGACCTATACAAAATCAATGGGTCTAATAACAAAAACATTTAAAGAAAAGATAATGTAGAACAGCATGTCAGTACAGTGGACATAGGTTAGTGAGTAGGAAGAGCCTGAAATGGAACAGCTCCAGGGATATCGTAGTTCATTTCAACAGAAATCTCCATAAGTGCGATGCATGTATCCTATAAATATGACAAAGGATAATAGCGAATAACTAACTTAATAGTAGAGTCCATATGAAATGTCTGAAGGGAAAAGTGACGACAACTGGTTGAACTCTAAAGCTCTGAATAGACGTCAAACTGGACAATATTCTACGATACAATGTACATGAGTTTGTATAGAATCATTCATAAAAAACAGCAGTTAAACATCAAAATGTTTTACCAATATGATACAATGGCTGACATATTTAAAATAAAAAATCAACAGTATTAGTAATACCATCAACAGCATTGCAACGCAAAAGTAAATACATAATGGGTGTGTGCATGGTTAATTGCAATAGCATAAGTGAAGATGTCGTATGTTGCAAGGGTTGCGAGCGAGAAGTGGCAACATATGATATGTGAGATGGAAGAGGCGTAAGAATGTCATGTATCCAACATAATGCAAACGTATTATCAATAACCATTAAAGGAATGTGCACTAGTACCAAAAGCATCGTGCAAAAATAAAACATTGTGAACCTTGAGCAATGCTCTACATAATGTATGTTGGAGTATAGATGATATCTGTGTGAAGAGGAGCGAAGATCCGTGTAAGGTAATAGTGTAAGTGGTAACTGATGTGTATGCAATGAGTCTATGCGGCTTTCAAAAGTAGTGACAGTGTGACATGAAAAAAAATACATCTCTATTCTTATCAACAATACATAACACATAGAAAATATAATGTTGTCCAAACATATCAGTACGTTGAGTAGCATCATGCAACTCAAAAATAACAAAATCCGAAGAAACAAAATTTACAAGTTGTGTAATAATACCAGCTAGAAATTAATACTTAACCGATTTGAATTAACAGCCGCACAAGTGTTGTTTACAATTATGAGGCTGGCGTTAAAAATGATAGATGAGCTCTCAAACTGCAAAGCTAAGGGAAGAAAGGGACCAACCATTGTCGTCAACCTGTAATAGGAAAAAAATGTATTGCATTAAGTTAGTGCTTGTCAAGCAATATTTGTGCCAGTTCCAAAACGGCAATTTCCTTCGATGACAGGCGCTGATCGTACGTATGTCCTTTAGGATGGGAAGCAGGTGCTGTGAAATGAGCAACTGGACGACTAGCAGTACATGGTTCAGTACTGTCTTGACGGTTGGAATGCATAGAGCGACGCTTCCTGCGAATCTGTACACGAACATGTTCATGTGAGGGAAGAATCAACTTTGCTAAAGGGACGGAGTCGTCAGACGATGATAAATAGTGGCGTTTAATGGCTGTTCTGGAATGTGTGTCCATGGGAACCATATAGGAATCATCATCCGAGGCTACAAGATGTGTTGTCTGGTCAGGCGTAATATCTTGCCATGAGTTTTCTGTGATGCTTGCCGAAGAATCCGAATTGACAGTTGATGAATGTGGTGGATCAGTAACTGTTGATGGAATCAAACATGAGTATTCATCGTTTGGAGGTGTATCCTCTGTTCGTGGTTCATTGTCATGGAGTAAACGGTCGTTGCAGTGTTGGATTCATTGTCGGAGCTCTTGTAAAGGAATGTCATCCTCTTCAGATGAGTTATCTCGTTCGCGTTGATATCGTTCTATCGTATCTCTGACTAACGTGGGGGCAGTTGGTTGCGGTGACATGTCATCAATGCTAGAGGCAAGTGAGGTCGAGGACGAATAATGGCAAAGGGTGGATTTCCTGACAGGTCGTGAGGAGCGAAGGTGTGGAATTTCGACAGGTCGGTGATCATCTAATTTCATTTGAGAAACGTGAGCTTTCATAGTAACATTCTGTCTCTCGTGCTATAGGATATAATTTGTAGGAGAAGTCTGTTCGCGGACTCTGTAACCGTCCAGCCAACGATTGTCAAGCTTGGAATCCCGAACGTACTTCTTAAAATAAACAGGATCGCCAATAGCAAAAGTATCCAGAGTTGCATTCCTGTTACGTAATAATGCGCGTTTGTTAAATGCTTTTGTAGCATTCTTATGTGCTATACAGTGTGCTCGATGTTTCTGCTGAAGGATCGTCTCAATTGGATTTTCTCCTAGATATTTCTGTCGAGGGGCGAGTAAGTGATCAATAGGGAATACTAGTTCTCTACCATAGATGAGAAAGAATGGTGAATATCCTGTAGTGCCATTAACATTAAAACGCGATGCTTCCAATGCATGGTGTAGATGTACGTTTCAAAATTGAGAATTCCCTGCAATATAGTTTGCTAAAATATCGTGGAGCGTAGAGTGCGTACGTTCATTCCTCCCATTGAATTGAGGATGATAGTAACTAGTTGTCGTGTGCTTGATGTACAGTGTCTCTAAGGTCGAAACGGATTTCCTATGAACTGTTTACCATTGTCGGTAACCACTCTAGTGGGGTAACCATGTCTGGGAATAAATTCAGTAAGGAACAAATCAGTGAGGGAAGTGGAAGTCGCATCTTTAAGAGGAAAGCATTCTGGCCAAGCAGAATACTGGTCCACGATATGGAAAATGTATTTGTTTCCTGACAAAGTGACCGGGTAAGGACCAGAGAAGTCAAGACTGACTACCTCCATGGGGAAATTAAAAGGCGACATTTGTTGTATGGGAACTTTGGTGGACTTCATATTGCGTATCTCACAGATCTTGCACTTCGATATATACTCAATCACGTCTCGAGATAATGAGTCCCAATAGTATCTTCTTTTTATGACATCCAAAGTTTTGTCCCGACCTAAATGTCCATTTTCATTGTGAAAATGGAGAAATATTTTCGGAACTAAATGATGAGGAATGCAGGTTCTCATTGTAATATCAGACTTTTCATCAACATAGTAGAGTACTCCATCATCGGAAAGGATGACGAAATGTTTGCATTTCTCTGGGTCAATGTTCACTTGTCTGATCAATTTGGCAAGCACTGAATCTTTAGCTTGTTCCAATGGCATATTAATTGTATAAATGGCATCATCAATAACGGGCATTTATTCCGGAGTCGTGTCATCAACTCGGGCAGAATCAAGAAGGTTAACTTCCTTACTATTGTTGTTAATGTCAGTTAACTCAGCTTTCGTACGTGTGGTACATGGTTTATCTGGGGTATCCACAGGGTAAGGGATTCTAGACAATAGATCAGCACATGTGTTAAGCGAGCCTGAAACGTATTCTATCTGAATGTCGTAGGACTGTAGATTGAGAGCCCAAGTTTCTTAGGTTGCTCTCTAGTCTTGAAAAACAATTGACTAAAGGCTAGGTCCGTCTTGACAGTGATGATAGTACCTCGTAAATAAAAGTCCAACTTGTGTACCGCATAATGGATCGCAAACGCTTCCTTTTCAGTAGTGGTCCATTTTCGTTGTGAGCGGCTCAGGGCATGTGAAATGAAAGCAATTGGTTTCTCGCTTGGAATGTGGGGCAGATTCGGAACTTCATGTGGGTCGCAATTCTGTACAAGGCAGGCACCTACAGCATTATCGGATGTGTCCGTATGTAAAATCATGTATTTAGACGTATCTGGGTGCGCTAGAAGAGGAATGGCGGTCAAAGCATTTTTCAAATAATCAAAAGCCAGTTTACAATTCTCGTTCCATCTAAATCTAGCATATTTCTTTGTTAGATCTATTATTGGGGCAGCAGCACGGAAAAAATTTACAATGTGCTTGCGGTAATAAGAACAGCAACCCAAAAATCCTCTTACCTGTCGAACCGTTTTAGGAGTGGGCATGTCACGAAAGGCGGTTACCTTATCGTCATCATGTCTTATACCCTTGCTGTTGATAATAAATCCTAGATATTTAGTTTCATCCTTTAAGAAAGTACATTTGCTCAACTTCAATCTGATGTGGTGTTGTCGAAGGCGTTGAAAAACCTTTTTAACATGTTCTAGATGATATTCAATGGACCCAGCAGTATGAATTAAAATATCATCAATATACGCTAGGGCAAGGTCTTGCATTCCTCTAAGTACCTCGTCCATGAGAGACCTATAAGTCGCTGGACTGCCCTTGAGACCAAACGGCATGACGTTCCAAGAGTAACTGTCGATGTGGGTGCAAAATGTAGATTTCTCTTTTGCATCTGGAGTCATAGATATACACCAGAACCCAGAGCGTGCATCGAGGGTGGTGAACCATGTGGACTTCCCAACAGTGTCTAATATGTCGTCGACTCGTGGTAGCGGATAGTAAATAGTATGCGTGATCTTGTTGAGCGCCCTGTAGTAACAGCAAAATCTGTGTGACCCGTCCTTTTTGTTGACAATAACAACCGGCGAGGACCATTGTGAGCGGGATCTTTCAATGACTCCTGCATCTAACATCTCATTAATAGCCTTTTCTACAATTTCCCGATTCTTTAAAGGAGTATGGTAGGGTTTAAGATGAATGAGAACGTCAGAGGTGGTAGGTATGTCCATCTCGACAGTGGATGTTCGCTCAAGCTCCATATCGGAAAGAGCAAAGATATCCTGATGTTTCCGAATAAATCGTTGTAAACGCTGAACATGTGGTTCGCACGTATTTAGTTGTTCCATCAACTGGTCTATTCTAGTAGATGGCAAAATACTGGCTTGTGGACGAGGTGTATGTGATTTGGTAATAACATCAACTTCATCTGTTTGAAAGCAGGGCTGTCTATGAACTAGTGTGAGAATAGTTCGTCTATTAAAAATCAATTTTCAAGTTCTCATTAAGCATACCAAATGACGAACAAATTAACCAAGTGCACATTTTACTTACTTACTTACTTAGTCGTTCCCCTTCTACCGTGAGGTGTAGAGGTTTGGAAGAGAGAGCGCCAGACCATTCTATCAGCTGTCTTCTTCCTGGCCTGGTTCCATTCTAGTCCTCGGTCCTTCAAAGATTGTCTAATGTTGTCCTCCCAGCGGACTCTGGGTCGTCCTGGAGGTCTGGATCCCTGGCTCTTTGTTTCCCATGCTTGTCGTGGTAGCCGATCTTCTCCCATTCTGCAGACATGGCCAAACCATCTTAGTTGGGACTGTTCTATTTGGGTCTGCAGCGGATGGGATTTTAGGCCTTGACGGATCGTCTGGTTGCGGACCATGTCTCTTCTTGTTACTTCAACCACTTTCCTCAGATACCTCATTTCTGAGGTTTGGATCTGGCTTTTGTGGGTTGTAGTCATTGCCCACGACTCGCATCCATATGTCAAGACTGGGACATAGGTGGAGCGGTATACAGCCACTCGTGCGTTTGAGGTAAAATGAGATTAATATAAGGAATCCGATCATCACTAGCTAATATGGTATAAACAAAAATAATCAGACTGAAAGTTTTCATGCACCTCTTTGCTCGCTGTCATATAATTATATCATCTTTATATAATAATTATATTATAATAGTTGTCAGATGGGTTAAGGGATTTAGCTACAGCACATTTTAAGTCATAATAGCACAAACATGAACTTTAGGATTCGTCTATATCCGGATAATTTATATCGACCTGAACCTAAATCTGTAAAAATCATTTGTCAGAACGCATTCTAAGTATTCATTCTTTTATTCTGTGAATATTATTTTCATCAGAAATGATCCTTTTCCTTTTAAGAAAACCAAGATTTTCTCAGAACCTTGTTTTACGTTAATAATGTTTTTATAACTTGCATAGTCAATCAATTTGAAATTTGGCACAATAGTTTCCATAGTATAATACAACTTTTGTTAGATCCGCATTTTAGGCATCGTATCAGAATTTTGATTTATTGCAAATAATTTTGTAAAATTTAGGAAACAATGGTTAATATTTGTAGAAACACATTTTAAAGTTCTATATCTCAGAATTTACTTATACAAAAATCCAATTTGAAGAAAGTTTTAAAATATAACGTTAAACATTCCGTTTAAATTTGGTATTGATAGATTAATAAATAAAAAGCCTTAGCAAATTGAAATAAAACAAAATAATCTAATATGGCTGCCGTTTCCATAGCAACCAATGATGTAATACTGTCAAATTCTTCATTATGCGTATCTGTGATTGAGGTAGGTTAAGTCCGTGCATTTTCATTTTGTAATTATGGCACAGTCCTGGAGCTCAGGCATACCCCTAAATTCGTTTTGACTTTTGGCCCGCCAATTTCATATCTTTTGGTCGCTTGTAGTTGTAAAGTGGGGATAACTGGCCTGTCTCTTTAAAATCGGACAGGTTTACTCCCCTCTTCTTTTATGTTGGTAGGAGAAATAATTGACGCGCACACTATTCTCTGTCGTGGGAAGCAGCATCCGTTTAGAATTAAAATTCGGCTGTCGTCCGCTGATACTGGACACTAGTTCTCGGGGTTTGGGAGAGGTTGCGTCATGTTACGTTGTAACTCAGGCGGGCAGGAACTTCCCTGCGTTTTTAGTGAAAGAGAAAGTCTGGGACTTTCTCAGATTAATACTCTTAACACTCTGTTACGAAAATTATTCTTGTTGTTGCACCTCCAGGAGAATTCTGTGGTTAGTAATTACGATTGTTTTTCGGCATTCACCTATGCAAGTGTTAACCCACGCGTGAACATGTGTGGCTCAAGCTGCACTATATAATTGGTTCTTTTATGTCTCTAAACACTTTCAGTCCTAAAATTCCTGTCGTGAGAAGGTAGAGACCTACTGCAAATTTGCCTGCCACTTTTAGAGTGGGACATTCTTCACAGTCTCGGTAAGAATTCTTATGTTACGTGAGAGTATTAATTTTTCCATGGGATTTATAACTAGTCAGAATAAGCCATTATAGTGGGTGCTACCAAGTGTTATGGTTCGGCCATCACGAAACCAGCACTAAGAAGCTATAGTGAGTTTTAAAGACAATTGTGTTTGAATGCCAACTACGGGGTTGTATTTTTTTTAAACCAAAAAGAAAAAAAAAGAAGCTAGTGTAACTATGTATCTGATTGTTAAGTGGAGGAAATTCTTTTCCCAGCTAACGTGGCGGAACGTTGTAAATTATTCACTACATGTAACTTTGATTTAATTGATTACTTGTTTACTCTATGGCTGTTTGTAATGCCTTTAGAGGTTTACCAAGAGTATCTTATACTGTTGTCATATGAGTACCTGGGAATGGAAAAGTATTAAGTGTGTCGCAGCCAGCGCAATAAATTTAGCCTGGCCTTGCAAGAGTATTTACACGACTGTGCGTTAGACAGGACGGGCTGATAAAAGGTCAGTTTGTGCCAGGTAGAGATGGGGCAGGAATGTTTACATACCTAAAAACCCCAGCGCCATTCGCGGATAACCCACCGATTAAGCAAGTTGTAAGCCATTATGTAGGCCAGCTCGTTTGTCCATTTAACGGTCAGTGAAAAAGAGAAAGGGGAGAGAGAGAGAGATAGATTGCGAAACCAGGACTTCACTGGCCAGCGCTTGGGGTGGGGAAGGATTGTAAATAAGTTAATATGTACCTGGTTGTGCATGTTGTAACACAACTTTAAAACGTTACGTTGTCCATAGTATCACGAGTAGCATAGGAATAGCGGGCCAGCGCACACCGTGGACTATTCCTTTACACACATATTAAATATTGAGTGCATTTCATCGCCACCCCGTTACATCCTGGATTCACAGCACGCCTGTACATTTAGAGGACTATTGGTCCTGATAATTCTCTTCAAACGGGATTTACAGTGCGGTTGTTTTTTTCCGGATTTGTCAGCAGAAATCGGGGGAAGATAGGGTCAACATTTCTCTGTCTGCTATCAACCAGCAATCTGTAATCCTAGCGGAGAATAAACGCACGCGTGCCAACGAAGAAGAACTTCTTGGAAAGTGCACTCAGATAACTATTGGGGAGGGAAGAGATTTTAATAATTGTGCGACAGAGACATTATTGTGAATGGTTTAGCAGTGTTGCTAACAAGCAGTAGTCAGCGGATTATATTGGTTGTGTAGGGACTTAACTTCATTTCACGATTTTCTGAAGCCGGATAATTAAAACATCTACCCAATAATCACGGGTGGTTAATCTAAGTTGATACATCTTTTGAGTCCTTTTATTACTAATCTTGATTGTGTCTCAAGTTGATACATGCATCTTTTCATTTGATGTTGGTGATTGATGAGGTGTTGTTTTGCTTTAGTTTGGATTTTTGTCTGTTAATAAATTAGACAATACATCGGTGGATCAGACGACTTTACTATCTATACTTGTACCTGTTGTAGCAAGTTTGATGCTGGGGAGGTTAAGGTGTTATAACAACAGGAAGGATTGCAATGTGTGTGTCAACCATGTGCGGTCAAGCTATGTAAGACCCTGAGTCTAATAGTTGATGATGATGAATTCTCAGGGAACCTAACGCTACCTCCCTAGATCTCACACGGTGCTGTATTTTTATTTCTAGTGTGTGGTGTTTGATGTGGCTAGTGTCTAGGGAATGCAATGAAATGATGGTACATCAAAACAACATACAATAACACACTAATAGTCAAGTAAAAACTCTGTGGTTTAAGTTTTTGAACATTAATTATTTTTTTGTACAATTTTAATCTGCCTGTCCTGCAAACTCTTTTGGACAGGTCTTTGAAAATGAGAAAAATGTATCTTACAACTAATGAGTAACTAAATTGGACCATTTGTCCTATAATATTAATATATTGTTCCTGCAGGTGTATTCACATACTGTTCATTAGTATATAGGAGTGTAAGTCATTTATCTGAGGTGCTGTGGTTGTCATCGTACCCCGATCTCTTAGTTAATTTAGGGAAAAACACTTTATGTCCAGATGAAATGTCAGAGTGCGCCCAGCTAATGGCATATCACCTTATATTCTGTTATGTAGAGTCAATCGCCTAACACTGCTCTGCAGAGAATGTCAGCTCACAGAAGCTCCTTCTGGATAACTGCATACAGTAGGCTTTCATTGGAGGCTTTCTGTCTTCAGATATATATCATCAGGCTTCCTGTCACCGGCTGGTAACAGGAAATACAGAAAATTTCTATTCAAATGGCCAAGAGCCTTGTAAGCTTTTGCTAATATCAATTTGGGCTGGCCAATGAAATCAGGCGACTACCAAATTTTGAATTTAGTTTTTTTTTTTTAAAAAAAACCCCAAACATACTATGTGTCTCGTAGTCCATTGGTCAGTTTGCCTTAGTGTTTACAATGCAAAATATATATTTAGTTTTGGGCTACCAATTCTGCCTCTCCCTTAGTTCTAGTGTTAACCAATGAAATTGAATCCCTCCTATGCCTCTTTTTCAAAATTGCGTCCCATAATGTTACCAATAAAATAAGCAAGAACGATCGTCCGTTTCTCACACTGTACTAAAATATATAATATTTCTACAATATCTTAGTTATGTATAGAGAGAATTTTGATATTGAAACATATTATTGACCAGAAGACTAAGCTCTATCTGTCTATTTAAGTTTATGTCAGTCTTTAGTGTCGTTAACATTTTTGTCTTTTCTATGCATTTTGGGTTTTCTTTTTCTGAACCATAATATTAATAAATCCTATCTTCTAGGATTCATCTAAGTTCTTGTTAGGACTATGGAGGATTTGATATATTGTAATAATATTAATTCTATCATTCTAACCATCCATTATTGTGAATAACTAAAGTCATTCTAAGTTTTCACTTTCAGTATCGTTCTACCCCCGCTTCCCCTTCTCTCAATGGTTATTTGAATCGTAGTTACATTGTCTAGCCTAACGCAGTGGAGGGTAATAAACAGTAAATATTTCTCCTCAATAGCCTTCAAACCTCGGTTACTAAGCGACTTGGATACAATACAATGCATTAGTTTATTTTTAGATTCATAAAAAGTATTTGTTTTATTCTTCTATCACTCTCTGTCCTCCAAAATGTTCTATCGCTCTACCAAGCGAAACCAGTATGCCGCACGCAAACTGTTTCATGTCGATTTCAAACTTTCAAGACGGAGTGACGAAAACGCGGGTGGGTTTTGGGATATGTTTATCATTTTCTTAGCGCGAACACTTTTTAACATACAATTCGCCACAGGCATCGGTGATGATGTCTGGCAACAAACACGGGCTTGTAATAGTTTTTACCACTATTTAACTCTTTAGTTAAATATTAATGAAATTTTGATCAATTGTATCACTGATCACTTTGCTCGGCCGGTGGCCACCCCTCGCACAGTGCCCCAACCCCGGTTCACCCCCCGCATCTCAGCCTCCACAGTCCCCCGCCAGGCCGCTCCCGGTCGGCCTCTCTCTCGCCCTCCCCCAATGGTCCAAAGTATAGCCGTTCCCGTGATGGCATCGTGCTCTCTTCTGAGGACATGACCAACCCAGCTCCAGCGTCTGCCAGCTATGATGGCGTGCATGTCCCCTCGCTCGCTACGAGCAAGCAGATTCCGGCTAGTGATGGCATTTGGCCAAAAGATTCGGTGAATTCGTCGAAAGTGTGGTTCTCACGACAGAGGACAAAAATAGCACACACAATGACTTACCTGTTTAGGTGCCTGCAACTTCGTGGTGCCTTGCTTAGTATGACTGTGAGCTGGAGTACAATACGCGATGAAGACATTACTATGTAGATGTGTAAGGATTTCTAAATGTTAAATGACACTGCATGAGAGGACAGCGAATGACGTAGCTTGTTAATCAAATGGCGTTAATTTACAAATGTAGAAAATAATGCTCATTAGAATTCGAAGAACTTATCACTGAAGGTGGCCCTTTCAATATGGTAGAAGAGACGTCAATGGTAAACACACATCAGACGTCGATATTGAATGTATAACACAGCATCCAGATCCCTGAAACAGCGTGTATATTCTGAACACGTCTCAGAAACACCGCTGATGACAGACACTAGTGGGCAACACTCTCTCCACTTACACGCGATGGTGTGAAAACATTATCATGTCCTACAAAGTCCAGTAATATAAAGTGATATCTTGCATAATACGCTGTCGTCCTGCAAACGCAGTCATGCGTGCAAATAATAACGAACACGTCCTAACACATCCAGGAGCATAAAACGATGATCCTTGAACTATAAGAATGACATGAAAGACAGCTGAATTCTTCTATAGAGCTTGGTTAACATCGTGATCTACACCAAGCGGGTCAAATTTATATGTAAGACACCTAGATAAAATAGACTGTCCCTTCTCCGGTGACACAGTAAGGTGTTATAATATTGGATGTGTGAGAAAGATGCAGCGTTGTCTTGGTGTATAATAAAAGCCCTCGCAGATCACACAGTCTTCATAAAGCAGTCATTAACTCAAGGGTTCAGTCTCAAGAATCATTGTTATTGTGTTCTGAAAATTGAAATTACCGTACGAATGTAAATAAAGCAGTGTTCCGATGATACAGTGAAGAATAATCATCAAGTAACACATAATCCAGTTTCTGAACAACTGAAGCTATCGTGAAATTAACAAACGAATTACCACATTTGTAACTGTACAGTCCAATGTTCCTTAGTTCAGAAAACGAGAACAGCACTCCAATTCATATTCGCCACTGAAACTCATTCAGGAAAAATATTTTATTTTTGACGTGATTTTCTCTAACACCATTTTCCCACGATTTTCAGACGTGAACTCATAATCAAGATACTTAGCGTACGCTGAGCTGTTAGATTTAAATTTAAAAAAAAAAAAAAAAAAATTGGCTGTGTTTTGTAGTCGGTTATATTAGGGAGGGGCCGCGGTAGCATAGTGGTTAGTGTACTGGCTTCCTAGCGCAGTGGTCTATGGTTCGATCCCCAGATGAGGCGGGAATTTTTTAGGCCACAAACGGCTCCTGGGTCGACCCAGCCCCAAATGGGTACCAGAGCAACTCTGGGAAGGTTAAGGCGGCCGGCGTGATGTCGACCACATCACCCCTCTTGTGCTGACGGTCAAGATAATATGGGCCTAACACCATATTCCCAATATGCCTCAATGGGCTTGTAACGGGTTTCTTTACCTTTTTTATATTAGGGTGCATGTCTAAATATAAAAGACCGTTAGATCTGATAACATTAATTAATAAAAATTATATGTTAAGCCTGAACATCATTCAGTCAAACATACAAAATAACCAGTATATACAGAGGGTCCTTGTTACGGTATATGATATTAACGCCGTCTGCTAAAGGTTACCAGACGTGCAATTATAAAGGTTAAGACATTTAATATATTGCGATAGATGTTTCAATTAATGAACGCTTTATACACGATCGATTATGACGTGTATAGCGTTGTTTAGGACACAGTCGGTAACTAAGAAACGCTACCCTTTTCACATTGACCGTCAAGCTGTTAAGACGCGTCTGACTCTCCTTCCAATGTTGGGCATGGTATTGCCATACAGATATATTTTATGTAAGTACGGACATGGGTCAGTCCATTGCTATTATGAAGATTTGAAATGATTAAAGGTCAGTACGAAAGTAAAAATTAAGGAAGGATGAATTACAGTCCATAGTATTTGATTTTGCCAGACTCATAGACTCACTGTCGGCCGTTGGAAAACCCCAACCGCGCGTGCATACAGCTATGACAATCTGCATACAGTAATTTGATTATTGGACAAGGACTGATAGGATATCTGCATATCTATGCCATATATTTTCAAGTTATAATATGTACCTTTGTGATCAACATGCATGAATCGTTTTGACGTGTAAACTGTATTAAATGTTGGTGGACTCAATGGAACCGACTTGTCACATCAATCGTATTCCAAGTCATTCAATTATTGTTCAGAATCTTCCACCCCTGCATTCGCGTAATCTTACATAGAAGGCACGATACACGATCACTCAAGAATATCAAGAAGATAAAACAATGGCCAGACATTTATAACTGTTTTATTAATATCACATGGAACATTATTCAGAGCTAACCAAACCACGCCTTGCAACAGACCACTTCCACTTGCAACAGTGGTGGCCACTTGCAACAGTGGTGCCCGGTGTCTGGGGACGAGAAAAACAACCAAAAACAAAAAAAATTTTTGAATGACTTTCGAAGGAAATATTTACGATCAGTTTTCGATCACATGATCCAGCTGAAGATGACGTGGAACACAGTCTAATGCCTAACAACGCGACGTCACTGAAGTTCGTGTAGGTGAAACTATCGGAGAAACTGAAGTCGTTCTGTTAAGCCTAACCAAGGGAAAAATAAGTCATTTGAAGCAGACACAAGAAATGGACTACAGGAGCAGACAGTCAGGGGCTTTAGCCTAGCTGTTGACGACCGCTAGCACTGATCGAAGCAACGGGAAAGATAAGTCTAGCTGTTTAAATTGTCGTCATTGCAAAACCGTAATACTGAGTCCATTTTGCTTTGATTAGGCATGTCTATGTATTTTCATGTATATATGTTAAATTTGTTTTCCATCGTATGTATTTGTTGTTAATTCGTGGGCCGGTTGGAGAGGGAACTGAAATCTCTGGGAATGTCGCGAACAGCTGACCACCTAGATTTCAGTCGTTCTTAGGGAACTTAAACGATTGCATTTTTGGAAGCCCATTGAGGTTGCCATTGGACAGTCTGTCCAAATCTGCTACCGTTTGACAATTTGCGTTAGCTGTACTGTCCCGTAGATAATTGGTGTATTTTATTCGTATTTAGTTAATAATTTTGTTCAGTTCTGTACCATGTTCGTTACTATTTCGTCCATTCTCCTCTGACTATCATTTATTTTATGATTATTAAATTTTCGTCCGTTATGAGTCCTGTGACGTCATCATTTTTCGCAGTCATTTTTTTTGTGTGTACCTTGAATATTCAGTTGACCTCAGGTCAGACCTTGACCCTTCATTTGGTCTGTGACATTTCCGCTTATTTTATTTAGTTCATAAATTCATTTTTAATTGTGAAAATGTCTTGTTTGCGTCTTGACATTGTTTGTACCCTTTAGTTGCATCATTGCTTGTCTGTCCTCATAATATATATTAATATTACATTAATAATATGATAATTATATGCAATAATACACTTGTAATTTAATTTAATTAATTTTTTTTGATAATTAAGATTAATATGGGACATTGCATAATTATGCAGTGATAGTCCAAGAAAGTAGCACTACAATTTATCATAGATGCCTAGGGCATAATAATATAATATATATATTGACAAAATAAACTAATCTTATATCTACCTTTGAGGTAATAGACCCATTGTATATTATTTAATATACTTTTCTAGTACTAAGAGAGTGACTTAGTACATTGAATAATATAATTACTAGGAATTATACCCAACATTATTGGATATTGAGGTTAATTGGGTGATATAATTACATTATATTTAACAGATATCATAACTATTTATGATATAGTATTATTTAGATACAATATTGTTACAAAATATTGTCTATTAGGTGAACTTAAACATTAAGTTCAATACTATTGTGATTACTTATATTGAATATTTCTAAGTTGAGTAAGTATAATAATTACTCTGAAGCTACTATTGACTATTTTAATCAGTAATTATCAATAATTACTACAGATAAAAGTCAAAATGCTTACTATAGACCATTTCGTTAAAATTGGCCGTGATTATGGCTACAAATCTCAAGAACTTCGTCAGTTTGCTGAATCAGAACTGGAAAAATATGAAAGAAAGGAAGAAGAGAAAAAAGCTGCATTAAAGAAAGAGGAAGCAGAACTTGAGATGAAGCAAATTGCCAAGGAAAATAGATTGAGAGAGATTGCTCAACGTGAAAGAGAAGAGCAAAGAACAATCGCCAAACAGGAAGAAGAGAATAAATTGAAACGAGAGGAAATTATTTTACAACAAGAAATGGAATTGGCGCGTATTAAATTGGAGACAGCAAGATTACAAGCACAAAGTGCTGATGCAAACCAGAATAATAACGCACAAAATGGATCATCATCCAGCCAACCTAAACATTTCTATAACTTTAAATTACCCATTTTCAACTTGAACGTCGACGACCTTTCATCGTTCCTGGCACGGTTTGAACAGACTTGCAAATCTAACCATTTGCCTGAAGAGTCATGGGTACTCAAGTTAAATGAATTCTTGGTTGGAGAACCACTGACAGCTTCTCAAAATGCTGACCCATCAATAGCAAATAACTACGGTGCTATTAAGTCCTTGCTTTTACGAAGATTTCACCTGGACGAGGAACACTGTAGGTTGAAATTTAAGGGAATTCTACCTGAATCTCCAAGGGATTTTGCTGGATTCATTGCGAATATACGCAATACATTTAATAGATGGGTTGAACTGGCAGAAGTCAACAAATCATACGACAAATTAGTTGATTTACTACTGCGGGATAAGGTATTATCTTCAGTTAGCCAGCCATTTTTTGCATATTTGCAGGAGCGTAAACCCGGTACTATGGATGAGTTAGAAAAAATTTCTTTAAACTACTGTTCGGCACATCCGAATGCAACCATTTCTAACTCCTCATTAAGAGAACCTCTACCTGTGGCGTCTAATATGGCCTACAATCACAATAACAAACAAAGACATCACAGTGTAGACAGAAGTAGGTTCCAAAGAAATCACAATGTTAACTTTCAGAAGGGACATAATAATGATTTCAACAATAAAAATGAGTTCAACAGAGGTAGATCACGAGATAGAAATTATTCACCTCAAACAAACTACCACAATGGTCAACATAACACTCATTATAATCGATCACATACTCCCAATAATAATAGTAACTGGAATGGTAATAATCATGGCTCGAGACATCGAGATAATAGTTACTATCGAGGGCGACGAGATAATTCTAACAATTATACTCGGAATCGATCTCATTCTCGGGGATCATCTCATTACAACCATAATACAGGGGCGGCAGTTACAAATAATACTACCCCTATAGCTCAGGTCCCACTTGACAATAATACAACACAGTCTTCTGCTGCATGTTTTGCTATTAATTATAATGTGGCAAATAGTTGCCAGCAATGCAATCTTATTTTTCAGAAGGCGAAAGAAACAGTGCTTAACTGCGGACATATTATACCACAGGTAGGTCTTGCAGTCAACGATGGAACAGGCCTATTAATTTTTAACAGAGGATTAGTTAATGGATCCGTCGTCTCAGTGTTGAGGGATTCGGGATCCACAACGATTGGGGTACGACAGTCGCTGATACATCCCAGCTGTGCAACGGGGGAATATGTCCGTTGCATGACGTTTGGTGGAACAATAGAGTTTTACCCCACAGCTATTATTCATGTTAACACTCCTTTTTTCACAGGGAATGTAAAAGTATGTATGCTAAAAAAGCCTATAGCTGATTTGATGGTCGGTCGTATACACGGCAGTAAAGATTGTACTCCAGATGAGATTATAGAATGGGAGAAACATAACCTATGCACTGGAAACGCCGTGACAACTAGAGCGCAGATTCAACTCATGGAGAAAGTTGATGATAATAAAATGGATGCAGACAACCAAGAGGAATTTGTAGTCAATTCACCTATTGATAGGGAAACATTTGCAACCAAACAAAAAGAGGATAAATCTTTAAAAAAATTTTTTAAGCTGGTTGATAAAGTTGACAATCTATCCTCAGGTAATAATAACAAACATTGTTTTGTTATTAAAAATGGCATATTGATTAGATGTTTTAATGACAAATCACAAATGAAACAACAAGTTATGGTCCCATATACTTTTAGACGATACATTTTTCAACACGCACATGACTCACATTGTGCTGGACATATGGGATATACTCGAACACGATCTCGAGTACTGTCTTCATTCTTTTGGCCAGGGGTGTCAAGAGATATTTCGCAGTATGTACGTTCCTGTACTACATGCCAAGAAGTGAAAGCACGTGGAGCTTTTCACACGGCGCCTATTCAGGCTTGCGATATCTCAGTGAGACCTTTTGACAAGATGGCAATAGACATTATTGGTCCATTGCTACCATCGGCCAGAGGACATAGATTCGTCCTTACGTGCATTGATTTGTGCACACGATGGCCAGAAGCTATCCCATTAAAGACCACCACTACCACAGATGTAGCTGATGCACTACATCTCATCTTTTCTAGAATAGGGTTTCCTAGAAAACTTTTATCAGACCATGGGTCACAGTTTATATCTGACACCATGAAGGAAGTCATGAAAACTTGGGACATTGATAGAAATTTAAGTAGTATTTATCATCCGATGAGTAATGGTGCGGTTGAAAGACTTAACCGTACACTTAAACAACTACTACATAAGGTTACTGCTAAGCACCCTCATGACTGGGACAGAGCACTCCCAGCTGTTCTATTTGCTTATCGGGAGGTACCGCATGAACAAACTGGCTTCTCTCCCTTTGAATTAGTTTTTGGTGCTCCCCCAAGAGGTCCTATGGGACTAATAAAAAAACTTATTAATTGACGACGAGATGACTCAGGACACTCAGTCATCTTACGAGTACGTAATTAATCTTCGGAAGAACATTATTGAGTCTTGCCTGTTGGCAACAGCTTCTTCTGAGGCTGCAAAAGCTAAGGCTCGATCTCTACAAAATAAGTCTCGACGATTACGCCAATTATTCCCAGGCGACGAAGCTTATGTGTTACTTCCTCACAATAACAATAAATTATTGATATCTTGGAATGGTCCTTACAAAGTCATTGATAAAATTTCCGACGTTGATTACGTCTTAGATATCAAGGGACACAAAAAGATATTTCATATTAACATGCTCAAGCAATTTCATACACGTCCTGAACACTTACAGTCAATTTTTCATGAACTAGATGACAACACAGTATCCACTTGTCATTATACTAACTTATCTGTCATCCAGGAAGAAGAATCTTCTTTTCCTGAGGTACAGTTACCGTTACCTGTACCAGTAGTTCAACCTACTGAATCTTGGCGGGATGTAACCATCTCTTCAACGGTTACACCGCAACAGCGTCTACAGATTGCTAATCTATTACAATCTTATCCAGATGTGTTGACCGACGTCCCGGGTCGCACATCGGCTATCAGTCATGACATTACTCTCAATGATGATACACCTATTCGTGTACATCCCTATTCTGTTCCTTTACATTTCCTTGCTAAAACTACTAAGGAACTTGAACAGATGTTGTCTCTGGGAATCATTGAGACTAGTAATTCGCCATTCTCTTCTCCATTAGTGATTGTCCGGAAGAAGGACAATAACATTAGACTATGCGTTGATTATAGAAAATTAAATGCTAAGACTATAGTTGACAGCGAACCACATCCACTCATTGACGACTTACTGCCACGTCTATCTAACGCAACTATATTTAGTAAGATAGACTTAACTAAAGGTTATTGGCAGATACCACTGACCGAAAAGGCTAAGTACTACACCGCATTTTCCACGCCACAAGGTCTATACCAGTGGAACGTGATGCCTTTTGGGCTTGTTAATGCGCCAGCTACCTTCATTCGCCTGATGCGACAAATTTTATCAGGTAGACCAGACGTTATTACATATATTGACGACATATGCTTGTTTAGTTCGTCGTTTGAGGAACATGTTTCGGGACTTAGACATGTTTTTGACACTCTAAGGAATTATCATCTAACTGCTAAACCTACAAAGGTGCAAATCGCGTGTAATGAGATAACCTTTTTGGGACATATCATTGGATCGGGATATATCCGAACGTTACCTAGTACAGTCTCCAAAATTCTAAACATAGCAGTTCCTCAGACGAAGAAACAGGTCAGGAGTTTGTTAGGACTTGTTCAATATTACAGTAGATTCATACCAAACTTGTCATCCATCACGGCTGTATTGTCTTCATTGTTAAAAAAAGATATGCCGGTGAAGGTGACATGGACTGGTACATGCAATGAAACTTTCAACAAAATTATAAATTTGTTCTCACATGAACCAATTTTAAGACTTCCCGATGCTTCCAAAAGATTTTTCTTACGAACAGATGCTAGTAACTACGGCATTGGTGCATGCCTGCTCCAGAACCATGATGGCATTCTACACCCCACCTTGTATATCTCAAGAAAGCTAAAGCCGGCTGAAACAAAATACTCAACAGTTGACAAGGAACTTTTATCGGTGATCTGGGCAATAACGAAGCTTGAAAAGTTTCTCCTCGGTGCTCCCTTTACCATACAGACGGACCAACGTGCGGTCGCATCCTTGCGTCGATCCAACCACAAAAGCCAGAAACTTGCCAGATATTCAATCATCCTACAGCCATTCGAGTTCTCCATTGAACACATACCTGGCACTGAAAATTGTGTGGCAGATGCATTGTCACGTATTCCTATATGACATACTAATACGACAGACCTTACTTTAATTTAATTTTACCATTCACTATTAACATTGGACATTTATTTAGTTGATATAATAATATGTATAATATTAATATATAATGTGATTTATCTTAGATGACTATGACAAATAGTTAGTTGACACGACCGCAACACGGTTCTACTCAGAACATCGTCGGCCATATGTCACAATTGTGTTAAATTTTTTTTTGAAAAATTGTTAAGTCGGATAGATATTGAAAAAAAATCTATCGATTTTTTTTCCCCCGGTGTACAGGGAATTGTTACGGTATATGATATTAACGCCGTCTGCTAAAGGTTACCAGACGTGCAATTATAAAGGTTAAGACATTTAATATATTGCGATAGATGTTTCAATTAATGAACGCTTTATACACGATCGATTATGACGTGTATAGCGTTGTTTAGGACACAGTCGGTAACTAAGAAACGCTACCCTTTTCACATTGACCGTCAAGCTGTTAAGACGCGTCTGACTCTCCTTCCAATGTTGGGCATGGTATTGCCATACAGATATATTTTATGTAAGTACGGACATGGGTCAGTCCATTGCTATTATGAAGATTTGAAATGATTAAAGGTCAGTACGAAAGTAAAAATTAAGGAAGGATGAATTACAGTCCATAGTATTTGATTTTGCCAGACTCATAGACTCACTGTCGGCCGTTGGAAAACCCCAACCGCGCGTGCATACAGCTATGACAATCTGCATACAGTAATTTGATTATTGGACAAGGACTGATAGGATATCTGCATATCTATGCCATATATTTTCAAGTTATAATATGTACCTTTGTGATCAACATGCATGAATCGTTTTGACGTGTAAACTGTATTAAATGTTGGTGGACTCAATGGAACCGACTTGTCACATCAATCGTATTCCAAGTCATTCAATTATTGTTCAGAATCTTCCACCCCTGCATTCGCGTAATCTTACATAGAAGGCACGATACACGATCACTCAAGAATATCAAGAAGATAAAACAATGGCCAGACATTTATAACTGTTTTATTAATATCACATGGAACATTATTCAGAGCTAACCAAACCACGCCTTGCAACAGACCACTTCCACTTGCAACAGTGGTGGCCACTTGCAACAGTCCTCGATATACTTTGTAGTTATGTTCCTAAGGAAACACGACATATAACGAAATGACGTATATCGGACATCAATTTCCCATTGAACAAATGTCTTATGTCTCAGACAACGTTCCAGACCAACTAAAAAATTAGAATGTATGTGGCAGACAACGTTCCAGACCAACTAAAAAATTAGAATGTATGTGGAAGTGTATAGGCAAATGAATAGGAAATACTTACGTTTTTGTATTTTAAACCGTGATACTGTATAGAATTATGATTTACAATACTGTATAGTGTCCAGTAGTGGCTGTACAGTTTTGTAAATTTTATTTGTTGTAATGTTTAATGTACTTATGTTTTGATGACTACTGTATCTATCTTTGCATTTTATGTACATATATACCTCGGAGATATTGCGGGTTCGGTTCCAGACTACCGCAATAAAGCGAATATGGCAATAAAGCTGGTCATACCCATTTTTTGGCTTCCCAGTGCATACAAAAGCCTACAATCATATTCATACTATGTCTATTAAGTGCGCAATACTGTAAAATTAAAAATACGTTATTGCTAAAAAATGCAAATCTTCACCATCTGAGCCAAAATCTATCGGAAGAAGAAGGCACGTTCTAATAAATAAACATAAATAATTGAAAAAAGCGCATTATCTACGAAGCACAATAAAGCCAGGTATACCTGTACAGAAAGCAAATACAAATTTAAATACAGAAGGAGAAAAAGAAGATTCAATGGAATTCTACATATACGTTCCTGATCAAATGACGCTAAGTTCGAATATGTACGATGTATATGGAGTTTACCGTCCTTAATTATTCAACGACGTGTATGCGAAACTACGAATATCAAATCCAACGGAATCGATGATACTCTGTAATTCAGAAGAGGCATGTCCATTCTTCACTCAAACAACACACATCATCATCATGTGACTTGTAGTTTTCATAAGTGAAGTAAGATTTGACATACGTTTGATTGATAACACAAAAATGTACATATCTATTAGGGATTTTGTGAGTTTACGAAGTTTAGATGTGATATTCAACGTGACGGGTTAAATGCCACCCAGATGTAGTGCTAACGTTGTATACAGTCCTGTATTTGACAAGGAAGCCGAAACTAAATATGGTTTTGTTAATCCTGACTCTGACTACTGACGTGTTGCTCCAACCCTAGCGGTATTATTTCGACAGAGGTAAAGCAGTGTACTTCATTATTGATCTAATCATTTGCCTTCATGTCTCAGAGGCTTCTAAATAGACATAGAAAGAATAGCACTACTACATTTTTGAACAAGTCGACTTATATGATGTAGTGCATGGGAGCGACAACCATATTATTATTATTATTCTTCAAAAAATTGTAACAAAAACCACTGCTACAAGAAACATTGCATACTTGTTGTAGGCTTCCTGTAAGTGAACTAGCTGTACTGGTGCCTCCATGCTCCGCAAGGAACGAATAGGAACATGATGAGAATTAGTTTTAAAAGGTTAAGAGTTTAATATATAATATGTTTTCCTTTAATTTGTTGACACTTATGGCTAGGTCTAGTTTTGCTACTACTACTGTATTGTCAGCTGTTGCCCTCGCTTCTGCATCCTTTATTTTCATATAATATTACAATCTCGGCTTCTCTCGTGTCTCCAGAGACAGCTGGATCCTTCCAACACTGATATCGCACCAAATGTGTTTCTGCAATATTTCATCTAATCTCCAGAAATCCCGTCGCTGCCCGGTGCTTTGCATGGGGCTAAGCTATCAATAGCCTTGCTGAGTTCGTCTGATGTTGGTTTATCGTCTTAACGCCTTCATGGTTAGAAGATATTAAACAGCGTCGATGGTTGCTGGCAAGAAGGTATTTTCTCCATTTGTTTCCCTTATCAGTTAGTCAGTTTTTTTTTTTTTTCAGTTGATGATTTTGAGTGCTTCCGTTATACTTTATCTTGGAACAGGGGGGTTCTCGTTATCGTCGTACATTTACTTTGTCTGTTTCAGCCGCGGTCCTGATGTTTTTAACTGAGCTTGAACCAGAAGTTGTTTGTAATACAAGTACGTCGAGCAGTTTGTTGGACTTTGCTTCTGGAGATTTTGAGGATCTGTAAAGTTCTAGAATTCTGTGATAGCTTGTATTCAATGTTTTTTTGAATTCGTATTATTATTTTATTATACATAAACTTGTTTTCGATAGTCTATATTTAGCGCTGACGTTATCCACCCTAACCGAAGCCATTCGATCCTCTATGCTAACGGAGTTCCACGCGGTCTACGCTCAATGGTTTCCTCGCGAAGTCTACCTCGACCCTCGATCTGGTTTCATAACTAGTGGAACACAGTTAGCGTCACTTCGGCGGACTTAACACCACGTGGCTCACACATACTTTGTGTATATCATCAATGATAAACTCTCTCTGGGCACCGAAAATGATAGCCTCATTAACAAAACTGCAGCTACCTTTACCCGCCTCACATCACGTGTTTGGGGAAACGCCAAACTCACAACGAAAACCAAAGCTGTGGTATATAACACCTGCATCACCAGTACACCAGTAAAGTATATATTAGTGAGACCTGGACAATCTATGCTAAGCAAGAAAGAATGCTCAATACCTGCCATCTACCGTGTCTACGCCACCTCCTCGGCCTTTCGTGGAAAGATAAAGTGCCAAATGTTGAGGTGTTGTCACGTGCTGGCCTTTAAAGCCTGTATAGCCGGCTGAGACAGGGAAGCCTACGCTGTCTTGGCCATATCCAACGCATGAAAGATGGTCGCCTTTGAAGAAATGTTTGGTAACTAGCACAAATATTTTAAGAAATATATGACAACTGTTAGTAGTATTTTACAACTGTTAGAAATATTTGACAACTGGAAGACCCGTTTGAAGAAATATTTGACAGCTAACAAAAACATTTGCATAAATATTTGGCAACTGTAAGAAATATTTGAAATATTTGACAACTTGAAGAAATATTTGCAAAATGGAAGAAATATTTTGACACCAGTAAGAAATATTTGACAAGTCGAAGAAATATTTTGACAAGTGAAAGAAATTTTTTTTTCCAAGTGGAAGAAATATTTTGACAACGGTAAGAAATATTTTGACAACGGTAAGAAAATATTTGACAAGTGGAAGAAATTATTTTGCCAAGTGGAAGAAATATTTTGACACCGGTAAGAAATATTTTGACAATGGTAAGAAAATATTTGACAAGTGGAAGAAATTATTTGCCAAATGGAAGAAATATTTTGACAACGTTAAGAAATATTTTGACAACGGTAAGAAAATATTTGACAAGTGGAAGAAATATTTTGATAAGTGGAAGAAATTCTTTTTGCCAAGTGGCAGAAATATTTTGACAATGGTAAGAAATATTTTGACAACGGTAAGAAAATATTTGACAAGTGGAAGAATTATTTTGATAAGTGGAAGAAATTTTTTTTTGCCAAGTGGCAGAAATATTTTGACAACGGTAAGAAATATGTGCCAAGTGGAAGAAATTTTTGCCAGGAGGAAAAAATATTTAATGAAAAAAAAATTAAATGAAAAGTTTGGAAAACTGCAAGAGATATTTAAAGAAGTATTTGACAGCTGATCTATTTACCTACAGGTTGGAACCTTTGAGCAGACCTGGGATAAAATTTTGGGGCCATCTTTGCTGATTGGAAGAAAATCTTTTACTAAAGTTTGAAACTTGTAGGACAAACAAAAACAAAGGAGATAACCATTTGATAACTGGAACAAATATTTAGTTATATTATTTAATGTACTACATTTCCGTGGACACCCCCCTGTTTGAACCGCTTGGTAGCCAGTATAAAACCTATCACCAGATATCGCCCGTGTGAATAAAATGAAACCTTAAGTCACGGGGGTTCGAACACACGAACGAAGGAATGTTTCTTTTTTAAATTTCTACTATTGGTCGATTGTGTTTTGAACTTGTGACGTGAACAGAAATAAGCAGCAGGACTAGTCTTACAGAGGTAAAATGTTAGTCTTACAAAGGTAAATCCTGTTGCAGATAGGATTTTTTCGTCTACCAATACGCAAAACTCTGTCTGTTAGATTTTTTATTACGCTTTTCTAGATAGCTATATTTAGCCCTGACGTCACCCTCTATGGTACCGGAATTTTATAAACGAGAAATGGTTTACGTACGCTGTTTTGCGCGGGCCATCGATCCGGTTTCAAATAATGATTTTGTCGCGAGCGCAGCCCATCGATCGAGTTTATTGCTAGCGGTAAAAGCCCGTGTTTGAACTTTATTTAAAATTGCTGAAAGTGGCCTCGACATTGTTCCGATTGCAACCTGCAACACTAAGGAGTATCTAGTTGGCGCCATAATCTAGTCTGCTGGTGACATATATCTCTACGGTTGCGTTCAATAAAACTGTATATTTGGCCTTGTCCAGCCTGGCATTTGACATTATTTTTTATGTTGGAGACTACGGCTGTGTGCGGGGTCACTTACATAGCACTAGATGGTCATTGGGGTGAGTGGATGTACTACTCACGATATAATATAAATAATAAAGAAAACTACCACGTGCCCCAGTGCCCGTCTCAAAATGTTGTTTCATTCCCCCAACAAACGGAAATTCCCTATCCTATTTTTTACATCACAAGAATAGCTGCGTCCGACGCCAGTTCACCTCTCATCGTCTTATATTCTCATCACTAGCTACACACAACACAATACAAAACCAAAATCACCTCCACCACACACCGATCATTAGTCATCTTCCTCTATAAAAATTAATCCCTTTTTTATTTTATATTTTCCTATTTATTCTATAGCGGGTAGGAAAAAAGGAATTCACTTAATGAGTGCTTATAAAAATTCATTCTTCTCAAGTCAAGCAGCAACATAGTTGCCTGAAGGTTTTGGAACAAATTGGTTGTTATGTTCACATAAAAAGATAAAAGCACAACTCCTTCCAATAAAAAATATTAAAGCTACGTTTAAATCAGTTTGTTGTTTGTAACAAGACTACAACACATCCATATAGATAAAAACGTTCTGATGAGCTCACTTTAGAATAGTGTACCTATACCTAAACTTTCACGAAATACACAAAAATCTCCTGTTATTGCTTAAGAATACACTACCTCCACAATAATTGATCAATCTACACAAGTCTGCGGTGTGACCTCTTTAACAGCGACAGTGAAAAATCAACACATAATCGCTCCTGTAAAGTTTTTTTTTGACGTGTGAAGTTATGCGCGCATGTGCATACGCCCTCTGTGATCTGATAAATATACATCTAGCGTTTATACAGCGTCGAGCAGGCCCTAAATATTATACAAATAATAGATTAACAAAACTATTTAAACACCACAGATAACCAATAGTGATTTTACACTGTGAAAAGGACTATCAAACCAAGAAAGTTAATACCAATTAGTTGTAATTCACACCAATACCTGCACACAAACCACCAGACAAACACACGTTTTGGAGGTTCTCATTCACACAACAAACGCGGGGCGGAAAAATGTACTAATGGTCTCAATAAACATAACAATAAGCTAGTCTTTTATCTGTACTCGAAAAAACAAGGCCGACTCATACACAACACAACCACCCAAAAACCCAAACCCAGCCGTTACACTACACCACACAACAATTACAATACCTACACACAAAATTACCAGACAAGAACAAAACCAATACTACCTATACACCACCGCTTTTACATTGTCTTACTCCAGTGCTACAACTCAACATTTCTATGAGTCATCATCCAAACCAGTCAAAATCAATAACCCCCCACACTCTCACTTAAAACAGCCCTTAGTAACCTACTAGCCCGCCATTATCGATTTTTTATATTTTCCGCCATTAATGATTTTTATATTTTTTATATATATATATTGTATGTATATATGTATAAACAAACACACCAAACACACAATACAACAACACATAACAATTGATATACCTGCACAAAAATGGTGTAGTCAAGTCTCTAACACTTCACTCCCACCTCTAGGCGCTGGTCCTAGTATAGTGAAACGTCTCTGTCACTCCCACCTCTAGATCTCTAACACTTCACTCGCACCTCTAGATTTTAAAAATAGTATAGGCAGGTATCTAACACTTCACTACCACTTCTAGATGCTAGACCTGGTATAGTGACGTCTCTAACACTTCACTCCCACCTCTCGCTGCTTTACCTTGTATAGTCTCTAACACTTCACTCACATCTCTCGATGCTGGACCTAGTCAAGTCTCTAACACTTCACTGCCACCTCTCGATGCTGGTCCTAGTATAGTGACATTTCTAACACTTCACTCCAACCTCCCAATGCTGGCACACTCGCCTGCTGCACCTCAAAATGTACACACCCATGCGCCGTCACCCGCGCCAGCACACAAAGACTCCACTCGCTTCAAAAACCCCCTTAGTAACCAACTAAAAAACCATTATGATTTTTTTTATATTTTCCGTCATTATCGATTTTTTATATTGTTTATATATTGTATGTATATATGTATAAACAAACACACCAACACACAATACAACAACACATAACCATTAAAATACCTACACAAAAAATGGTATAGTCAAGTTTCTAACACTTCAATCCCACCTCTAGGCGCTGGTTTTAGTATAGTGACACGTCTCTTTCACTCCCACCTTTCGATGCTAATCCTAGTACAGGTTCTAACATTTCACCCCCACCTCTCGTTGCTGGACCTGGTATAGGCAAGTCTTTAACTCTTCAGTCCCACCTCTAGATGCTAGCCCTAGTATAGGCAAGTCAACAACACTTCACTCCTGAGTCATACACACAATTGCCTGCTACACCCCAGATTGTACACGCCCATGCGTCGTCCCCCTCGCCAGCACAAAATGACTCCACTCGCTTCTATCCCCCTTAGTAACCTACTCGCCATTATCGATTTTTTATATTATATATATATATATATATATATATATATATATATATATATATATATATATATATATATATATATATATTCTACGTGTTGTAATATATGTAAATATATGTCTAAATATATATGTATAACGGTTTTGTCATATAAATATCGTCTAACTGTTGTAACGTAAATATATGTCTAAATGTTGTAATATAAATATTGTAATAAACCACACATAACAACAACACGCCATTATTACACTAATATATTACTATATAAAAAGGCAGCTCCACCACCACAACCCAGCGGAGTATTTTACTATATAAAAAGTCAGCTCCGCCTGCACAATCGATCGGAGTATTTCCTTATATAAAAGTCACGACCTGCCTGCAGAAATGCGGGTCGTTTTGCGCCTACTAGTACTTAATAAATGCCTCTAAAACTAAAGTTATGAACTTTTCTAACGAGACCTTTAATATCATCCTGAACGGGGAAAAACTACAGAAAGTTGAAAGTTTCAATTATTTAGGCAGTAAAATGACTCAGGATGGTGACACAACAAGAGAAATTCATACTAGAATTGCTTTGGCAGCTAGCGCCTTCAATAGATTATCTAACATTTGGAAATTACGATCATTGAATATACATACCAAGCTTCGTCTGTTTAATTCAAATGTTATCTCAGTGTTAACATACGGCTGTGAGAGTTGGAAAATAACAAAATCATTGGAGAACAAGCTGAATACATTCGAGAACAAATGTCTTAGAAAACTCATGAACATCAGTTGGAAAGAATTCAAGACTAATCGACAAATAAGAGAAGACTCTAGGCAGAAATATGTCTCCGACTATATAAGGAAAAGACGATGGTCATATATCGGTCATGTCCTACGAATGCAAAACAACAGAATACCACTACAGGCGCTCACTTGGGATCCTGAGGGTAAGAGGATAAAAGGAAGACCAAAAGAAACACTCAGAAGAACAATAATAAGAGAAGGAAGAACGTTAGGCCTAAATAATGTGCAAGAGCTAAGAGGAGTGGCGTCACAACGAATAACCTGGAGAGCACTGGTTTCTGCCTTATGCGCCGTGTTTGGTGCTTAAAAAATTTATTATTATTATTATACTACTAGCATCGTCTATCCCGTGTATTTGAGGTATAAAATAATCTGCGTTTTTCTGGGTTAAAGAAGAAAATCTGGGTTTATCTCTAGAACTTGAGTGGCAACCTTGGAGGTCAGTCGTTTTCGTTATTCCTCTACAGCACGGCCTGCATCAGCGTCTAGTGACGTGCCGCTGGCTTGCTGTGATGCATGAAACATTCTATTTCAACCTCTTCAGTTTTAACTCGTGGTATTGTAACTTCTTCCATAAAGAATCTTCTTCTTAATGTACCATAGTAAATATACCCGTCAAAATAAAAACGGGGAAATAACTAAACCTAACGTTTCAACCTTTCAGCATCTGTAGAAAGATTTGTGAGCTCATTTTGTTGATTTGGAATGAAGTTATTTTACTAATTTTTGTAAAATGTTGAAAAAAAAGAAATTCTGTTGTGTATTTTTTTTAAGTTGTGTACTTTATCCTCGTCACGGTCAAAGGGAAATGACAAAAAAATAACATAATAACAATAAAATATATGTAGATTTTATTGACACTTTAATTTTTTTTTTTATAAGTTAAAATATAACTACAACTTTCGTGCAAAAAAAAAAAAAAAATGCGCGATATTTTAAGCGTTGTGAAGTTTAATGCAAATTCCAGGTGGGTACGACTTTCTTATCATTTCCAGGCTGCAACTTTGGTGGTGAAAAATGTATGTGGCCTGCTTAAAAGGATGTAATTTATCCTCATCCCCCGTCAAAGGGAAACAATCATACGGGAAGAAAAAATAAAATATACTATAGATTTTTGACACTTTACCATGTGTTTTCTATTTATTATTTAAAATATAACTGCAATTTTGGTGGAAAAAAAAGATGGGCGGTATATGAAGCTGAGTGCAGTTTAGTGCAAAGGCCAGAAGCTCACGATTTTTATTTAAGTTCGAGACTGCAACTTTGGTGGGGAAAAAGATTTGTGACGGACGTCTAAGAGCTCCCGGGGATCATTGACAAGCATCTACTGCCGCCAAGGGTTCGCATAAAAAAAAGCTTATTGATGAGGCGTTGTTGGAAATGTGGACAACATCTTATTTGTGTTTTATTTTATCTCGAATGAAGTTCATCTGGACGAAACTAATTCTTCTGTTCAACAACAAGGATTCGAGCACAATGTTTTTCTGTCTTTTCAGGTTTATCTGTCTCTGATCTTGGCAGCCTAGCAACGATGGGTTGGACATGTATCTGTTTAACACCTGCAGTCATTGAAGCGGATTTGACATTCGATCCTATAGAAGTCATGTACCTGACATCAGGAATGCCACATTTTGCTTTCACCCGAGTCAGCAGTTGTATCACAGCCATGATTACTGCAGAGAGATGTTTGTGCATTACCGCACCTTTAAAGGCAAGAATGTACTGACAAATGCAATATTTCTTCATGTCTGTATCAGAATTAACTGTGTACATTTTAAATTCATATGTAATTTTGTTTAAACATTAGCATTATATATTTAATTTTCCGCACTAGACTTTTTACTACCTCAGAGAAATGTTCATATATGTGGAAATCATTTCTTATCTATCCAGCAATCGTCGTTCTACGTGCAATTAAGTAAAATAATTATCTCAAACAAAAATGCTAATTTATAACATATCCAGCTCTGTTGATCAAAGCTATAACATATCCAGCTCTGTTGATCAAAGCTATAACATATCCAGCTCAGTTGATCAAAGCTATAACATATCCAGCTCTGTTGATCAAAGATATAACATATCCAGCTCTGTTGATCAAAGCTGTAACTTATCCAGCTCTGTTGATCAAAGCTATAACATATCCAGCTCTGTTGATCAAAGCTATAACATATCCAGCTCTGTTGATCAAAGCTATAACATTAACGGTAAATATGACATCACTAACACTGTCGTAATTTTATTAACGTATAAACATATAAGGAGGGGAAACCCGAGGCCTGTAAACAGTAAATAAATTAACAAACAACACACAAAGGTATGATCAGGCACTCAGTATTATATGTGTGGGATTACATGTTTTAAGTTATTTGTTTTTCTTTTTCATTCGCACCTTTTTTACGCCTATTTGTATTACGACTTTCGATGGATGCATAATAACTCTTTAAAAAATATGTAAAGAATCGTATAGTAAAAAGTTCAATTTCTATTCTTGCAGGTAAAAACTATTGTTACTGCTGATCGAGTTGCTGTGATCATCGTCAGTATCTTCATTGTCCTCTTCTGTACATCTGCCCCTGTCTACACTGTCAACAAACTGGACATGAAGTTTTCTCCTGTAAGAAACAAAACTATTTTTGGCATTGTTTTTTTGGAAGATCGAGAAAACGTGGAAAAGATTTCTTTTATTATCAACAACTTTTCTATTCCTTTGACAACGTTTTTAATCATCGTCCTGTGCACGGTAATACTTTCTCATAAACTACACAGCAAAATAAAATGGAGAATGACGACTACCAGCCATGTACAGGTTGACAGAGTTACCACCCGTAACCAGAAGACAGCGAAAATGGTTGTGGTGGTTTCCACTTTATTTATCGTTTGCTTTGTTCCCACTAGCATCATAATGGTAGCAGTTGCCTTTGTGCCCGAGCTGTCGTTTCAAGGAAAATACTTCAATATAGCAATAATAATTGGTGGTCTTGGCTATTTTCTGGAAGGCGTGAACTCTTCTTTAAATATCTTTATTTACTATCACATGAGCAGTAAATACAGACACCACTTCCGCAAACTTTTCTGCAGGGGCACAATGCTGGGACAACCAACATTTGATTAATCATGTTGTCATGTACTAATTAGTCTTCGACAAGTGGGCAGCATCCTGTGAAGTGGTTTACAGTCGTCTTACAAATATCTTTTTTCTGTCAGGAAATAGTACAAGATTTTTTGCGAAGTTATTTGCGTCTGTTGCCTATCGAGATGCAACCATTTAGCTCGGCTCTTCAGTGCGGGAAAACACGTTGGACGGAAATTATTGATATAGGCAACATCATTTGTCGAATCTGACAGGTAGATTTAGGCACATATCTCAGTAAATACTGCTTGGATTTGACTCAAAATTTAACACAGCAAAGCAGCAAGTGAGCAGAATCTAAGCAATGCACCAGGAGTGTTTACTCGGATGATTAGAGAGTTTTTAACCCATTTGCAACACCCTAACGTCCATAATTTCATGGACGATTTCTTGATAGCGACAGAAACGTTCGAAGAGCATGTGAACGCTCTATAACTTCTGTTACAACGACTGAAAGATACGTGATTAACAGCAAGACCCTCTACGTGTCAGATTGGTTTTAAAGAGTTGGAATTCTTAGGACATACCATATCGGAGGGTTGTATGTTCCCAATCGAAACGAACGGGGAAAAGTTGCGTAACGCGCACGTGCCCGTTACTAAGAAAGACGTGAAGACATTCGTAGCGCTATGCGGGTTTTACCAAAGGAATATGACAAACTTCAATGCCCTTAGCGCTTCCCCTCCCCTCACGGACTTGACGAAGAAGTGACACCCCGATACGCTGACTAGGAGCACATTAACTGAACTACACAGAAGTACTGGTATCCCTAATGTATGGAAAGGCCAGTACTGATTGCAAAGATTGACAGACGTGTGTCAACCATCACCATCAACAACTGTGTGGTTAAGATATACAGCTAGCAGTCCAGACATCCATGACAAGTTCTATTATAAAGACTGAAATCGCAAACATTATGGAAAAATAAAACTGTCACGTGTTGACATTTGATTCAAGTAAAAGTCAGAACTCATAGATGGTATATAAACAGTGACTTTATTGTTTACCAAAGTGATGCCAAGTGTATGTTGAAAACATTATGTGAATATTGTGAAATAAGTATGTAAATATCTGTAATATACATTTCAAACTTGTCCATTCTAAAGAAAGAAGAGAAAATTCATTATACATAAATAAATTGATTAGTAATTGTACCCAAGGACTTTGTTAACTTTATCATTGTTCATGTTTCATTTACCCTTGACTAAAGCATAGGATAGTCTTTAGCGAGAGACCGGTTATACTCTTGTACTAATTCCTACCATCCAGTCAAGATATCTTCACAATCTGACTATAACCTGTGCCATCCATACACCAGTGCTCATTTCTGAGACTGGGGTATTTCTTTTAGTCCAGAATTATCATCTGGCACTATCATCTGGTATCATTTAGATACACCTGTATATCATCTGACCTCGCTACAGTGGCTCAATGCTCTATTAGGAGGAACAAAGATAATGATGTTGAAATAGAACGAGTTGATATAAAGGAAAAGATAAGCTGTTGAATCATTCCGAAGTCTTAAGAACCTAAGATATATTTAAGGAGATAATATAATCCAAGTTCTATTGGATTTGTTTTACACAATGGTCAACTATTAATTATCAGGATACTATGATTTTATGTTATGGAAAGTGGTACCTGATTTCTCTTTTTCACTATTTAGCTTCCGATTGGCCTACTTCTTTTTCTTTGATCCTTAGCTCCCCCCCCCCCCCCGACTGTCAAAGCAGTCAGTGGCCATCGTGCCTGTTGGAATATTGTAGAGCAGCAACAAACTGCTTCCACTTTGCTTGGTCGGAGGACTTCCTTCGCGCAGTTCCCCAGCTCTGGTTTATTCTTTGAATCTCGGCCTCAACTGTTCTCCGTCAAGTTGTTTTTCGTCGGTCTCTCTTTCGCTTTCAGGGGTCCATAGAATAGCAGTTCTGTTGATGACAACGGAGTCTCTTCTGAGGACGTGGTCAACCCAACTCCATAATGTGCCGAGATACAAAAAATGAACTAGAGCTGAGGCACTGCACGAATGACGCCCTCCGACTAAACAAATTGGAAGCAGGTTGTTGCTGCCCTATAAGACGCCACCACGCGTGATGGCACTGACTGCGTATGTTTGGTCATAGCATTGTATCATTGTGGTGCTGGTGAATCTCCGTCTCAGTCTTGTTCTTATCGGTATGTTGTTGATAGGTTACCATTCCGGTTATGGCTTTTCTATTCCATTTTTAAAGATAATTTATATGCCTTCATTGAGCTGTCATCTATCCTTTCCAGAAGAAAGTACTTTTCCTCCTGTTGCTGTTTTTATTCTCCCTGTCCCGATCCATCTTCTCTCACTTATTCCCAGGATATGTAATCTGTAGTCCCTGATTTGTGTTATGATCTGTGTCAGAAACTGTTTAAATGATGATGTCCCTAGATGTCAGGATACTATATAAAATATATGCTGATGATGGGGTGTGGCGTGTGTGTAGATGAAGATCAACAATACCAGGGGTATGCAGTAACACAACGCCACTGGTTACAGTTCCATAACATTTATTAGAACATTCACATACATGTCCTGGATATCAAACTTCTTGTCAACAATACTGAACCAATACTTAGGCTAACACTGCCTGTACGGCATAACGAACTACAGCATTCATACACAGTCTCTCCGACTACACAATAACAATGTACAGAATGTCCTTGGTGCGGCCTACACTCTTCGCACACAATAATCCCTCAAACAACTCTACGTGCGGAAAAACACACTCGCACTAATACAACACCATCCAGGTGTATATTACATATCATTAGTGATTGGCGGCATGAACATCGCTATATAGATTCAAGGAATCCTCTCCAGGCGGGAAAATACACTTCGCCTGTACTTTATCTTTTCTAGCTACAAGGCGGGAAACGCGTCGCCTTACTCTTCCGTAGCTCCAATGTGGAAAAGGCGTCACCTTACAATGTTCTTCATAAATCTACCTATATGGCTACATTAGGAGCGTCTCAGGCGAGAAAAACATCGCCATTAAGAAATAAGTGGAAAAAATCTATCACAGCATAAATATCATAATCACAACTATGGATCCTCTCAGTCACAAATACAAGCTTACAGCTCGGCTTCCAAATCACCGACTCGAGCGCCCAGCTCGGCTGTCAAACCCAGAATCATTCAGTCACACCAGACTTGTATTCACTACATGCTTTCTCCCAACGCATGCACAAGTCACACCATGTTGACATAAAGTCAGACTCAGTAGCTGAGTTACACTTAAACAAGTGTTTACAACATCAGTTCAGTGACCCTTAACACCAACCACTATCATCAGTCATGCTCATGAACATGTTATGTGACAATCTGTCTTAGTTTCATTTACAGTTGTGTCGTTCCAGAATCCATTTCTGGTTTTGTGTATTGACATCAGGGCATCTGTTTTCATGCCAATGGCTTTCTTAAGGCTTTCGCCACTGTCAATCACACCAGCTTTAGACCCCGGATGTTCGTCCCGCATCAAAGCTGTGTCCTCTGTTGCTGTTCCTGAAACGTGATTGTTTTTTTTTTTTTTTACATAGAGAGGGGTGTCGGCCCTGCGCTAAATTTCCTAACCTAGAGGACCAGGGCACATGCTTTGGTCTGACCCCTACGTACAAAGACCTGACCAGCTCGGCAGATCCGGCCAAGAGTTAAACTCCTGCTGGAGTAGCACTGAGGGTTGTCAGGGTACTCAAGCCGCCTTACCGCTTCGGGATTTAAGCACCAGTGAAGGCAACATATTCCTTCAAATAGTGATTAAAATATTGTTATCCAGTTTTTTAAGTTCCCATTCCTTGTGTAAAATGATCGATGATGATGTGCTGAAATCTGTTATCCTAACGTTTGCTATTACAATTTTCCATTAATGATTTCACAGCTGTGTTCACCGAGTAACTTAATTACTTCTTTATCGTGCATGCGCAGAACAATGAACTGTGAAGGTTGAAAAAAATTCATATTCGAATAAAGTCTGGCTTGCTAATATTATGACAGTACCTTTAATTAAGCTATGTAAATTTATTCTTCTATACATTACCTTGACGTACAAGATTCTGTCGGCTATTTCTATAACCGCACTTGATGGAACTAGTATACATAAATAGCTTGAGTAATGCCTTTCTTTAATATGTTATACAAAAGAAACACTTCCACAAATTTATCGTGTAATAAAAGACTGACAAAGTCATAATAACGTAAAACACTGAGTGCAAAGCTAGCCTGAAAATGAGAATCTAAATACAAGAAGTGTGTCTAATTTTTTACCAGTTAAGAGATGCTTCACAACAATCATAACTATGAACAATTTTAAAAACGTCTTCTCGTCACACCTTATCTGTAATCATCCGCTCCTCAGTTCGGCTATTACTTCCTCATGTTGCAAAGAACTGAACTTCTTCACTTGATCCCCACTGACTAGAGTAATTATGTTTTTGTCCGTAAATGAGACCCTTTACACATTTTACATCGTGTCAAGATACATGATTGTGTGCCAAAGTTGCCACCACTCACAGTTTTCAGACAGCTGCGTACAAGTAGGTCCAACAGGCTTGTGTTGCGTGATTTTGTCCGTAAATGAGATCCTTTACACATTTTACATCGTCCAGATACACGATTGTGTGCCAAAGTGGCCACCACTCTCAGTTTTCAGACAGCTGCGTACAAGTAGGTCCATCAGGCTTATGTTGCGTGATTTTGTCCGTAAATGAGATCCTTTACACATTTTACATCGTGTCCATATACATTATTGTGTGCCAATGTGGCTACCACTCTCAGTTTTCAGACAGCTGCGTACAAATTGGTCCATCAGGCTTGTGTTGCGTGTATAGGCTGATGTCGAAAGCGAATATTAATAACAATAGCGTGATAGGTCACGATTTTTAACTTGACTGAAACCGAGTGGGTTTTGAGGCCGGGGTCTAATACCGAGAGATAGAGGTAACGCGTTGTAAGGCAGAGGTGAGAACATGATACTGGTATAGTTTTATTTGCAGAAGTCTAACGCCTAATGTGCGCGATAGTGAACGTCATCATCGTCTTGGCATAAGGGAGCTGGAGAAGTTGGGAGAATGGTAAGGTGTTACGAGGATGAGAAATTGACGAAGATGAAATTCATGAAGAAGGTAACAAGAAGGTTCAGAAAGAAAGTGTTTAATGAACGAATGTATTGTGTTACAATGTTCCAATCACCTTTCTTATTTCTCTAGAAAATCTAGATTCTTGAGGATTCTACACTGAATCCCACACGTATAATATCATGAGCTGAAAACTTTTACCCTCAAGTGAACTTGTGTCATTCTATTTTAATAATTATAATGTTCGCGCAGTTACGCATTTACTACATGTCGTTTATGTGGCATTCTTGTCGAAGATAACTACCAATACAACCTGTATCACTTAATACCTCTCCGGCGAGTGAAGTATTATAGAGACTTCACGATACTAGGTCATCTTTATGACGTGGTGATCAGTTCCTTCCTCACTGCCATTTGTCTTCCCTAGCTCACAAGTATAGCCAAGTATCAATTTAAAACTTTTATTCTGCTACATTTTTCTTGTCATCAAAAAGTAACCCGTATGCATTAATACATTCCTATTGCAGCATTTCACCTTTAGTTTATTTTATCGAGGAAGTGGAGGGGAACTGCGGTAAGACGTGGAATACAATGGATGGGTTTGAAAAAAAAATCGAAAAAAGGTGATTCGTCTTACGAGGACAAAAGACAAAGAAAATAGTCTACGTTACGGCCACAAGGCCTTCGTCAGGAAAGGAAAGAAAGTGAAGGCTAGATAGGACACATAAAAACTAAATAAAATAAAAACTGGGTACTTCCCTGAAGGCAAGAACCGAAATTCTATCAAAATCGCTGTATGTTGATGAGCGCGTGGCTGAACAGAAAGGGACTTCCGCCGCCGGATGTACACAATGCATTGGATGGGTTTGAAAAAAAATCGAAAAAAGGTGATTCGTCTTACGAGGACAAAAGACAAAGAAAATAGTCTACGTTACGGCCACAAGGCCTTCGTCAGGAAAGGAAAGAAAGTGAAGGCTAGATAGGACACATAAAAACTAAATAAAATAAAAACTGGGTACTTCCCTGAAGGCAAGAACCGAAATTCTATCAAAATCGCTGTATGTTGATGAGCGCGTGGCTGAACAGAAAGGGACTTCCGCCGCCGGATGTACACAATGCATTGGATGGGTTTGAAAAAAAAAATCGGAAAAAGGTGATTCGTCTTACGAGGACAAAAGACAAAGAAAATAGTCTACGTTACGGCCACAAGGCCTTCGTCAGGAAAGGAAAGAAAGTGAAGGCTAGATAGAACACATAAAAACTAAATAAAATAAAAACTGGGTACTTCCCGGAAGGCAAGAACCGAAATTCTATCAAAATCGCTGTATGTTGATGAGCGCGTGGCTGAACAGAAAGGGACTTCCGCCGCCGGATGTACACAATGCATTGGATGGGTTTGAAAAAAAATCGGAAAAAGGTGATTCGTCTTACGAGGATAAAAGACAAAGAAAATAGTCTACGTTACGGCCACAAGGCCTTCGTCAGGAAAGGAAAGAAAGTGAAGGCTAGATAGGACACATAAAAACTAAATAAAATAAAAACTGGGTACTTCCCTGAAGGCAAGAACCGAAATTCTATCAAAATCGCTGTATGTTGATGAGCGCGTGGCTGAACAGAAAGGGACTTCCGCCGCCGGATGTACACAATGCATTGGATGGGTTTGAAAAAAAAATCGGAAAAAGGTGATTCGTCTTACGAGGACAAAAGACAAAGAAAATAGTCTACGTTACGGCCACAAGGCCTTCGTCAGGAAAGGAAAGAAAGTGAAGGCTAGATAGAACACATAAAAACTAAATAAAATAAAAACTGGGTACTTCCCTGAAGGCAAGAACCGAAATTCTATCAAAATCGCTGTATGTTGATGAGCGCGTGGCTGAACAGAAAGGGACTTCCGCCGCCGGATGTACACAATGCATTGGATGGGTTTGAAAAAAAATCGAAAAAAGGTGATTCGTCTTTCGAAGACAAAAGACAAAGAAAATAGTCTACGTTACGGCCACAAGGCCTTCGTCAGGAAAGGAAAGAAAGTGAAGGCTAGATAGGACACATAAAAACTAAATAAAATAAAAACTGGGTACTTCCCTGAAGGCAAGAACCGAAATTCTATCAAAATCGCTGTATGTTGATGAGCGCGTGGCTGAACAGAAAGGGACTTCCGCCGCCGGATGTACACAATGCATTGGATGGGTTTGAAAAAAAAATCGGAAAAAGGTGATTCGTCTTACGAGGACAAAAGACAAAGAAAATAGTCTACGTTACGGCCACAAGGCCTTCGTCAGGAAAGGAAAGAAAGTGAAGGCTAGATAGAACACATAAAAACTAAATAAAAAAAAAACTGGGTACTTCCCTGAAGGCAAGAACCGAAATTCTATCAAAATCGCTGTATGTTGATGAGCGCGTGGCTGAACAGAAAGGGACTTCCGCCGCCGGATGTACACAATGCATTGGATGGGTTTGAAAAAAAATCGAAAAAAGGTGATTCGTCTTACGAGGACAAAAGACAAAGAAAATAGTCTACGTTACGGCCACAAGGCCTTCGTCAGGAAAGGAAAGAAAGTGAAGGCTAGATAGGACACATAAAAACTAAATAAAATAAAAACTGGGTACTTCCCTGAAGGCAAGAACCGAAATTCTATCAAAATCGCTGTATGTTGATGAGCGCGTGGCTGAACAGAAAGGGACTTCCGCCGCCGGATGTACACAATGCATTGGATGGGTTTGAAAAAAAATCGAAAAAAAGGTGATTCGTCTTACGAGGACAAAAGACAAAGAAAATAGTCTACGTTACGGCCACAAGGCCTTCGTCAGGAAAGGAAAGAAAGTGAAGGCTAGATAGAACACATAAAAACTAAATAAAATAAAAACTGGGTACTTCCCTGAAGGCAAGAACCGAAATTCTATCAAAATCGCTGTATGTTGATGAGCGCGTGGCTGAACAGAAAGGGACTTCCGCCGCCGGATGTACACAATGCATTGGATGGGTTTGAAAAAAAATCGAAAAAAGGTGATTCGTCTTACGAGGACAAAAGACAAAGAAAATAGTCTACGTTACGGCCACAAGGCCTTCGTCAGGAAAGGAAAGAAAGTGAAGGCTAGATAGGACACATAAAAACTAAATAAAATAAAAACTGGGTACTTCCCTGAAGGCAAGAACCGAAATTCTATCAAAATCGCTGTATGTTGATGAGCGCGTGGCTGAACAGAAAGGGACTTCCGCCGCCGGATGTACACAATGCATTGGATGGGTTTGAAAAAAAATCGGAAAAAGGTGATTCGTCTTACGAGGACAAAAGACAAAGAAAATAGTCTACGTTACGGCCACAAGGCCTTCGTCAGGAAAGGAAAGAAAGTGAAGGCTAGATAGAACACATAAAAACTAAATAAAATAAAAACTGGGTACTTCCCTGAAGGCAAGAACCGAAATTCTATCAAAATCGCTGTATGTTGATGAGCGCGTGGCTGAACAGAAAGGGACTTCCGCCGCCGGATGTACACAATGCATTGGATGGGTTTGAAAAAAAATCGAAAAAAGGTGATTCGTCTTACGAGGACAAAAGACAAAGAAAATAGTCTACGTTACGGCCACAAGGCCTTCGTCAGGAAAGGAAAGAAAGTGAAGGCTAGATAGGACACATAAAAACTAAATAAAATAAAAACTGGGTACTTCCCTGAAGGCAAGAACCGAAATTCTATCAAAATCGCTGTATGTTGATGAGCGCGTGGCTGAACAGAAAGGGACTTCCGCCGCCGGATGTACACAATGCATTGGATGGGTTTGAAAAAAAATCGAAAAAAAGGTGATTCGTCTTACGAGGACAAAAGACAAAGAAAATAGTCTACGTTACGGCCACAAGGCCTTCGTCAGGAAAGGAAAGAAAGTGAAGGCTAGATAGAACACATAAAAACTAAATAAAATAAAAACTGGGTACTTCCCTGAAGGCAAGAACCGAAATTCTATCAAAATCGCTGTATGTTGATGAGCGCGTGGCTGAACAGAAAGGGACTTCCGCCGCCGGATGTACACAATGCATTGGATGGGTTTGAAAAAAAATCGAAAAAAGGTGATTCGTCTTACGAGGACAAAAGACAAAGAAAATAGTCTACGTTACGGCCACAAGGCCTTCGTCAGGAAAGGAAAGAAAGTGAAGGCTAGATAGGACACATAAAAACTAAATAAAATAAAAACTGGGTACTTCCCTGAAGGCAAGAACCGAAATTCTATCAAAATCGCTGTATGTTGATGAGCGCGTGGCTGAACAGAAAGGGACTTCCGCCGCCGGATGTACACAATGCATTGGATGGGTTTGAAAAAAAATCGGAAAAAGGTGATTCGTCTTACGAGGACAAAAGACAAAGAAAATAGTCTACGTTACGGCCACAAGGCCTTCGTCAGGAAAGGAAAGAAAGTGAAGGCTAGATAGGACACATAAAAACTAAATAAAATAAAAACTGGGTACTTCCCTGAAGGCAAGAACCGAAATTCTATCAAAATCGCTGTATGTTGATGAGCGCGTGGCTGAACAGAAAGGGACTTCCGCCGCCGGATGTACACAATGCATTGGATGGGTTTGAAAAAAAATCGGAAAAAAGGTGATTCGTCTTACGAGGACAAAAGACAAAGAAAATAGTCTACGTTACGGCCACAAGGCCTTCGTCAGGAAAGGAAAGAAAGTGAAGGCTAGATAGGACACATAAAAACTAAATAAAATAAAAAACTGGGTACTTCCCTGAAGGCAAGAACCGAAATTCTATCAAAATCGCTGTATGTTGATGAGCGCGTGGCTGAACAGAAAGGGACTTCCGCCGCCGGATGTACACAATGCATTGGATGGGTTTGAAAAAAAAATCGAAAAAAGGTGATTCGTCTTACGAGGACAAAAGACAAAGAAAATAGTCTACGTTACGGCCACAAGGCCTTCGTCAGGAAAGGAAAGAAAGTGAAGGCTAGATAGGACACATAAAAACTAAATAAAATAAAAACTGGGTACTTCCCTGAAGGCAAGAACCGAAATTCTATCAAAATCGCTGTATGTTGATGAGCGCGTGGCTGAACAGAAAGGGACTTCCGCCGCCGGATGTACACAATGCATTGGATGGGTTTGAAAAAAAATCGGAAAAAGGTGATTCGTCTTACGAGGACAAAAGACAAAGAAAATAGTCTACGTTACGGCCACAAGGCCTTCGTCAGGAAAGGAAAGAAAGTGAAGGCTAGATAGAACACATAAAAACTAAATAAAATAAAAACTGGGTACTTCCCTGAAGGCAAGAACCGAAATTCTATCAAAATCGCTGTATGTTGATGAGCGCGTGGCTGAACAGAAAGGGACTTCCGCCGCCGGATGTACACAATGCATTGGATGGGTTTGAAAAAAAATCGAAAAAAGGTGATTCGTCTTACGAGGACAAAAGACAAAGAAAATAGTCTACGTTACGGCCACAAGGCCTTCGTCAGGAAAGGAAAGAAAGTGAAGGCTAGATAGGACACATAAAAACTAAATAAAATAAAAACTGGGTACTTCCCTGAAGGCAAGAACCGAAATTCTATCAAAATCGCTGTATGTTGATGAGCGCGTGGCTGAACAGAAAGGGACTTCCGCCGCCGGATGTACACAATGCATTGGATGGGTTTGAAAAAAAATCGAAAAAAGGTGATTCGTCTTACGAGGACAAAAGACAAAGAAAATAGTCTACGTTACGGCCACAAGGCCTTCGTCAGGAAAGGAAAGAAAGTGAAGGCTAGATAGAACACATAAAAACTAAATAAAATAAAAACTGGGTACTTCCCTGAAGGCAAGAACCGAAATTCTATCAAAATCGCTGTATGTTGATGAGCGCGTGGCTGAACAGAAAGGGACTTCCGCCGCCGGATGTACACAATGCATTGGATGGGTTTGAAAAAAAATCGAAAAAAGGTGATTCGTCTTACGAGGACAAAAGACAAAGAAAATAGTCTACGTTACGGCCACAAGGCCTTCGTCAGGAAAGGAAAGAAAGTGAAGGCTAGATAGGACACATAAAAACTAAATAAAATAAAAACTGGGTACTTCCCTGAAGGCAAGAACCGAAATTCTATCAAAATCGCTGTATGTTGATGAGCGCGTGGCTGAACAGAAAGGGACTTCCGCCGCCGGATGTACACAATGCATTGGATGGGTTTGAAAAAAAATCGAAAAAAGGTGATTCGTCTTACGAGGACAAAAGACAAAGAAAATAGTCTACGTTACGGCCACAAGGCCTTCGTCAGGAAAGGAAAGAAAGTGAAGGCTAGATAGAACACATAAAAACTAAATAAAATAAAAACTGGGTACTTCCCTGAAGGCAAGAACCGAAATTCTATCAAAATCGCTGTATGTTGATGAGCGCGTGGCTGAACAGAAAGGGACTTCCGCCGCCGGATGTACACAATGCATTGGATGGGTTTGAAAAAAAAATCGAAAAAAGGTGATTCGTCTTACGAGGACAAAAGACAAAGAAAATAGTCTACGTTACGGCCACAAGGCCTTCGTCAGGAAAGGAAAGAAAGTGAAGGCTAGATAGAACACATAAAAACTAAATAAAATAAAAACTGGGTACTTCCCTGAAGGCAAGAACCGAAATTCTATCAAAATCGCTGTATGTTGATGAGCGCGTGGCTGAACAGAAAGGGACTTCCGCCGCCGGATGTACACAATGCATTGGATGGGTTTGAAAAAAAATCGAAAAAAGGTGATTCGTCTTACGAGGACAAAAGACAAAGAAAATAGTCTACGTTACGGCCACAAGGCCTTCGTCAGGAAAGGAAAGAAAGTGAAGGCTAGATAGAACACATAAAAACTAAATAAAATAAAAACTGGGTACTTCCCTGAAGGCAAGAACCGAAATTCTATCAAAATCGCTGTATGTTGATGAGCGCGTGGCTGAACAGAAAGGGACTTCCGCCGCCGGATGTACACAATGCATTGGATGGGTTTGAAAAAAAAAATCGAAAAAAAGGTGATTCGTCTTACGAGGACAAAAGACAAAGAAAATAGTCTACGTTACGGCCACAAGGCCTTCGTCAGGAAAGGAAAGAAAGTGAAGGCTAGATAGGACACATAAAAACTAAATAAAATAAAAACTGGGTACTTCCCTGAAGGCAAGAACCGAAATTCTATCAAAATCGCTGTATGTTGATGAGCGCGTGGCTGAACAGAAAGGGACTTCCGCCGCCGGATGTACACAATGCATTGGATGGGGTTTGAAAAAAAATCGAAAAAAGGTGATTCGTCTTACGAGGACAAAAGACAAAGAAAATAGTCTACGTTACGGCCACAAGGCCTTCGTCAGGAAAGGAAAGAAAGTGAAGGCTAGATAGAACACATAAAAACTAAATAAAATAAAAACTGGGTACTTCCCTGAAGGCAAGAACCGAAATTCTATCAAAATCGCTGTATGTTGATGAGCGCGTGGCTGAACAGAAAGGGACTTCCGCCGCCGGATGTACACAATGCATTGGATGGGTTTGAAAAAAAAATCGAAAAAAGGTGATTCGTCTTACGAGGACAAAAGACAAAGAAAATAGTCTACGTTACGGCCACAAGGCCTTCGTCAGGAAAGGAAAGAAAGTGAAGGCTAGATAGGACACATAAAAACTAAATAAAATAAAAACTGGGTACTTCCCTGAAGGCAAGAACCGAAATTCTATCAAAATCGCTGTATGTTGATGAGCGCGTGGCTGAACAGAAAGGGACTTCCGCCGCCGGATGTACACAATGCATTGGATGGGTTTGAAAAAAAAATCGAAAAAAGGTGATTCGTCTTACGAGGACAAAAGACAAAGAAAATAGTCTACGTTACGGCCACAAGGCCTTCGTCAGGAAAGGAAAGAAAGTGAAGGCTAGATAGAACACATAAAAACTAAATAAAATAAAAACTGGGTACTTCCCTGAAGGCAAGAACCGAAATTCTATCAAAATCGCTGTATGTTGATGAGCGCGTGGCTGAACAGAAAGGGACTTCCGCCGCCGGATGTACACAATGCATTGGATGGGTTTGAAAAAAAAAATCGAAAAAAGGTGATTCGTCTTACGAGGACAAAAGACAAAGAAAATAGTCTACGTTACGGCCACAAGGCCTTCGTCAGGAAAGGAAAGAAAGTGAAGGCTAGATAGGACACATAAAAACTAAATAAAATAAAAACTGGGTACTTCCCTGAAGGCAAGAACCGAAATTCTATCAAAATCGCTGTATGTTGATGAGCGCGTGGCTGAACAGAAAGGGACTTCCGCCGCCGGATGTACACAATGCATTGGATGGGTTTGAAAAAAAATCGAAAAAAGGTGATTCGTCTTACGAGGACAAAAGACAAAGAAAATAGTCTACGTTACGGCCACAAGGCCTTCGTCAGGAAAGGAAAGAAAGTGAAGGCTAGATAGAACACATAAAAACTAAATAAAATAAAAACTGGGTACTTCCCTGAAGGCAAGAACCGAAATTCTATCAAAATCGCTGTATGTTGATGAGCGCGTGGCTGAACAGAAAGGGACTTCCGCCGCCGGATGTACACAATGCATTGGATGGGTTTGAAAAAAAAATCGAAAAAAGGTGATTCGTCTTACGAGGACAAAAGACAAAGAAAATAGTCTACGTTACGGCCACAAGGCCTTCGTCAGGAAAGGAAAGAAAGTGAAGGCTAGATAGAACACATAAAAACTAAATAAAATAAAAACTGGGTACTTCCCTGAAGGCAAGAACCGAAATTCTATCAAAATCGCTGTATGTTGATGAGCGCGTGGCTGAACAGAAAGGGACTTCCGCCGCCGGATGTACACAATGCATTGGATGGGTTTGAAAAAAAATCGAAAAAAGGTGATTCGTCTTACGAGGACAAAAGACAAAGAAAATAGTCTACGTTACGGCCACAAGGCCTTCGTCAGGAAAGGAAAGAAAGTGAAGGCTAGATAGAACACATAAAAACTAAATAAAATAAAAACTGGGTACTTCCCTGAAGGCAAGAACCGAAATTCTATCAAAATCGCTGTATGTTGATGAGCGCGTGGCTGAACAGAAAGGGACTTCCGCCGCCGGATGTACACAATGCATTGGATGGGTTTGAAAAAAAATGGAAAAAAGGTGATTCGTCTTACGAGGACAAAAGACAAAGAAAATAGTCTACGTTACGGCCACAAGGCCTTCGTCAGGAAAGGAAAGAAAGTGAAGGCTAGATAGGACACATAAAAACTAAATAAAATAAAAACTGGGTACTTCCCTGAAGGCAAGAACCGAAATTCTATCAAAATCGCTGTATGTTGATGAGCGCGTGGCTGAACAGAAAGGGACTTCCGCCGCCGGATGTACACAATGCATTGGATGGGTTTGAAAAAAAATCGAAAAAAGGTGATTCGTCTTACGAGGACAAAAGACAAAGAAAATAGTCTACGTTACGGCCACAAGGCCTTCGTCAGGAAAGGAAAGAAAGTGAAGGCTAGATAGGACACATAAAAACTAAATAAAATAAAAACTGGGTACTTCCCTGAAGGCAAGAACCGAAATTCTATCAAAATCGCTGTATGTTGATGAGCGCGTGGCTGAACAGAAAGGGACTTCCGCCGCCGGATGTACACAATGCATTGGATGGGTTTGAAAAAAAATCGAAAAAAGGTGATTCGTCTTACGAGGACAAAAGACAAAGAAAATAGTCTACGTTACGGCCACAAGGCCTTCGTCAGGAAAGGAAAGAAAGTGAAGGCTAGATAGGACACATAAAAACTAAATAAAATAAAAACTGGGTACTTCCCTGAAGGCAAGAACCGAAATTCTATCAAAATCGCTGTATGTTGATGAGCGCGTGGCTGAACAGAAAGGGACTTCCGCCGCCGGATGTACACAATGCATTGGATGGGTTTGAAAAAAAATCGAAAAAAGGTGATTCGTCTTACGAGGACAAAAGACAAAGAAAATAGTCTACGTTACGGCCACAAGGCCTTCGTCAGGAAAGGAAAGAAAGTGAAGGCTAGATAGAACACATAAAAACTAAATAAAATAAAAACTGGGTACTTCCCTGAAGGCAAGAACCGAAATTCTATCAAAATCGCTGTATGTTGATGAGCGCGTGGCTGAACAGAAAGGGACTTCCGCCGCCGGATGTACACAATGCATTGGATGGGTTTGAAAAAAAATCGAAAAAAGGTGATTCGTCTTACGAGGACAAAAGACAAAGAAAATAGTCTACGTTACGGCCACAAGGCCTTCGTCAGGAAAGGAAAGAAAGTGAAGGCTAGATAGGACACATAAAAACTAAATAAAATAAAAACTGGGTACTTCCCTGAAGGCAAGAACCGAAATTCTATCAAAATCGCTGTATGTTGATGAGCGCGTGGCTGAACAGAAAGGGACTTCCGCCGCCGGATGTACACAATGCATTGGATGGGTTTGAAAAAAAATCGAAAAAAGGTGATTCGTCTTACGAGGACAAAAGACAAAGAAAATAGTCTACGTTACGGCCACAAGGCCTTCGTCAGGAAAGGAAAGAAAGTGAAGGCTAGATAGAACACATAAAAAACTAAATAAAATAAAAACTGGGTACTTCCCTGAAGGCAAGAACCGAAATTCTATCAAAATCGCTGTATGTTGATGAGCGCGTGGCTGAACAGAAAGGGACTTCCGCCGCCGGATGTACACAATGCATTGGATGGGTTTGAAAAAAAATCGAAAAAAGGTGATTCGTCTTACGAGGACAAAAGACAAAGAAAATAGTCTACGTTACGGCCACAAGGCCTTCGTCAGGAAAGGAAAGAAAGTGAAGGCTAGATAGGACACATAAAAACTAAATAAAATAAAAACTGGGTACTTCCCTGAAGGCAAGAACCGAAATTCTATCAAAATCGCTGTATGTTGATGAGCGCGTGGCTGAACAGAAAGGGACTTCCGCCGCCGGATGTACACAATGCATTGGATGGGTTTGAAAAAAAAATCGAAAAAAGGTGATTCGTCTTACGAGGACAAAAGACAAAGAAAATAGTCTACGTTACGGCCACAAGGCCTTCGTCAGGAAAGGAAAGAAAGTGAAGGCTAGATAGAACACATAAAAACTAAATAAAATAAAAACTGGGTACTTCCCTGAAGGCAAGAACCGAAATTCTATCAAAATCGCTGTATGTTGATGAGCGCGTGGCTGAACAGAAAGGGACTTCCGCCGCCGGATGTACACAATGCATTGGATGGGTTTGAAAAAAAATCGAAAAAAAGGTGATTCGTCTTACGAGGACAAAAGACAAAGAAAATAGTCTACGTTACGGCCACAAGGCCTTCGTCAGGAAAGGAAAGAAAGTGAAGGCTAGATAGGACACATAAAAACTAAATAAAATAAAAACTGGGTACTTCCCTGAAGGCAAGAACCGAAATTCTATCAAAATCGCTGTATGTTGATGAGCGCGTGGCTGAACAGAAAGGGACTTCCGCCGCCGGATGTACACAATGCATTGGATGGGTTTGAAAAAAAAATCGGAAAAAGGTGATTCGTCTTACGAGGACAAAAGACAAAGAAAATAGTCTACGTTACGGCCACAAGGCCTTCGTCAGGAAAGGAAAGAAAGTGAAGGCTAGATAGGACACATAAAAACTAAATAAAATAAAAACTGGGTACTTCCCTGAAGGCAAGAACCGAAATTCTATCAAAATCGCTGTATGTTGATGAGCGCGTGGCTGAACAGAAAGGGACTTCCGCCGCCGGATGTACACAATGCATTGGATGGGTTTGAAAAAAAATCGAAAAAAGGTGATTCGTCTTACGAGGACAAAAGACAAAGAAAATAGTCTACGTTACGGCCACAAGGCCTTCGTCAGGAAAGGAAAGAAAGTGAAGGCTAGATAGGACACATAAAAACTAAATAAAATAAAAACTGGGTACTTCCCTGAAGGCAAGAACCGAAATTCTATCAAAATCGCTGTATGTTGATGAGCGCGTGGCTGAACAGAAAGGGACTTCCGCCGCCGGATGTACACAATGCAATGGATGGGTTTGAAAAAAAATCGAAAAAAGGTGATTCGTCTTACGAGGACAAAAGACAAAGAAAATAGTCTACGTTACGGCCACAAGGCCTTCGTCAGGAAAGGAAAGAAAGTGAAGGCTAGATAGGACACATAAAAAAACTAAATAAAATAAAAACTGGGTACTTCCCTGAAGGCAAGAACCGAAATTCTATCAAAATCGCTGTATGTTGATGAGCGCGTGGCTGAACAGAAAGGGACTTCCGCCGCCGGATGTACACAATGCATTGGATGGGTTTGAAAAAAAATCGGAAAAAGGTGATTCGTCTTACGAGGACAAAAGACAAAGAAAATAGTCTACGTTACGGCCACAAGGCCTTCGTCAGGAAAGGAAAGAAAGTGAAGGCTAGATAGAACACATAAAAACTAAATAAAATAAAAACTGGGTACTTCCCTGAAGGCAAGAACCGAAATTCTATCAAAATCGCTGTATGTTGATGAGCGCGTGGCTGAACAGAAAGGGACTTCCGCCGCCGGATGTACACAATGCATTGGATGGGTTTGAAAAAAAAAATCGAAAAAAGGTGATTCGTCTTACGAGGACAAAAGACAAAGAAAATAGTCTACGTTACGGCCACAAGGCCTTCGTCAGGAAAGGAAAGAAAGTGAAGGCTAGATAGAACACATAAAAACTAAATAAAATAAAAAACTGGGTACTTCCCTGAAGGCAAGAACCGAAATTCTATCAAAATCGCTGTATGTTGATGAGCGCGTGGCTGAACAGAAAGGGACTTCCGCCGCCGGATGTACACAATGCATTGGATGGGTTTGAAAAAAAATCGGAAAAAGGTGATTCGTCTTACGAGGACAAAAGACAAAGAAAATAGTCTACGTTACGGCCACAAGGCCTTCGTCAGGAAAGGAAAGAAAGTGAAGGCTAGATAGGACACATAAAAACTAAATAAAATAAAAACTGGGTACTTCCCTGAAGGCAAGAACCGAAATTCTATCAAAATCGCTGTATGTTGATGAGCGCGTGGCTGAACAGAAAGGGACTTCCGCCGCCGGATGTACACAATGCATTGGATGGGTTTGAAAAAAAATCGAAAAAAGGTGATTCGTCTTACGAGGACAAAAGACAAAGAAAATAGTCTACGTTACGGCCACAAGGCCTTCGTCAGGAAAGGACAGAAAGTGAAGGCTAGATAGGACACATAAAAACTAAATAAAATAAAAACTGGGTACTTCCCTGAAGGCAAGAACCGAAATTCTATCAAAATCGCTGTATGTTGATGAGCGCGTGGCTGAACAGAAAGGGACTTCCGCCGCCGGATGTACACAATGCATTGGATGGGTTTGAAAAAAAATCGAAAAAGGTGATTCGTCTTACGAGGACAAAAGACAAAGAAAATAGTCTACGTTACGGCCACAAGGCCTTCGTCAGGAAAGGAAAGAAAGTGAAGGCTAGATAGGACACATAAAAACTAAATAAAATAAAAACTGGGTACTTCCCTGAAGGCAAGAACCGAAATTCTATCAAAATCGCTTTATTTTGATAAGCGCGTGGCTGAACAGAAAGGGGGACTTCCGCCGCGGATGTACA
>JAMPIV010018538.1:0-35000 GCA_024509875.1 Oreohelix idahoensis
CAAATTACGCCGCAAAGATAGCGGGCTTCTAGCATACAAAGCTAATGACTACTTTCTTTTAAATATCCTCTGACTAACCCAGTCAGGTACATTTTCTGGCATAAGCAGGTCGCGCAAATATGGCGGGCTCCTAAAATACGATGACCTCCGTGTCTTTTCTTTTGACAAACAAGGTATGTCAGTCCTTGTTCAAATGATACCGCCTAAATATCGGGCTTTAACATGTGCAATGTTCTCTGGGCTTCCTGTAACCCAATAAATACAATGTCAGTACAATGAGCGAGCTCCAACACTAATATCTTCAGTGAACTCTTTCCCACACAAGAGGAAACGTCACTACAATGTCAATTGACAACAGAGAGAAAAAATGGTGTAAAGTTATTTTACCTTGCCAGCAATCCAACGAATAAACACCAAAACAACACTCGCCATCCTTGGCGCTTAGAATAACACATGGGGATAAATCTTAGACATCTTTTGTCTCACAGAGGCTTTCTTTCCCCGAACGCCTAGCCAGATAAGAGACGCTGCGCGTCTTAACCCCTTGAAAATCTCAGCTCGACTCCCTAACATACAGTCTTCTTAACGCGCGCCAAATTCTCACGCATGCGTCGTGAAACGCAAGTCCCCTGAGTTAAGCTCAGGTGGGCGGTCTGAAACATTCCAGGAAAGGCTGACTACTAAGCCATATATAGTCAGATTGCAAGATCTCGGTCCTAAAATTAGACCGTTTGGATAAAAGACAAGTGAGATAACAACTACTTCTGACTTAAACCAAAATATAGCGAGTAACTCCCTTTAGACCAAGAATATGAAAATTACGTCCAATAATAAATTACAAAACAGCGGTATCATTACCTTCATGTACTGTTAACTAAGAAATGTACCGCACTATATAAACACATTATGTAGAAAGGGTTACATCATATCAAAAATAATATCTTTTAATAAAATGTTTCATACAATATTAATTACATGGAGATGGCATGTGAAGTCCAAGAACATAGTGTAAGAGGGCATCTCTACAGCATCGTCCGAAGAGTAAACATGGACATCAAAAATCTCGGAATGGCTGGTAAAATGTACAGACTCTCCATGAAGTATCAATGATACATAGAGAAAATACACGACACAATTGTATTTGATAACCGTAGTAATTTCTAATATACAATATTTAATCATGTATTCCTACGTATAAAATGTGGCTGTGCAAACTTTTGACCCATATATTGTGATAACTAAACCTTCCTCCGTTATACCAGAGACGGTAACAGAGAAAGAAAATCAATCGTTTTACAATCACAAATTCAAACAATGTGAAGCACATGTGCTAATATAATGTTATTATATGAGACTGACATAAGTATATAATAAACCTAGGCACCTATAAGAAGATCTATGACATAAGAGTTAGGTAGAATCATGTGGGCATCGAGGCAATATGTCTGCCATCACATTATCCGAATCACGGATAGCTCGTGCCGAGAAATGAAAAGGTTGAAGAGCAATAGCATATCGAGTTGATCTCGAGCTCTTCAAGTCCTTGCTTTGAATAGCTGTTAGAGCTTTTTGGTCGGTTTCTACAATGAAATGCGCACCAAGAAGGAATCTTTGAAGTTTAAGAATCGCCCAGACCATAGCTAATAATTCTCGGTCTAGAACAGAGTAATTCCTTTCTGCCACATTCAGTTTCCTAGAGACGTACATTACAGGATGCAGAGTTTCTGAATACTCTTGCATCATTGCCGCCTCGATCCCTGTTGATGAGGCGTCACAACGAAGAACGAAAGTCTTATCAGTTGTAGGTAGTCTTAAGATAGGTTGAGATGAGAATAATGTCTTAATCTGATCCTATGAAGATTGACATTCTTGGGACCAGCGCACCATATTAGGAGACCCTTTATTCAATAGGGTTGAGAGAGGTGCCGTGATAGAAGACAGATTCGGAATGAATCTCCCGTAGAACTGTATTAAACCTAAGAGACTACGGATTTGTTTCTTCGTCTTAGGAATAGTGATGTTCAGTATCTTGGAAGTATTGTGGTCCTCTGTATGCAAGAGACCATGGCCAACACGGTGGTCCAGAAAAGAAATTTCACTAAACCCAACATAGGCTTTAGAGGGTTTTGATGTCAGATTTTGATAGCGTAGAGTACACATAGCTCATATAAACCCAAAAAGTGATCTTCCCAAGAATCACTGAAAAGACAGATATCGTCCAAGTATGCAATGACATCTGAACGATATGAAAGAGAATGATTCCGTAGAATGAAGTGGAATCATTGGAAGAGGAAGATTAACGTCAGAGAAAGTAGATTCTTCATCCTGTATAACCGACAGAGATGAGTAATGACCATGTGGGACTAGAGAATCGTCCGTCACCTGAAAAATAGGCTGTAGGTAGTCTGGACGTTCATGAAACTCTGTAAGCATGTTTATATGAAAGGTCTTTTGTTTTCCGTCTTTATCGACAACATAGTCGAGATCAGAAATTTTAGAAACAATCATATAAGGACCTTTCCATGCAATGAGAAGTCTATTTTCCCTATAAGGGAGCAATACAAATGCTTTGTCGCCAGGACAAAGTTGACGTAAGCATCTGTTTTTATTTGCAATTTGCCTAGCTTTCTCTTTAGCAAATTCCGATGCAGAAGTTGCTAATCTGCATGATTTAATAATTTTCTGCCTGAGAGCAATGAGATATTCATAAGAAGATTGCGTGTCATCACTGATATCCTCAGCTGTTATGAGATCGTGAAGCAAAGACATGGGACCGCGCGGTCGCGCGCCAAAGACAAGCTCAAATGGAGAAAACCCTGTATGTTCATTAGGGACTTCTCGATATGCAAGAAGAGCCGCGGGTAAAACCCTGTCCCAATCCTGAGGATGATCCTCAATTATCTTCCCAAATAAATTCTTGAGCGTTCTATTCAGACGTTTGAATAACCCATTAGACATTGTATGATAGATACTACTAAGAGACCTTTCAATATGAAGAGTAGACATCACCTGCGACATAGTGTCTGATATTAATTGGGTGCCATGGTCTGACAAGATTTCTTTGGGAAATCCCAAACGAGAAAATATCAGCCAAACAGCGTCTGCAATATCGGCAGTAGAAATGCTCTTAAGAGGTATAGCCTCTGGCCAACGTGTACACATGCCAAAGCATGTTAGAATAAATTGATGTCCTCTGGCCGACTTGATTTTAAAAGGGCCAATAATATTTATTGCCATTTGTTGAAACGGACGAATAGGAATGTCCGCAGCCTGAATAGGAGCTGCATGGCGTGGACCTCTCGACTTGACCTCTTGACATACTTTGCATGAGCGACAATAAACACGTATATCTCTATTTACAAATGGCCAAAAGAAGGCCGCAAGAACTCTAGACTTAGTACTGGAAAATCCCATATGTCCAGCACAGTGAGAGTCGTGGGCATGTTGCAGAATTTGAACTCTCATACTTTTAGGTACAAGAATTTGCGAATGCATAGACGTATTCGAATCTTGTACAATACGCACTAATACACCATTCTTCACAGTGATCCAAGATTTGTGATTAGCGTTCCAATTTGGATCACCATTTTTGACAAGAAGGAAGAATTTTTTTAAAGATGTGTCATCTTGTTGAAGTTTTATAAAAGAGTCACTCGAAATAACCGAGTGATCAGCTTGATTAAGCACTTCATTACTTTCGGTCGATGAAGTTTGAGGTATATTATGAGCTTGCGCTCTTGTTATAACTGCATTAGCAGTTCGAATAGTTTGCTCTTCCCAAGCAGCAATCTGCTGCGGGGTACACTCTTTAACACCGTGTATACGCCCGATGATAAGATCCGCAATAGAATTCGGTAGCAAACACGCGTGGACGTCTTCCGTAAAGAAGGGAGTAGCTATGTGGATGATAGCAGTCGAATACTATTCCAATGTGCCACCAAATGTCACACATTTAACCACTTTTCCAGTGGCACAGGATGGATCTATAAGAGATTGTTTAACACCAACAGTAGTGCATCCAGAATCAAATAAAACGGAGACTGGATTACTATTCACAAGACCTTTATGAAGAATAAGAGATCCTCTTCCGTCATGCGCAGCCACAGCAGGAAGAGCGGGTAGAGGATGACCACAACTCAAGGTAGATATAGTAGTAGGTTCAAACAAAGTAGTGCACTGTGGGCATTGAGATGCTCTCCCAAAATCGAAAGCGGAGCAAGTGATAGCATTAGAAGTACCTTTATTATTGTCCGATTCATTACTAACTCTTTGTGACTCTTGTTGAGCACAGTTAGCATGATGACATGATCTATTATTGTTGTGTTGCCATCTACCGCGATTATTATTTCCTCTGGAATTATTGTTATTTGACCTACTGCAACTATTGTTTTGGTTTGAACCGCAGTTTCCACAGTTGCGATTGTCATTTTCCCATTGATGAGAATATCTATTAGATTGGTTTTGTTGTCTCCGTGAGAAATTATGATAGTTCGGATAGTTTTTATTGTGGCTATCCCTGCGAAAGTTTCCAAAATTGTTGGAACCAAAATTACGAGGGCTATCAGATCGCCTCCAGTTCTTTGAAGAAGATCCATTATAGGATGTATCGCTTTGATCCTGTCCAAAATTACGATTACTCTTCCTATCAAAATTGCGTTGAGCACCTCGAAATTTACAATGAAAATTAGGACCATATGGTGCCGCAGAAGCCACGGGCAAACCTTCTTTAACATTAGACTTGCTAACATTTACCTCAGGGTGTGCAGTGACATATTGGCAACAATATTGTTCCATCCCCTTTATGTTCTTAGGCTTACGCTCATGTAAAAAGGCAAGAAAAGACCCATTGACAGATGACATGACTTTGTCACGAAGTAATAAGTCCATAAGGGCTTCATATGTGTGTTCAGTCTCAGACAGCTCACTCCATCTTGAGAACGTAAGACGTATCTTTGAAATATATTCTGAGAATTCCACCCCAGTTTCTGGTAACATAGTCTTAAAGCGAAGACGATAACCGTCTTCATTAAGTTGATATTTCTTTAATAAGGCTGCTCTGACGACGCCATAATTATTCTTGGCAGGTTCATCTACCATACTTATAACATTCAAAGATTCACCTTTAAGTATATCTGACAATTATCCAACATATTGTGACTTATCTATTTTATGAAATTCGCATGAACATTCAAATCTATCTAGATAGAACGATATATCATCACTTGAAGAGTTGAAAGCAGGTAGTTCGACCTTATAAGGAACAGCATTTGTCTTACTAGAAGTTGTCTGATTATTTGCATCATTTTGTGCATTACTCATATTCAACAACTTTAACTTCTCCAGCTCCAAAGCTAAGATTCTTTTTTCGTGTTCAATTTTCTGTTTCTCTTTTCTTTCTTCAGCTTCTAGCTTCTGTTTTTCAGCTTCTAGTTTCTGTTTTTCAGCTTCCATTTGCATTTTTTTTTCAGCCTTCTGTGGCTTGGCATATTGAGCAAGTGCAAATTCTTCTAGTTTCTCATCCGTTTTACCAAGGGCTTTCCCTTGCTCAATAAAGTAATCCAATGTAGACATTATGTCTAATAATTTGCTATCAGTATCTCTGAAATAATAACCACCTTTATCCCAACCTCAATGGGAGACAAGTCTCTGACACAGACCTTGTATAATTACCTCAATTATAATATCACTATTAATCACTTCTATATCTAAAGTGCATTATACTGTTAATAGTGTCTTACCAAGTATATATAAACAGCGTATGATAACAATGAATAACATAAACAAAGAACAAGCATCAAGGACAAACGAAAACGTTCGCAGAAGTCAACTAAACTATAAAGCTTAACTAAAGAAAATGTTACAAAAATGGCAAAGATAACAGCGAAAAAACAAACAAAACAAATGACAGCAACAATGTATAAACGAAAAGGTGTATAGAACTAAACGAAAGGAAAGGGAGGGAGACAAATACAAACAAATCAGAACAAAACTAAAGAATGTAGAAAAATAGAAGAAAACGACACTAACACATCTCGTCACAGCTAAGAAAAATAAAATAAAAATTAGCAACAAAAGTCGCTTGCAATTTCCACTGTGGGAAATTTGCAACAGTCCCTAAAGAACGCTGTTGTAGGCCCTCTGTAACGTGGGATACCCTACAACAGACACCGCCCAACCGAAACCCGCTGAAATGAACACTTACGTAACATGTAAACACAAAACATGTAATATGTAAACAAATATTGTGCAAAGAGGAAAGCTCAATTCAGTCACAAGATAAAGGCATAGTTCACAAACATAAACATGCCACTTATCTTTAGATGACAATTATATCCTCAATAACAGCAATATCGTAGTACACAAATAGGCATTCAAGGAGCAGAGGATCTACCGCTGAAGGGTACAGAACTCTGAAACGTAAGGTACAGATGTTCTCACAGCTCTGCTTCTTGCTATGATGAGCAATGGTGACTTCAATAGACCAACAAATAAGAAAGACAGGAACACAGCAACAACGATGGTATCGGCACTTGACCTTCTGACTTCGACTTGACAGTTGTGTACACACTTCTACAACGACATCACAGTCCGGTAGCTAATGGAGTCGGGAGCAGTGCAATTCACCGTGTACTCTGTAGGCTCAGGAAATGTCAACAACGTTCCGGGCTGCGCCGGGTACTTTCAGTTTACAGCCGAACTTGACATATCCTCGTCGATAGTTCCATCAAGCTGGCACACCATAATGTAGAGTGTAGTTATGTTATGGTGTAGTTTGCTGTGACATAGATATCATGAAGAACGTAACGACAACAGTTCACTGGATATTGACATACAAATTTTGAATGGGATACAGACCCCGTAAGTGCTGGTTACCAGACAAAACCAGCTGGCCACCATAAATGTTGTAGTTTAATTCATCGCTGAGGAACAGTTCTTTAGATTGGACCCTAAAGAGCTGGCTAACTACATGTTGAATGGTTGTATACGTCTGGTATGGTGATATTTGGTATTGATGATATATATACATACGCCCACACAGGGCTACTGTAAACAAGTCATGAGGACATCACAGTAACTCACGAAGATGAAGTCAAGAAAGCGTTAAACGACTGTTGACGTTTCAACACTTTATTACAGGACGACAACAGGTTACGCCGACATCAATACATAGTCGTTTTGACAGGACGCAGTAACATCATAGGCACGATAACAGTTCAATGCAGCTGGCATCTATAAATCATTAGTAGCTTGTACATATCATAGTACTGGCATATCATTCTATCCTTCCTTGGTACAGCTACAGGAAAACTACCCCGCATAGGGAGCGGGTAGTCAAGTACATAAGCTTAGTTCATCTTTTACTTGACCCCAGCATGTCAGGTACTTCTCTGGTCAAATTACGCCGCAAAGATAGCAGGCTTCTAACATGAAATGCTAATCACTACTTTCTTTTAAATATCCTCTGACTAACCCAGTCAGGTACATTTTCTGGCATAAGGAGGCCGCGCAAATATAGCGGGCTCCTAAAATACGATGACCTCCGTGGCTTTTCTTTTCACAAACAAGGTATGTCAGTCCTTGTCCAAATGATACGACCTGAATAGCGGGCTTTAACATGTGCAATGTTCTCTGGGCTTCCTCTAACCCAATAAATACAATGTCCGTATAATGAGCGAGTTCTAACACTAATATCTTCAGTGAACTCTTTCCCGCACAGGAGTAAAAGTCACTACAATGTCAATTGACAACAGAGAGAAAAAATGGTGTAAAGTTATTTTACCTTGCCAGCAATCCAACGAATAAACACCAAAACAACACTCGCCATCCTTGGCGCTTAGAATAACACATGGGGATAAATCTTAGACATCTTTTGTCACACAGAGGCTTTCTTTCCCTGAACGCCTAGCCAGATAGGAGACGCTGCGCGTCTTAACCCCTTGAAAATCTCAGCTCGACTCCCTAACATACAGTCTTCTTAACGCGCGCCTAATTCTCACGCATGCGTCGTGAAACGCAAGTCCCCTGAGTTAAGCTCAGGTGGGCGGTCTGAAACATTCCAGGAAAGGCTGACTACTCGAGCCATATTGCAAGACCTCGGTCCTAAAATTAGACCGCTTGGATAAAAGACAAGTGGGATAACAACTACTTCTGACTTAAACCAAAGTATTTAGCGAGTAACTCCCCTTAGACCAAGAATATGAAAATTACGTCCCCGACTGCATTTAACAATGACATGTAATTATTTATTTCAAACATACATTTGTGTGTTATTTCATTGTGAAGAGTGTGGCTTATCAAAACTTTTCACCAGTGATTTGAATGCCTACTTCCATTTGTGACGCAGCAATTCTGAGAACATGGGATAATACAGAGTCTGTTAATCTGTTTCTGGTCTTGGATTTGATATGCTTCATGGCTGAAAATGTTGCTTCACAAAGATATGTGCTACCAAATATAGAGCACACATTTAGGGCCCATTTTCTCAGAAGTGAATAACGTTCCTTTGGTACTAATTTCCACAAATCAGCTACAGTTGCTTCTGTTGTGTTGATGAATGGGTCTCATTGGAGTTCACATAACTGTAATTGTATTTCTGCTGGCTGAGACTCCAATGTGCACTTGAATAGGTTGTTAAAAAGTTCCATTTGTGGACGAAACATCTCAAAATCTTGAAATCGACGATCAAACTCAGAATTCAGCTGTTAAATGTCATTTGTGTACTTCCTGAAGTTAACACTCTCTTTCTCAGACAGCTGTTTACAACAAGGAAACTGAAACAGGTCATTCTTTTGCAAAGACAGACTAAATAGGCTCAGTTTCTTTTTGAAGCCATCGATATAGCCCATCATTTGAAAAATGTGTTGCCTTTTCCTTGTAACAGCAAATTCAGTACATTCAAATGTTGTGTTATATCATTGAGAAATGCCAAGTGCTGAATGAAATGAATATCTTTGAGTTTATTCTGAAGATCAATTAAACATGGTAAGTTGTCTCACAGGAAGTACAATATTTCATCCTTCAGTTCACAAAATCTTATTAAACATTTTCCTCGACTAAGCCATCTCACCTCAGCATGAAGCAGGAGATCACCGTAAACTGAATCCACTTCTTCTAAAAATGCAAGGAACTTCCTGTGAGTTAGAGAGCTGTGTCCTCCTCTGATCAAATTCATTATTTTCAATACAGTAGCCATAGTGTCATTTAGGTTTATGGATTTTGCACAAAGGGCCTCTTAGTGAACTATGCAATGTAATGTAGGCACGTGTAACCTACTGTTTTGCCGACTGTTTATTACCAAATGTTAAAGTCTGTTTGCTAGTGTGAAATCTGGTATTTGTACCGATTTGATGTGTCGCTGAGTGGGTGTGTCATTTATCACCTGGGCAGTGTAATGTTGAGTGTATCTAGGTCAACAGCGTGAGGCACAGCCAAGGTGTAATGCAGACACTCACACATAACAGCATACTTGGTTCTCAGGTGTGTAGAACAAGTAGTAAGATTTTGTAGTGAGTAATGGTGTGTGTAATCAGCAGATCGATGACACAAAGTCGTATATGCTCTTATTTAGGGACACACAAACTCACTCCACCACACGTAAAAGTCACAGATGTGGTTAATGCAGATGACTTTCTCCTCAACATTTATTACAGCAATAGTACGTTGACGGACAACACAGTCAGTAGAACAAGGAACATGGACATTTCATGTGTAGTTGTGCATATAACCATCGAGCATAATCAACCCTGCATAGCTCGTATGTATGATGCTAGTAACGTTGGCTTGATAATATACATTTTCATACTGTAGCTCAGAGCCCCTGACTAAACGCGTCAGGTAGTCTTGTGACAAATATAGTTGCTTAATATCGAAGTCTGTGAACTTGTTGATAAAGTCAAGACTTCTTCTGGCTTTTCGCGCCAGACACTTCTTCTTCTGCTCAAAGATATAGGCCGTAATGTCGGGCCTCATAATGATTGATGAACAACTGTGTATTTTCATAGGCAGGCATTATCCTCCATACCGAAACATACCGCCATAATGCGGGATTCATATAAATATACGTTCATTGTGCTTCTATAAAGTAATTCGACGAATAGACTTAGTTAGCTACGTCAAGCACACATAATGGACTCTGGATCTCAAGAACTGTGAGCGCTACTCACAGGTTCATACTAAACGTTCTGCAATTTGGCATAATAATAAAGTTTATTTCACCTTGGACAGAATCCGAGAAATACACAAATAACCACTGTCGTCATTCTAGACGAACAGAATAACTCTGGGGAGAATCACTAAGATCACAGTTATACTGAAGACTCTCTTTCCCCCAGTTAATGCAGAGAAGAACGACTGACATCTTGTCCGGTCAGAAAACAGCTCATCACTCACAGACGGAAGTTTTCTCGGTTCGCGCTAAAAACTAGCGCATGCGTAGACAGAACAGATTTGAGAACAGTTAACCGGCCCGTCTTAAGACAGATCAACCACAAAGAATAAACACAGGGAAGATAACCCCAAATCAACCTGTCCCAGAGAGTTAACATACAGTTCTCTACCTTCGATCGTCAAAGGTATTAAATAGATTTACGTCTTATGAAACCGTCAAAAAACGACAGCAACAGACTACCACACCCTCCGGATTAAAAAAAAATGAAACATTTTATTTTTTTTGAAATACATCAATGAGCGAGATGCAACAAGCTCATAACGCATGAATGATGCGCCGATGAAATGATCAATATAAATATAACGACATAATGTCAGACCCAATCAACGCACAATAGCGCGTGTAGTGAGAACAAAAGTTCACCTCACAAAATAAGAGAACATATTTTCTCCAAGCAAAATATATCCGGGAGGTACCATGAAATAAACATCAGTTGCTGGCGATGCATATCAAAAAATGCAATGTTATAGTAATGCGAATGATAACGTATATGGAAAAGTCATATAAACACATAAATCTATAGAAGTATCATGTTATATAATGATTATCATCTAATGGTTGGACATAATCAAAATTTGTAAAGTCATTCTATTTACATATAACAATACAAGTGTATAATCTAACAAATAGAAGATGGCATCCATATAGAATAAATCAATTCTGTATCTCGCAGATCATGAAAGCAGCATCCACGTAGTATGTAAGGAAGACATATCGCAACATCAAGGTTCTCAAAAGCACTCCGTACCTTCTACTAGTTTGCACTGAGAACAATATAAATGACACAATTAGCAAGATGATATAATGTACTATAATTAAAAATACATGTTTAAGTGTTAAATGTGGCCGCATTAATTTTTTTTTGACCTTTATGTTATGTCAACTCAACCTTCTCCATTACACTAAAGATGGTAATAGAGAAAGCAAACAAGTAATTTACCACTCTAAGGTGACAGCAAATGTGTTAATATATATAGTTATAGTGAAGAGACATGTGTCTAGCAGTATGTCAGGAAAATCTAGGACACAAGACTTAAGTGGACTCATGTGGGCATCTAAACAGTATGTCTGCCATCACATTATCCAGACCACGGATAGCTCACACCGTGAAATGAAAAGGTTGAAGAGCAATAGCATATCAAGTAGATCTCGCGCTCTTCAAATTCTTACACTGAATAGCTGTAAGAGCTTTTTGGTCTGTTTCCACAATGAAATGCGCACCAAGAAGGAATCTTTGTATCTTAAGGATTGACCAAACCATAGCCAACACTTCACGGTCTAAAACCGAGTAATTCCTTTCTGCCGCATTCAGTTTCCTAGAAATATACATTACAGGATGCAGAGTTCCTGAATACTCCTGCATTAGTGCCGCTCCGATCCCTGTGGATGAGGCATCACTACGAAGAACAAAAGTCTTATCAGCAAAAGGTAGCCTTAAGATAGGTGGAGATGAGAACAAATTCTTAATCTGATCCAATGAAGCTTGACATTCTTGAGACCAGCGCACCATGTTAGGAGACCCTTTCTCCAATAGGGTTGAAAGTGGTGCCATAATAGAGAATAGATTTTTAATGAATCTTCCGTAGAATTGTATCAATTCCAAGAGACTACGTACTTGTTTTTTTGTTTTAGGCACAGAGATATTTAATATCTTAGAAATGTTTTGGTCCTCTGTCTTCAATAGACCATGACCAACTCGATGACCAAGGAAAGAAATTTCACTAAACCCAACATAGGCTTTAGAGGGTTTTGCAGTCAAATTATGCTCGCGTAGAGTTGACAGTAATTCATTTAAACCCAAATAGTGATCTTCCCAAATATTACTGAAAAGACAGATGTCGTCTAAGTATGCAATGACATCTGAACGATATGAGAGAATTCGACGCATCATGCGTACGAAAGTAGCCGGGGCGTTCATAAGCCCGAAAGGCATAAAATTCCACTGAAGCAAACCCCTAGGTGTTGAGAAAGCAGTGAGAGGTTTGGCGTGTTCAGTTAACGGAACTTGCTAATAGCCTTTTGACAAGTCATGTTCAGTAAAGAATCGAGAGTAAGAAAGTCCAGTAAGTAGATCTTCTAATAAAGGCATAGGTTCAGCATCGAACTTCGTAACTTGGTTCAATTTGCGATAATGTACGCAAAGGCGTATGTTATTGTCTTTCTTTCGAACAATAACTATGGACGAAGAGTATGCTGAGGTGGATGGTTCAATTATCTTCAATTGTATCATCTCATCCAATTCTTTCTCGACTTGTGCTTGGAAATGAATAGGAATAGGATATGGTCTTACTCTGATCGGAGTATGATCAGTAAGTATAATATCATGCTCAATGACATTTGTGTGTCAAGGAATGTCGGTAAGGACATCCTGAAATGCTTGTAGCGTAGAAGATATTTGTCGTTGTTCCTCAAAAGACAAATTAGAAGAAACAGTAACGTTTCTGCATGATTCCGTAGAAGTAAGTGGAATCACAGGAAGAGGTAGATTGACATCCGAAAAAGAAGTTTCCTCATCCTGTATAACTCACAGCGATGAGATATGACCTTGTTGGACTGGAGAGTCGTCCGTTGCCTGGAAAATAGGCTGCAAATAGTCTGGTCGCTCATGATATTCCGTAAGCATATTTATATGGAAGGTTTTATGCCTTCCATCAATATCGACAACATAGTCGACATAGGAAATCTTCGAGCCTATTGCATATGGACCTTTCCATGTAATAAGAAGTCTGTTCTCTCTGGAAGGGAGTAAAACAAACGCTTTGTCTCCAGGACAAACTTGACGTAGGCGTCTCTTCTTATTAGCAAATTGTCTTGCCTTTTCCTTAGCAAATTCGGATGATGAAGTTGCTAGCTTGCATGCTTCCATAATTTTTTTTCTGAGAGTAATGACATACTCATATGAAGATTGTGTGTCATTTTCGATATTATTAGCAGTTATAAGATCATGAAGCAAAGACATAGGACCGCGCGGTCGCGCGCCAAAGACAAGTTCAAAGGAGAAAATCCTGTGTGTTTGTTGGGGACCTCCCTATAGGCAAAGAGAGCCGCGGGTAGGACTCTGTCCCAATCCTGAGGATGATCCTCAGTGATCTTCCCCAGTAAGTTCTTGAGTGTTCTATTAAGACGCTCAACTAACCCATTAGACATTGGGTGATAAATACTACTCAAAGATCTTTTAATGTGCAGAGTAGACAATACCTGCGACATTGTCTCTGATATCAATTGTGTGCCATGGTCCGACAATATTTCCCCAGGAAAACCTAAACGAAAAAATATAAGCCAAAGAGCGTCTGCGATATCAGCAGTGGAAATGCTCTTAAGAGGAATAGCCTCTGGCCAACGCGTGCACATATCAACGCACGTAAGGATAAATTGATGTCATCTGGCCGATTTAGTCTTAAAAGGGCAAATGATATCTATGGCCATTTTCTGAAACGGCCGAATAGGAATGTCTGCCGCCTGAATAGGCGCAGTATGCCATGGACCTCTAGATTTGACCTCTTGACATATTTTGCAAGACCGGCAATACATTCGTATGTCTTTATTGACAAATGGCCACAAGAAAGACCCCAGAACTCTCGACTTAGTTCGGGAAAAACCCATGTGTCCAGCACACTGAGAATCGTGTGCATGTTGAAGAATTAAAGCTCTCATACTTTTGGGTACGAGAATTTGAGAATGCATAGTCGCATCTGAGTGTTGTTCCATACGCACTAGTATACCATTCTTCATAGTGATATATGATTTCCGATTCGTATTCTGATTCGGATTACCGTTTTTAGCGAGAAGAAAGAATTTCTTTAAAGACGGGTCTTTTTCTTGTAGTATCACAAACGAGTCATGCGAAATCTCCAAGTGATCATCTTGGCTACGTACTTCATTAACTTCAGTAGATGAGGCTTGATGAATAAGAGCTTGTGCTCTTGTTACCATTGCATTGGCTGTTTGCATATTCCGCTCTTCCCAGACGGCAATTTGCTGCGGGGTGCATTCCTTAACCCCGTGAATACGCCCGATTATAAGATCCGCAATAGGATTAGGTAGAAGACACGCGTGGACATCTCCCGTAAAGAAAGGAGTAGGAATGTGAATAATAGCAGTCGAGTAATTTTCTACTGTGCCACCAAACGTTACACATTTAACTATTTTTCCCGTGGCACAGCGAGGATCTATAAGCGATTGCTTAACCCCAATAGTAGTGCACCCAGAATCAAATAGCACTGAGACTGGGTTACTATCCACGAGACCGTTATGCAAGATAAGCGATCCTCTCCCGTCATGCGCAATTGCAGCAGGGAGAGCGGGAAGAGGGTGACCACAACTTAAAGTAGTTACCGTGGTCGGTTCAAATAATGTTGAGCACTGGGTGCATTTAGATGCTCTCCCAAAGTCAAAAGCAGCACAAGTGACAGCATTAGAAATTTTATTATCGTTCACTTGATTATTGGCACCCTGAGGATCTTGTTGTACAGAGTTTCCCTGGTAATATGATCTCTTTTTCTTGTATTGAGATCTACCACGATTATTATTCTCTCTGAAATTATCATAGTTTGATCTACCTTGACCACCGCTCTGGTACGAATCCCAGGTTCGATAATCACTATTGTCATTACCCCATTGATTATAGTGTTTACCTCTTTGGTTTCGATGCCCTCGCGAAGGATAGCCTTGAAAGTGTCTATAGTGACTACCTCTCCGAAAATTCCCATAATTATTGGACCTGAAATAAGAGGACTATCTGATCGCCTCCAGTTCTTTGAAGAAGACCCATTATATGATGGGTTACCCTGATTCTGATCATAATTACGATTGCTCTTCTTATTGAAGTTGTGTTGAGCACCTTGGAATTTATTCATAAAGTTAGGGCCATATGGTGCTGCAGAAGCAACCGTCAATTCGTCTTTCACCTTAGCATTGCTAACAGTAGCATGGGGATGTGCAGTGACGTACTGGCAACAGTATTCTTCCATGTCTTTTATGTCCTTAGGTTTACTCTCATGAATAAAAGCAAGGAAAGACTCATTGGCAGATGACATAACTTTATCTCGAAGTAATAATTCCATAAGGGCTTCATATGTTTTTTCTGTTTTAGACAGCTCAATCCAACGTGTGAATGTAAGACGAATCTTAGTAATAAAGTCAGAGAACTCTACTCCAGTTTCTGGTAGCATTGTCTTAAAACGAAGACGATAATCTTCTTCTTTTAATTGATATCTTTTAAGTAATGTTGCCCTGACAACATCATAATTAGTTCTATCAGTTTCCTCTACTGCCATTACAGTACTTAATGGTTCACCTGAAAGTAACTCCATCAGTTGTCCGACATATTGTTCCTTATCTACCTTATGCGTTTCGCATGTTAATTGAAATCTCTCAAGGTAGAAGGTTATTTCGTCATTAAGAGGGTTGAAAGGAGGTAATTTAACCTTATAAGTATTCTCCTTTATCTTACCCAAAGTTGATTGAAGAGCACTCATATTCATCACCTTTAATTTCTCCAACTCCAAAGCTAATAGCTTTTCCTCATGTTCCATTTGTGCTTTCCTTTCCTCAGCAGCAGCTTGAAGTTTTCTCTCCTCAGCAGCAGCTTGAAATTTTCTCTTCTCAGCAGCAGCTTGAAATTTTCTCTCCTCAGCAGCAGCTTGAAGTTTTCTCTCCTCAGCAGCAGCTTCTCTGTCTAATCTTTTATTTTCAGCTTCAGCAGCAGCTTCTCTGTCTAATCTTATATTTTCAGCTTCAGCAGCAGCTTGAAGTTTTCTCTCCTCAGCAGCAGCTTAAAGTTTTCTCTTTTCACCTTCTCTTTGTTGCTGTATTCTTCCTTCTTCAGCTTCTCTGTCCAACTGCATTTGCATCCTTTTTTCTTCAGCCTTCTGTGCCTTGGCATATTGAGCAAGTGCAAACTCTTCCAATTTCTCACCAGTTTTGCCAAGGGATTTCCCTTGCTCAATAAAGACATCTAATGTAGACATTCTGTCTAATAATATGAGATCAGACATGAAAAATTGAATAGATTACCGTATCCCAACCTCAATGGGAGACAAGTCTGTAATACTTGACTTGTATACTCACTTCACTTTATCTATCCCAATCTCCGTGGGAGACAAGTCTTTTAATCAAAAACTTGTATAATCACCTAGTTTCTTTATAATAATATGATCATAAATAACCTCTATCTGAAAAGTGCATCATATTAACAATAATAGTTCATGACCAAGTATATATATATAGACTGTGTATGATAAACATGTATACGATAACAATACAAAGACAAGAATATAGAACAACCGAAAACGTTCGCAGAAGTCAAATGATAAATAAAGCTTAACTAAATCTAATGTTGTAAAAAATTACAATGATAACTGCGAAACATCAACACAAATGACAACACTGTTATAAACAAAAAGGTGTATAAAAATAAATGAAAGGAAGGAAGAGGGTAGACAATTACAAACAAAACAAATCAAAAATCAAAGAATGGAAAAAATAACGAAAACGACACTAACACATCACGTCACAGCTAAGAAAAAAAAATGAAAAGTTGCAACACACGTCGCTCGCAATTTCCGCTGCGGGAAATATGCACAGTCCCTACAGAAAACGCTCTCAATAGAACCTCTGTCACGTGGTATATTCTAAAGGAGTCACCTTCCCAACCAACCCGCAAAACATACACACTAACACAATATGTAAACAAAGAACATGTGATATGTGAATACACAATAAAGAATGTGTGTAGAGGAAGGCTCAGTTGAACATAAATAAAGGCACAGTTTACTACACAAACGGGCCACTTATCTTAAGCACAATCCTCGAACACCCGCAAAGATGCAGTACAATGCGGTACAGTTGTAAACAACAATGGAAGATGATTCACCGTTGAAGGTCACCGTAACTTGACAACAGATAGTGGTCTCCAAAGTGTAGAATGTAAACAACAGTTTGACCTACTGAGCTTTAACGTAAACAACGTGACTTGACAATATATGTCCATTGGCGACTGTCAAAATGTAGAAAGATATTTATCTCCGTCGTACAGCGTAAATAACGTTCCTAAGAAGCTGTGGTCCATTAAGCAGTATAAAGCGTTGACCTGCTTAGCACTATTCGCTGCGTATCTGTCACTCCACATTGTTATGTAGAAACCCACGAATCTGGTCCACCAGATGTAACCTACTGTTTTGCCGACTGTTTATTACCAAATGTTAAAGTCTGTTTGCTAGTGTGAAATCTGGTATTTGTACCGATTTGATGTGTCGCTGAGTGGGTGTGTCATTTATCATCTGGACAGTGTAATGTTGAGTGTATCTAGGTCAACCGCGTGAGGCACAGCCAAGGTGTAATGCAGACACTCACACATAACAGCATACTTGGTTCTCAGGTGTGTAGAACAAGTAGTAAGATTTTGTAGTGAGTAATGGTGTGTGTAATCAGCAGATCGAGGACACGAAGTCGTATAGGCTCTTATTTAGGGACACACAAACTCACTCCACCACACGTAAAAGTCACAGATGTGGTTAATGCAGATGACTTTCTCTTCAACATTTATTACAGCAATAGTACGTTGACGGACAACACAGTCAGTAGAACAAGGAACATGGACATTTCATGTGTAGTAGTGCATATAACCATCGAACATAATCAACCCTGCATAGCTCGTATGTATGATGCTAGTAACGTCGGCTTGATAATATACATTTTCATACTGTAGCTCAGAGCCCCTAACTAAACGCGTCAGGTAGTCTTGTGACAAATATAGTTGCTTAATATCGAAGTCTGTGAACTTGTTGATAAAGTCAAGACTTCATCTGGCTTCTCGCGCCAGACACTTCTTCTTCTGCTCAAAGATATAGGCCGTAATGTCGGGCCTCATAATGATTGATGAACAACTGTGTATTTTCATAGGTAGGCAATATCCTCCATACCGAAACATACCGCCATAATGCGGGTTTCATATAAATATACGTTCATTGCGCTTCTATAAAGTAATTCGACGAATAGACTTAGTTAGCTACGTCAAACACACATAATGGACTCTGGATCTCAAGAACTGTGAGCGCTACTCAGAGGTTCATACTATAAGTAAATACATTAAGGGGCTGCTGTAAAACTGGTAAGGAATACAAGTTTATAAACTAATAAAACAGTATTGAATCAGTTTTACAAATAACAGTTCACATGAGACAAGGGACGTTTCGGGGTTTACCCTTCGTCAGCCACAAAAAAGTGACAAAGACAAAAATTACATATAGGTACTACAAAACTATACGATGATGAGAAATATACAACAAAAGGGTGATACAAGCAGATGGAAAAAGTAAACAACAACAGTGATGAGAGAAAAAAAGAACAATAACAATGCAAGAAAACCGTAAAATCTAAAAGAAATACTGAAACAAGAAAGTAAATAATCAACGAAACGAAAAAAAAGAAGAATAAACAGAACTGTGGAACTAGTAAAATAAAGCTTAGCTCGATCCAATGAATCAGTGCAAGAAAGCGATAGTCTCTTGTCACAGAAATCACAAGGAAGTGACGTACGATAGCGACAAAACAAGAGATATAAAAAGATACGAAACGAACCAATTCAAAAACATAAGAAGATAGATCTAAATGACAACGAATAAAGAATGAAAAAGAGAAAAGCTACCAGAATTTATGCAAAATGATGTTGTATATTTAAACCATCGGGAGCTAGAACGTCCATTTTAAAAATAAAGCGATTCTCCAACGAAAAGCGAGTCTTGTCATTACCGGCACATGCACGGAGGGCAGTGACATGTATATCGGAATTACCTGAATGGTCAGGCCTATTGAAACGAAGGGCCACCGGTAAATGTTTGTCATGATAGATGTCATTCAAGTGCTCACGAAACCTGTCTGCCAAACGCCTACCTGTTTCACCAATATAGGTCATGCAGATGATGGCATAAATCATGGTTTCTGAATTCGCACGTAAAAGACTCTCTAATGATAAATTTTCCTTTCGGAAAAGTGACTGTCTGAGTTTGGAGTACAAACGGACAGGTCTTGCATATCCGGCGTTGGCACGGTTTAGTACCAAAGTAAGATGAGCTAGAATGTCGCAAGCGACTGTGTACAAGAATATCCCTAAAATTCCTATCCCTACGATAAGCTACCAAAGGTGTATCACGAAACAACTCTTTGGTATCAGGATCAGAGTTGAGAATAGGCAGATGTCGAAACAGAATTCTCTTTACCGCCAGACAGTGAGGATGGAAAGTTAGAACCAGTTTGAGTCTGTCAGATTGGACAGAAGGTTTAGTAGTGAGTGCCGTCTGACGAGTGACGCGTGTGATACGATTAAGGGCATCAGATAACACATTTTCTGGATAAAGACGTCGGCGAAAGAACTCAAGAATCTCTTGAGCTCGCTGATGAAAATCATCGTCATCGTGACATAATCGACGCAATCGAAGAAGTTGAGAAAAGGGAATGGAAATTTTACAACTAAGAGGATGCGATGAAGTATAAAGAAGGAAACCATGAGCGTCCATAGCCTTATAATAGACAGACGTTTTAAGACCAGTAGGGCTTATAGTCACAGTGCTGTCAAGGAAGTTCACTGAGGTCGTAGACATTTCAGAAGTGAATTTGATGGCAGGATTGAAATTACCAACATAGTCAATAAATCGACGGAGGTCTACCTCAGACATGTCAGTAATGCCAATACCATCATCAATGTAGCGGCGGTAAAACTCGGGTATTGGCCCATCATAATTTTGAAAGACCAAATATTCAAAGTGGCCCATAAAAAGGCAAGCGTAACTAGGGCCCATCTTAGTACCCATAGCAACGCCACTGATTTGGTTGAAGAATTGGCCATTAAACTCAAAAGAGTTGAGATTAAGAACCAACTCAGCAAGGCGAAGAAGCGGACCTGTACTTATAGTAAGATCAGTACTCTGGTCGAGAAAACATTGGAGTGCCTTGAGACCATCAGCATGTGGAATAGAAGTATAAAGGGAACAAACATCTAGAAGGAAAAGACGGTAAGTACGATCAGGCGTGAATCTGATAGAATCAAAGGTAGTGATAGCATGAGTAGTGTCTTTTAAATAATAAGGCAGATTGGCGATCAAAGGCTGGAAAATACTATCAAGGAATTCAGAAATACGTTCAGTCGGACAAGAGCAGGCTGAAACAATAGGCCTACCAGGGTTAGCAATTTTATGCACCTTACGAAGAATGTAGAAGGAAGGCTTACAAAGACTACTATCAAAAATATGGAGAGATAAAGCTCCAGAAGGGAGACGATCATCATGGACAAGGCCCCGGATAGTCTCATAAACAGTAAGATTATTCCGGACTGTAGCATCACCAGAACAAGGTGAGTAAAAGGTGGTGTTACCTAGCTGTGTAACTCCTTCGTGAATTCTTCAACCAAATCAGTGGCGTTGCTATGGGTACTAAGATGGGCCCTAGTTACTCTTGCCTTTTTATGGGCCACTTTGAATATTTGGTCTTTCAAAATTATGATGGGCCAATACCCGAGTTTTACCGCCGCTACATTGATGATGGTATTGGCATTACTGACATGTCTGAGGTAGACCTCCGTCGATTTATTGACTATGTTGGTAATTTCAATCCTGCCATCAAATTCACTTCTGAAATTTCTACGACCTCAGTGAACTTCCTTGACATCACTGTGACTATTTGCCCTACTGGTCTTAAAACGTCTGTCTATTATAAGGCTACGGACGCTCATGGTTTCCTTCTTTATACTTCATCGCCTCCTCTTAGTTGTAAAAATTCCATTCCCTTTTCTCAACTTCTTCGCTTGCGTCGGTTATGTCACGATGACGATGATTTTCATCAGCGAGCTCAGGAGATCCTTGAGTTCTTTCGCCGACGTCTTTATCCAGAACATGTGTTATCTGATGCCCTTAATCGTATCACACGCGTCACTCGTTAGACGGCACTCACTACTAAACCTTCTGTCCAATCTGACAGACTCAAACTGGTTCTAACTTTCCATCCTCACTATCTGGCGGTAAAGAGAATTCTGTTTCGACATCTGCTTATTCTCAACTCTGATCCTGATACCAAAGAGTTGTTTCGTAATACACCTTTGGTAGGTTATCATAGGGATAGGGATTTTAGGGATATTCTTGTACACAGTCGCTTGCGACATTCTAGCTCATCTTACTTTGGTACTAAACAGTGCCAACGCCGGATATGCAAGACCTGTCCGTTTGTACTCCAAACTCAGACAGTCACTTTTCCGGAAGGAAAATTTATCATTAGAGAGTCTTTTACGTGCGAATCCAGAAACCTGATTTATGCCATCATCTGCAAGTGGTGTGGCATGACCTATATTGGTGAAACAGGTAGGCGTTTGGCAGACAGGTTTCGTGAGCACTTGAATGACATCTATCATGACAAACATTTAACGGTCGCCCTTCATTTCAATAGGCCTGACCATTCAGGTAATTCCGATATACATGTCACTGCCCTCCGTTCATGTGCCGGTAATGACAAGACTCGCTTTTCGTTTGAGAATCGCCTTATTTTTAAAATGGGCGTTCTAGCTCCCGATGGTTTAAATATACATCATCATTTTGCATAAATTCTGGTATCTTTTCTCTTTTTCATTCTTTATTCGTTGTCTTTTAGATCTATCTTCTTATGTTTTTGCTTTGGTTCGTTTCGTATCTTTTTATATCTCTTGTTTTGTCGCTATCGTACGTCACTTTCTTGTGATTTCTGTGACAAGAGACTACCGCTTTCTTCCACAGATTCATTGGATCGAGCTAAGCTTTATTTTACTAGTTCCACAGTTCTGTTTATTCTTCTTTTTTTTCGTTTCGTTGATTATTTACTTTCTTGTTTCAGTATTTCTTTTAGATTTTACGGTTTTCTTGTATTGTTATTGTTCTTTTTTTCTCTCATCACTGTTGTTGTTTACTTTTTCCATCTGCTTGTATCACCCTTTTGTTGTATATTTCTCATCATCGTATAGTTTTGTAGTACCTATGTGTAATTTTTGTCTTTGTCACTTGTTTGTGGCTGACGAAGGGTAAAACCCGAAACGTCCCTTGTCTCATGTAAACTGTTATTTGTAAAACTGATTCAATACCGTTTTATTAGTTTATAAACAGGTTCATACTAAACGTTCTGCAATCTTGGCATAATAATACAGTTTATTTTACCTTGGACAGAATCCGAGAAATACACAAATAACCACTGTCGTCATTCTAGACGAACAGAATAACTCTGGGGAGAATCACTAAGATCACAGTTATACTGAAGACTCTCTTTCCCTCAGTTAATGCAGAGAAGAACAACGGACATCTTGTCCGGTCAGAAAACAGCTCATCACTCTCAGACGGAAGCCTTATCGGTTCGCGCTAAAAACTAGCGCATGCGTAGACAGAACAGATTTGAGAACAGTTAACCGGCCCGTCTTTAGACAGATCAACCACAAAGAATAAACACAGGGAAGATAACCCCAACTCAACCTGTCCCAGAGAGTTAACGTACAGTTCTCTACCTTCGATCGTCAAAAGTATTAAATAGATTTACGTCTTATGAAACGTCAAAAACGACAGCAACAGCACGTCAATTTTATTTTGCTTCAAATGTCCAACACAACAAGTATTTTTCCCAACCATAGCCTTGCAACAATCGGTACACAGAGCAGACAATTTTTCAAACCCACCATATTCTTCCATAGCATTTTGAACTGCAGAAAATATGTTATACCTTTTACTTGTACCATGCAAAGAGCAAACTTTCAGTAATTCTTCAGAAACAGTAAAGTTTTCCTGGATCACTTTAACAAAAATAAGAAGCTGGCTAGTGTCTGTGATGTCTGTACTTTCATCAATCGCCAGTGAAAAGAATGGACAATTTTCAATTAAAGATTTCAAGTTCTGGAACAAATGCAAACTGATATCTTTTGTTCTCCTAGCTAAGGTTTGTTTTGAAAGAAGTACATTTTGAAATTCTTTTACTACTTTTTCTTCATTGAACGCTTCTGGCATTTGAACTGCACACTTTTTCATACACTCCCCATCAGTAAACGGTTTTTTTGCTTTTGCAAGCTCATAACTAATCACATAGGACGCCATGAGCGATGATTCCCGAATCTGATTTACATGACTAATGTGGTGGATTTGATGTTATGAAATGTTGTTGTTATGTACTCTTAGTGTACTGAATGAGGTCAGCTGTGAAGGTCATCATCATCATGTGACATATTCTTTCCAGAACGTTGTCTCCATTACAGCTGCTCTGAACGCATCACGATTCTGGGCAAGTCGACCTGCATCAGCCAAAGACAAGTTCAGACTCTCTGTGATGTCCTGGTTCCACCGTCGTCTAGGTCGACCCCTTCCCCTTTTTCCAGGGACCATGCCTTCCATCACTGTTTTTTCCAGACTATTATGTCTTTTTATATGACCGAAAAATTTCAGCTTCCTTATTGCGATGGTATTTAGGAGCCAATGTTCCTGTACGTTTAGTGAGTGCAGTACTTCTCTGTTGGTCTTTTTTTCTGTCCAGGGTATTCTCAACATCCTTCTGTAGCATTTCATTTCGAATGATGTAATCTTTTTTGCAACTGTTTTATTGAGTGTCCAAGTCTCGCAGCCGTATGTTGCTACTGGGAATATACATGCTCTGATCAGTTGTAACTTTGTTTCTTTGCTTGTGCCTTGCCATAGGTTTTTCATCTGTATTAGCTTATGTGAAGCAATTGCAAGTCTTCTTTTAATTTCTACTGCACAGTCGCCAGAGCTGTTAATGATTGATCCTAAGTATTCGAATTCATTGACACTTTCCAGTTCTTCGTTATCAATTTCAATTTCTGGTTTGGTCTTTACTTTGTCTGTTGTCAATACTTTGGTCTTCTTGGTGTTTAGGTATAGATTCTGGGCCTCGCTGTGTTTTTTGGTGGACAGAAGTAATTGTTCAAGTCCTTTTGGGTTGGTCGATAGGAGAACTGTGTCGTCAGCATATCTGATTTCCGGGATCTGGTACCCGCCGATGTTAAATGAGTCAAACTCTGTGTGTGTTCTTGGTCATCTCTTACGTTTCTCATGATATTCTCGGCATAAATGTTAAACAGGTAAGGGGAAAGGGTACAGCCTTGTCTTACTCCTTTCTGTACTTCAAACCATTCTGATGTTTCCCCCTCTATTCTTACGGCTGCCTGTTGTTCTTGGTACAGCAGTGCGATGAGTTGTATAAGGTGGTTTGGAAATCCCATATTTTTCATAATAGCCCATAACTGCTGATGTTGTACACAATCGAAAGCTTTGGTGTAATCAATGAAACAAGTATGTAGGTCAACGTTGAATTCTCTACACTTTTCTATGATGATCCTCATGTTGAATATATGATCTCTAGTGCCTCTACCTGGTCGAAAACCCGCCTGTACTTCATTTATTTCTGTTTCTAGCTTTTGTTGCATCCTTTTCATTATGATTTGTAAAAGTATTTTGCTGGCATGGCTTATAAGAGCTATAGTTCTGTAGTTTGTGCACAGTTTCAGGTTGCCCTTTTTTGGCAAGGGTATGTAAATTGATCGTTTCCATTCCTTGGGCCAAATTCCGCTTTGCCAGATCTTGCAGCATAATGCATGGTATATACGAGCGCTGCCTTCTCCTCCTGCCTGTATCATTTCAGCTGTTATTTCATCACAACCAGGAGATTTTCCACTTTTTAAGTGTTTGATTGCATTCCGGACTTCCTCTATGGTAGGTTCTGGTTCACGTTCCGCTTCATTCATGACGTTGTTATCTGCCGCTTTGTTTATTTCCGTATACATTTCTTGACAGTACTCCTTCCATCTGTTCAGAATATCTTTACGTTCTGTTAGAGTGTCGCCTTTCTTGTCGTTTATTGCTCGGGGTGATGATTTAAAGTTGCTGTTTTTCAATGTTCTTACTTCAGAAAACATATTCTTACTCAATCCCTGTTCGCGCATTTCCTCTATTTTCCTGCAGGTGTCGTTTATGTATTGTTGTTTGTCTTGTCTGACTCGTTTTTTAATCTGCTTTGTGTATTCCTTGTACAACTCCTGATTTTCTGTATCTTTTTTGGACTTCATTTTTCTTCTCTCTACCACCAACTTCAGTGTTTCGTCTGAGATGTATTCTCGTCTCTTTATACTTCTTTTAGGAATTAACCTCTGTGCATTTGTAATATATACATCTCTGATGTTATTAGCAAGTTCATCTGGTGTCATTTCCTCCTGTACTGCCATAAGAATGTCAAATTTGTTCTGAATATCGACACTGTACTCTTCTGGTATGGCGCTTGTGTCATAACGTATTACTTTGTCGCTTGTAACGACTTTTTTCAATTTGATCTTGAAGTTTGCAGCAAGAAGTTCATGGTCGGAGTCACAGTCTGCTCCTGGGAACGTCTTGATGGATGAGATACAAGATCGCCACCTTTGTTGTATTAAGATATAATCTATTTGGTTCTTGCTTTTTCCGTCCGGTGACGTCCATGTATATAGTCTTCTAGGGTGATGCATAAAAAGAGTATTCGTGATGACTAGGTTGTTTTCTAGGCAGAATATTGTCAAGCGTTCTCCTCTCTCATTTCTCTGGCCCAATCCATAACTTCCTTTCACTCTTTTTTCATGTTCTAATCTTTCGTTTCCAACTTTGGCATTAAAATCTCTCATTATTATCCTAATATCTTGCTTATTTGCTTTCTCTAATGCATTTTACAGTTCATTGTAAAAATCTTCAATTTCCTGTTCTTCAGCAGCTGCTGTTGGCGCATATGTTTGTATAATTGTGATGTTCTTTCTTTTTCCTTTCAGTCTGATTGTGACAATGCGGTCATTTATGGGATTATATCCTAATAGGGAGGCAGCTGTCCTTTTAGACAGGTAGAAGCCGACGCCGCTCTGACCTCCTCTCTCTTTGCCTGAGTATATGAATGTTCCTCCTGATGGAATCGAAAAGTGTCCCTGGCCCGAACATCTGTGCCTGTGAAGGTTCCTGAATATAATAAATATTATGTTAAGTTACAGGGTACCTTTCTGCTACCACCTTTATGATCTCACTCAGACTTATTCTTTGACTAAAATGTATGATGATGATGACTACGTTTGGTGTCTAGGGTTATGTAAAAGTAGTGTAATGTTGCATTAACCAACTAAACATATACACAAGTATTTTATTATCCACACAACACAACAGTACTACAACAATCACATACACACTATACTTTAAAAGACTATCTTAAGTAAGTCAGTGGTTGAATTTTGTGTAACGTTAATAATTTTTTTTCAATTTATTATTCTGATTCTATTTTGTTTGAATCAGGATTGACAATCAAAATTGAAATCGATGGAATTATTTACATATTCAATTTATACAATGGATCTTCTGTCCATAATACAAGTATTAATATAATCAAAGTGTGTAGCTGTAGTTTTCTAAATAGGATAATACTGGTATATGTAAAATGGTAGGTTGTTGATTATCATCACTCCCTATCGTTCATTTTATTTTCATGTATCACAGGTGGAATTCTTTTATTTGATAATGTCAGTTTTATTTCTAATAACTGAGGTTCATAGAGGTTGAGACCCTCGGTGCCAGAACGGGCACTTAACTTCGAATGAGAACCCTGGTAAGTCTTGTCCTAGGCTCGATGGACCATCTGTTTCACTTCATAAAAGACAATGGCCTCCAGTACGTGCCCGAATTATGCAACAAAGTCAGGAATCAATCAGTTCCCACGAGCCTGGTTTTATGAGACTGTCAGGGCCACAAAACCTCACAATTTCAATGAATATTACACACAAACACCGATGACTGGCAGATCTGGCCCAAGTTATCACTGCCCTGTCCAGAAGTTTATAATATTTGTATTTAGAATTACACTTCTGTTCTCATCGTCTCGCGGCAAGATTTGTTAAAGAAATGGCGTCCTAGCCTAACACTTTTTCCTCAATATAAACTAAGCTGGCCAATAGAAGCAGACGACTATGAATTTTAAATCGAACTTTAAAAAAACTATTCCCAAAATACTACGTTTACTACTACACGTATATTTTTAGTGTTAGGTTAACCAATCCCCTCTCGCCTTCCTTTAAACTACAGCCAATCAAAATCTTGGAACCTTTTAGTTCTATTTACCAAAAGCTTTTTTCAAAATATGACATGAAAAAATTAAGCAGGCTTGATTTTTTTTTCTCGTCAGTCCGTCTTATCATACATAATATTATTGCCATTATTTTGGTTACTTTTTGTACTAGTGGGTAACTGACACCATATTATTGCTCAGGACATCATAAGGCATCCGAATATATAATTTTTATGGCCCTATGTATTATGGTTCATAATTCCATATTTTTTCTATGTTAGTCTTCAAATCTAGAAACTACCACCTGTTCCATTCTTTTTCTAACTATTTTCAACCTAAATACGAGAATCTTCCGTAGTACGTTAGAATTACGTCATTCCTTATAAGAGCTAAAGTTGTTTACATGACCAATTGACGAACATTTTTTAGTTTTGTATCGTAATTTGAAAAGTGCCCAAGGCTATGTTGCTTGAGTTGGCTTTTGTGAAATCAACGCGAGACGGCGTTCTCTAGGTTCTGTCTTTCCATCCCTCCCTTCTTTTATTCTTTTATTCTTTCACTCTCGTCTTGGCAATTCGACTTGACCTTGCAAAAGTGTTACATTTAATGTCAAGGACGAATTTTTCGAAAAGACATTATCTTTCATTCGGCTATTAGGTTTATCAAAATCGAGATGCGGGCGGGCGTAGGAGAATACTAAGCTCGACTCAATTTTTATTTTCTATCTTATTTTTGACTTTATGCTCTACAATATTATCTAATTTAACTATTGTATTGAGAATATCGTGACATATCTCCCCACTTTTGAACAGGCTACATGATGTCAATTCAGAATTCGAAATACACATAGATAAATTTAAATCATTATGCCTGGTAACTACTCTGATTTTCATCGTATGGGTGTCTACTTAAAAAGTCTGCACCTACGTTTTCCGACCCGGGGATATATTCTATGATAAATTGGTATGGCTGTAAGAGCAAAGACCAACGTAATAATCTAGCATTTTCATGTCTTGCTTGCGACAGAAATACAAGTGGTTTATGATCTGTTTGAATCCTAAATGATCTACCATAGAGATAGATTTGGAACTTTTTTATCGCCCATATCAAATCCAGACATTCCTTTTCAATAGTTGAATATTTTTGTTCCGCTGTGTTCAGCTTACGGCTAGCATAAGCAACTGGGGTTAATTCCCCATCAAGGGAATTGGATCTTTGTAATAGGGCTGCCCCTAATCCGACGTTACTCGCGTCCGTTCTCACAACAAACTCTTGACTCAAGTCGGGCAATTTCAATATGGGCTTGCCTGTGAGTTTTTCTTTTAACTCTTGGTAGGCCGATTCACACTGCGCGGACCAAGTAATTCTATCAGGATTTCCTTTGCGCGTTAAATATGTCAGTGGTGCACATATCGAGTTAAAATTTTTAATATATTTCTGGTAAAAACCACACAACAAGACAAAAGATCTCACATCTTTTTTTGTTTGTGGATTCGGAGCTTTCTTCAATTTCTCCAAGTTCTTGGGGTCAGTGGTCATGCTTCCCTGAGATACTGTGTGTCCCAAGAATTCCAACTCTTTACATCCAATACAACATTTGGTCGGTCTAGCCGTCAAGTTTGCCTCCCTGAGTCTATCCAACAACATATTCAGAGAGTTAATGTGTTCCTCAAATGTTTCTTTAGCAATGAGAATATCATCCATGAAATTGGTGATACATGGATTATTCAGGGGATCCAACAATTTTCGCATCATTCTAGAGAACACACTCGGAGCATTTTTCAACCCAAAAGGCAACATGTTGAATTCATTATGTCCATCCGAGGTGCTAAAGGCTAAATACGGTCTATCCTCCGGTTTTACTGGAATCTGATAATAGCCTTTGCTCAGATCCACCTTAGAGAAATATTTATCTTTGTTCAGCCTAGCAAACAGCTGATTTGTATCAGGTAATGGATCCACCTGACCTTCTGTGACAGCATTCAGTTTCTTGTAATCTATGCACAGTCTGTGTTCCCCAGAGGGTTTTCCCAACAGAACTACACTAGAACTGTACAGGGAATCACTGTGTGAAATAATTCCTTCTTTCAACAAATACTCTATCTCTTCCTTCAAAGCTGTCTCCTTTGCAAACGGGATCGTATAGGCTATAATACAGATTGGTTTTGGGTCTACAAGTTTCATATCATATTCCAATAAATTCGTATGCCCCGGTTTGTCCGTTAACACATCTGCATGATCATCCAAAACCTTTTGAACTCTCTCCCTCTGATTTGTCGTTAAGTGTTTACTGATTTTTACCTGTGCGGCTGTCTCACAGGGATGTAGCGGATATTCGTGAGAGGTGAGTGGTTCGTTTTTCATTCCCGTTGCGATGGACAAGGTTAGTAAGTGTGTCTCGTCCTGATTTTCTCTTTCCAGATATTTTTTCAGGAGAATCACATGATAGATTTTCTCTTTCCCTTTTTTTATCTATCTTATAATTTGTTCTAGGCACCTTTTCTACAACTGTATATGGACCTTGCCATCCAATCTGCAACTTATTACTACTGTCTGGTAATAGAAGGAGGACCTTCTCTCCCACAGCTAAATCTCTATCCTTCGCCTTCTTATTATAATAGGCAGCATGTTTTTTCCTGGCTTGTCTCAAGTTATCATTAGCAAGTTTCCAGCCAGTTTTAAGACGAGTGGTCAGCTCGTTCACATATTGATATGATGAGGTGATATTTTCTTCTGCCTTATCATCAGTCCACGTCCTTAACAAGGCTTCCAATGGACCTTTTATTGGCCTCCCGAATAACAGGGTTGCCGGTGCCATACCGGTTGAACTATGGGGTACCTCCCGATAAGCAAACAGGGCGGCGTGAAGGTACTGGTCCCATGTATCTGGTTTTTCATGTGCCACCTTTCTCAGGATCGCAATGAGTGTCCCGTTAAATCTTTCCACTTGGCCATTTCCTTGTGGATGGTACGGGCTACAATGAAAGTGTTTGGCTTGAAAGATCCTGAAAACTTCTTCCGTTAGTTACCCATTGAACTGTGAGCCATTATCAGTCAATATTTGGTTGGGAAAGCCTAACCTGGTGAAGATTGTGGGTAATGCCTCTGCCACATGCTTCGAATCGATTGACGACAGGGCTACCGTCTCTCCCCACATTGAGCAAGTGTCCACCAGAGTCAGAATATAACTGTTCCTCCTCTTGGTCCGAGTGAGAGGTCCCACTAAATTCCACGGCAACTTTCTCAACAGGTGTTCACACTTTGGGCATTTTCCCTAGAGTTGCTGGAGCAGTCCATTGCTTTGGAGCTACCCGTTGGCATTCTGGACAGGATTTTCATATCTCTTTATATCTTCAGTTATCCCTGGCCAGAAGTAATGACAAGCTATACGCTGTCCTGTTGCGCTGATCCCCATATGACCACTGAAGGGAATCGCATGCCCTAGTTCCAACACTTTCTTCCTTTATGACGTGGGAAGGACCAGCTGTCCGTGACCATTGGATCCAATTCCAGCCTTCCTAAATATCAATTTGTTTTTCATATAGAAGTCTCCCTTGCCTGGAGGTGTATGACATTTGGGCAATTTCTTAAAACAAGGCTTGAGGGTCTTATCCTCAGCCTGCGCCTTCCTCATTTCATCTGGATGGGTATTTATTGGATTTTCCTCCTCCTTTCTGGACTGTGATCTGGTCTGCACTATTGCCATGATCACAGGTCTCTTGTGATTCCCCAAGAAGACATATCTACACCCCAATATCAAAGGGTAGATTGGTTCATTTATCATTGCTGCTTTGATGATTCCTTCCACATATCGCGTTTGTACATTTATCCTGGCGATGGGAAGTGACATGGTCGCTACGTCCTTGGTTGCAGCTTGGATCTCCACTGTTTCTGTGGTGTATTGATCTGCTTGCACCAGGTGAGAACTCACAACGGAATCATAATCCAATCCAGTATCATACAAGCAACTTATGGTGACTCCATTACATATTACTTCTTCACACACTGGGGGATGATACGGTTCCTGCTATTTAGTAGGGTTGGCCTTTGCTCCCTTTCTCCCCGTTTTCATTGCAGCAAAGTTAGGAGGTTTCCTAGTACACTTTTCGGTGTTATGGTTGTCCATCTTACACCATCTACAATATAATCTACCTTTATGAAAGGGTTTTCTTTCCTCATATTTTCTGTCATTGAATTGTGGGTTTTTATTCCTATAATCATTTCGTGGCCTATCAAAATGTTGCTTACCTTTGTTTCCCTGATCTTTGTTGTCAAATCTATTAAAGTTTTGTGGAGCCTTACAATTGTGTACCTGTTTCTTTTTTGTGCTAGCTACTTCAGCTTGGGCTGCCTGATACCTCTCAGCGACATTGCGTAACTCACCCAGCCTCTCTGCACCTTGTTCCATAAGAAACTTTCTCAAGTCTGGAGCCATGGACTCTCTCAATTGCTCAATAAGGATCATTTCTTTAAGATCTTGGGTTTTCCCCAGAGCAGTCCATTTCTCCAAGTAGGTCTCTAAACGTGCAGAGAACTGGTGATAGGTCTCACCCGACAGTAGTTTTGCATTCCTAAATTTTTTCCTGTAAAATTCTCCGTTCTTTTCATACCTTAAGAAAAGAGCCTGCTTTAACATGTCATAATTGTCTTGATCATCCCTGCTCATTTTGGCAAAAACTTCATAAGCTGTTCCCCTACGCCCCTGGGATAACTTTAGGCTCCACCTTTCTCTCTCTAAACCATACGTGGTAACCAACAGTTAAAATCTACCCAGAAAACTTTCAATGTCATCGTCTTTCTCAACAAAATGGTCTAAATGAAAACCCATAGCTCAGGTTGTGGCTCCCTGACTAGCAGTGGCATCGGAGGTAAAGGGGCTGGCACCATTTTCAGGAGCATGGCCTTGTAATTCCAACTCCCGTAGTCGTAACTCGTGCTCCCTCTGCAATCTCCTATCTTCGGCTTCCCTATCAGCCTTTTTTTCTTCTCTTTCTCTTTCTGCAGCTAATCTCTTTTCTTCTCTTTCTGTAGCTAATCTCTTTTCTTCTCGTTCTGTAGCTAATTTCTTTTCTTCTCGTTCTGTAGCTAATCTCTTTTCTTCTCTTTCTGCTTCTAATTTCTTCTCTTCAAATTGGAGCTTTTTAATCTCCGCCTCCCTATCCGCCTCAAATGCCCTAGCCTCTTTGTCAGCCTCAATCGGCAACCTCTTAATTTCTTTGTCAGTCTCAATTTGTAACTGTAATTTTCTTTCTTCCGCTAACTTCCTATCTTCCCTTTCAATATACTTGTCACATTCTGAGGTTACGTACTGGACCAGCTCTGGTCCATCCATGCCCATCTCTCTTGCCGTCTGCACAGCAGCAGATCGAAACTTTTCCAGATCAGCCATTCTGTACTATGCAACCTTTTAGAATTTCTAATTAGACAAATTTCTAATTATAACTAAGAATTTCTAATATGACTAAGAACAACCACAGGCACCGATAGCTCAACCACTATTTTAATTCCACAAAGAATACTTTTAATTTTATTTGGCAGGTAATTAAAATTTCCGGGACCTGAGACCCTAATATACTTTATACGAATTTAGAAATCCCGGAATCGAGCTACCCAATATATGTGGTGGATTTGATGTTATGAAATGTTGTTGTTATGTACTCTTAGTGTACTGAATGAGGTCAGCTGTGAAGGTCCCTGAATATAATAAATATTATGTTAAGTTACAGAGCACCTTTCTGCTACCACCTTTATGATCTCACTCAGACTTATTCTTTGACTAAAAAGTATGATGATGATGACTACGTTTGGTGTCTAGGGTTATGTATAAGTAGTGTAATATTGCATTAACCAACTAAACATATACACAAGTATTTTATTATCCACACAACACAACAGTACTACAACAATCACATACACACTACACTTTAAACGACTATCTTAAGTAAGTCAGTGATTGAATTTTGTGCAAGGTTAATAATTTTTTTCAATTTATTATCCTGACTCTATTTTGTTTGAATCAGGATTGACAATCAAAATTGAAATCAATGGAATTATTTACAATATTCAATTTATACAATGGATCTTCTGTCCATACTACAAGTATTAATATAATCAATGTGTGTAGGTGTAGTTTTCTAAATAGGATAATACTGGTATATGTAAAGTGGTAGGTTGTTGATTATCATCTTTCCCTATCGTTCATTTTATTTTCATGTATCACAGGTGGAATTCTTTTATTTGATAATGTCAGTTTTATTTCTAATAACTGAGGTTCATTGAGGTTGAGACTCTCGGTGCCAGAACGAGCACTTAACTTCGAATGAGAACCCTGGTAAGTCTTGTCCTAGGCTCGATGGACCATCTGGTTCACTTCATAAAAGACAATGGCCTCCTTGCAAAAGTGTTACATTTAATCTCAATGCAACAAAGTCGAAAAACAGTATCAGTTCCCATTCGAGCTTTTTGAGTTTTCAGGGCCACAAAATCACAATGCGGGTTCGTGAATAATACACACAAACTCCGATGACTCCCAAAGGAGCATAGGCCTTCAACAAACACTGCCATGTCAGAAGTTTATGTCATTTGCCATCATCTCAATTGCTTTCCATGTTCTCCTCATCATTTTTCACCTCTGTTTCCAACTCTTTCTTAAACTTCTTGGCTTCCTCTGCGAACACTTTTTCTCAATATCCTAAGCTGGCCAAAGAAGACTGACGACTATGTAATGCTAAATCGAACAGGTTTCCTCAGTGTATTCCTATACTACGTTTCGCTACTACTTCGTATCATTTTTTGTAGGTCTAACCACTTGTCCCCTCTAGCCTTCCTTGTAAATACAGTTCCAATCAAAATCTTGGTAACCTTGTTAGTTCCATTTACCAAAAGCTTTTTTCAAAATAGCACCCATTTAAAAGTTGTAGCTTTTTGGCTTGATTTGTTTTTTTTCTCGTCCATGTCCTCTGATCATACATAATAGGACTGATTCACATTTTTTGGTTCTTTTTTTGTATCCTAGTGGGTTCTCTGATACCATATTATTGCTCAGGACATGCAATGAAAGCATCCGAAATATCTTAATTTTGATATCGCTGGTCCCTCCAACTTTGTCTATATTACTGCCAAGATATGTGTATGATTCTACATCTTGTATTTTTTCTATGTTAGTCTTCAAATCTAGAAATTACCACCTGTTCCATTATTTTTGTCTTTTCCCTATTTTCAGACCTAAATACTGTGAATCTTCCGAGTACAATTTGTTATCTGAATTACGTCATTCCTATATAAGAGCTAAAGTGTTTACAAAATCCAGATCATCCAACTGCTTACAGAACATTTTTCCAGTTTTGTATGTGTTTGCCGATGTGCCCAAAGCTATGTTGCTCGCAAGTTGGCTTTTGTGAAATCAACGTCGAGACGGCTGTTCTCCCAAAGGTTCTGTAAGCTTCCTTCGTGAAGAACTCTGCCCTCATGTTTATATCTT
>JAMPIV010018538.1:40000-122500 GCA_024509875.1 Oreohelix idahoensis
GTCTGAGTCTTTTCCTTCGTTTTCCAGCCCCAGACTAGCGGGTTTGGCGTTTAGCAAATTTTCCCGTAATCGCTGGAAGGTGAAGCATTAGTGTTCCTTTTTGATTATCAACTAAAGGTTTCTATGGGATGTCACTGGCACAGGTAAAGTTATGAGAAGGTAGTGGTCTCCTAGATTTTCACCGCTGGTGGTGTAAAACTTCTATAGCGTGATGACAAGACTGAACAGAGAGGTATGGTTTTTCTATTCGGCGGTTTTAATCAAGTAAAAATTACGTGACTGTCAGTGTACATAAATGATATACTCTTTTCCACAAGAGAACAGTAAAATTTAAATATATCGCTCTGGCAATTGTTCTTCTCCAGTTAATCTTTACAGACTATATTGATTTAGTATTTAAATGTTCTTGGGTGGCTTTATCTCATGTAACTTTAGATAGCGAGACCGCACCGGGTCGCCCCAAGATTATATTTAAATGTTAAAAAATTCTGGATGTTGAAGAACCGAGTCTGGAAAACTCTATAATTTTGCTGGGACGCAAAGGTGTATGATCATTCTATGTGAAAAAATAGAAAAACATGAAATCATACACTTAATACTAATCATATTCTGACGCGCGATAATTTTACAGTTAAGACTATTAAATACACTCGCGTATTCAATTATATATATTTAAGAAACTTTCCGCGAGTCTAATGGTTAAAAACACACACATATATATACAGAACTAAACTGTATTAATTTGTTATAATCCCTTAACGGTTTCAAAATTAAATTTAGGCATCTATTATATTGGGAAATTACGTATAGATATCATTTAATTTACAACTGGAAACTTTTGAGATGGGTGTATTTAATAGGTTTAAATTAACACAAAATCCAGTGAAATAAAATGAAAGGACCAGGCCACTGATCACTTGAAACTAATATTTTTTTACCGTTGGACAGAATGAATTCACTCCAATATAGCCGAAAATCCAGAGGAAATCTAGCAGTATTCTACTACAAGCTAGTGCTTCTTTAAATCTTAGGCAAACGAATGATAAACTGCATTCTTCAGTGGTCTCAATATATATTAAATGAAATGAGAGGTAATATCTAGATGTTAAGTTTAACGCCTTATTTGAAATCAGCGAACTTTCTGATTCTAGCGCCGCCAGTCCCCGGTCTATTACCTAACTCTCTACAGCTTAGACTTCCCCCGTTCGTCTCGTTCTGCGAGCGGTTCTCTGGCTCAGACTGAGGTGTTAAACGACAGCGGAAACTGCTTCGTCCGTTTTGGGGACCACGACTGCCTTTAATCGTATCCCGCTTTCTTCATTGGACTCTGGCAACGCCCTACTAGGCATGGGGGACAGGCAAGGTAGGAAAATAATTGCATATAATCAATCTAGAGATTTGCGGTAGACGTGGTTTAACCTCCCTTTTAAGACAAAGCGACGTCCAGGATGCACGCATGAAACTATCTACATATTAATTACCCCACGTTGTAGAATTCCACGTGGAAATGATGCATACTAATGAGCCCAGGTGGTAGAATTCCCCGTTGCTATTGTGCATGCTAATGAGCCAGCGTGGAATCCACTTTCACTCTTGGGTTGCACACAAATCCAGGGGCTGCGAAGCTATTCGAGGCTACTGTCCTATCATCTAACAATTCAGGGACTTCACTTTTCATACTATACGTACGTCACAATCGTCCCCACTTTTAGACATGAAACCATTTTTCATGTTTCATTTATGACAATGAAGGTGCCCTGATTGGTAACTATTGGATGATTGGTATCTTCAATTTCATCCTCTTCCTCCGTAGTCCAGTTTCTACTCATGAAATCAGCTCCGACATTCTGTTTTCCCGGAATATATTCCACTTTGAAAGAGTACAAGCTTAAAAGCAAAGCCCAGCGCATGATTCTTGCGTTGGATTCCTTATTTTCACCAAGAAAAGCTAAGGGAGCGTGGTCTGTTTGCACCGTAAAAGATGTCCCGTAAAGAAACTCATGATGACGTCTTATTCCGTCAATCAGTGCCAGACATTCTCTTTCAACTGTGTCAAAGTTACGTTCAGCCGTTTTTAATTTTCGATTGCCATACGCAACTGGGAATAACATATTCGGGTCGGTGTCATCTGTTTGCAGCAGTGTTGACCCGATGCCCTAACCCGACGCGTCGACCCGCAATACAAAAGGTCTCTTGAGATCAAGTAACCTTAAAATGGGGTATCCGGACAACTGTCCTTTTAACGTGCTGTATGCGTGTTTGCATTTTGAATCCCAAATAACCCGGTCAGGTTGGCCTTTCTTTGTAAGGTCAGTCAGGGGTGCAGTTAGTCCGTTGAAATTCTGGATGTATTTTTGATAATATGCACATAGTTATAAGAAAGAACGGGTGTCTTTCTTCATTCGGGGCCTTTTTGCTGCAACTATTTTCTCAACGTTCTTCTTAACAGGCCACATGCAGTCATGAGAAATAGTATGCCCCAGGAAGTCTAGCTTTTCAAACCCGATGAGACATTTTCTAGGTCTGGCTGTGAGACCAGTTTCCTGTAGTCTCCTGAGGAGCATAGCAACCGTAGCAATATGTTCGTCATAGGTTTCCGATGCAATTAAGATATCATCCATGAAATTATGGATATGAGGAATGTGCAAAGGGTCTAAAAGCTTCCTCATCATTCTGGTGAATACTCCTGGTGCGTTATGCAATCCGAACGGCATCACATTAAATGTGTAATGTCCTTCACTAGTGCTGAAAGCTAACAAAGGTTTAACTTCCTCCTTGACTGGTATTTGGTAATACCCTTTACTCAGGTCAATCTTGGAAAAAAAATCTGGCTTTGCTAAGCTTGGAGAACAACTCAGAAACAATCTGGAGAGGTTCGGGTTGGAATTCCGTTACAGCGTTTAGTAACAGGTAATCTATACACAGCCGAACCTCCTTATTGGGCTTCTGCAACAGTACTACACTCGAACTGTAAGGAGATGTCGACTCACTGATAATTTCTGCCTGACGCAGCTTGTCTATCTCTCCGCGAAGTGCATCAGCTTTAGCGTACGGAATGGGGTAAACTCTGGTTCGAACAAGGGTCTCGTTTGTTAATTTCATATCAAATTCGATGAGATTTGTTCGACCAGATACATCCGTTAAGACTGCAGCGTACTGTTGCAGTAGCGCCCTGGTTTCTGTCTGTTGTTCTTCTGATAGATTGTTGCCGAATTTGACATCTGTAAAGGATTCTGTGGGTTGCAATGGGTACTCCAAGCAACTATCATCATCTTCCTCGTCTTCCGTTGCTATGGCGACCTCCAGGAGATGCTCGGAGGATGGCACTGGTCTTTCCAAATATTTCTTAAGCAGATTTATGTGAAAGACCTTCTCCTTTCCTTCAATGGAGATCTTGTAATTGGTGCGTGAGATCTTTTTAAGGACGGTAAACGGCCCTTGCCATCCGATGCGAAGTTTATTGTTTCCAGTTGGAAGTAGCAACAAAACTTTCTCCCCTGGTTTTAGTTCTCTCTCCTTTGCAGCTGCATTGTATCTTTTAGCATGTTTTGCCCGTGCTTTCTTAAGGTTGGTTGTAGCTAGATCCCATCCTAGCTGTAGCCTTTCCTTGAGCTCAGAAACATATTTGCTTGCAGAGACGACTGTCTCGTCAGCCTTTTGGTCTGTCAGGGACCGAAGTAAGGCTTCTAGTGGCCCCTTAATAGGTCTGCCAAATAAAAGTGTGGCTGGCGTAAATCCCGTAGATGCTTGGGGAACCTCTCTGTAGGCGAATAAGGAGCAAATAAATAAAGGTCCCAAACTTCCGGTTTCGCTTGAGCCAGCTTACGTACTATCCTGGTGAGGGTTCCGTTGACACGTTCTACTAACCCACTTCCAGCCGGATTATAAGGGCTTGTGTAGATGTGCTGGTTCCTCAGGATCTTTACGATCTCTTCCATCAACAGGCTACGGTATGGGGATTTGTTGTCCGTCAAAACTTTTTGAGGGAAACCCAACCGTGTAAATATCTGCACGAGGGCTTCTGCGACATGCTTGGAGTTCGTGCATGTTAGCGGTATAGCTTCGGCCCACAAAGTGCAAGTGTCGACTAAGGTCAGGATAAACCTGTGCCTTCTTTTAGTCCTTTCTAAGGGTCCTAAAATGTCGATTACAACCTGTTGAAATGGTGTCCCCACTACCTGCGCATCACTATGGGAATAAAAGGTGTCCGTTGCTTGGGTGCCACACGTTGGCACTGGGCGCAGGATTTCACGTACCTGATAATCTCAGAGTTCATTCCTGGCCACCAATAGTGGGTTTTTTTCGCTGAATAGTGGTGTTTTGTCCCATATGTCCGCTAAAGGAAAGTGAGCGCCCCATTTATAAGATATGGCTTCTGTACTGCGTCGGTACTAGGTGCTGAATATTCACTGTATCAGGATCGCCCGTTCTACGATACAATACGCCATCCTTCGAAAAGATGTCTCCATAGTTTCTGGGGTCCTTAGCCATGGGCAGATTTCTAATGCAGGGCTCCAGAGTAGGGTCTTTTGTTGCGCCTCCGTCAGTTCATTCGGCAACAAATTTGGCGCAGGCTCCCTCTCCTTCTTGGTTTGCCCTCGTGTGGTTAGCGCTGCCACAATCTGCTCTTTTGGTCTCCCAACAAACACATATCTACATCCCAGGATAACTGTGTAGATAGGATCATCCATTATGGCCGCTTTAATAACACATCTGACAAAATCAGAGTGTATTTCTACCAGTGCGATACGAAGCGTCCTGGGTGAGTCACTCTTTAAAACTCCACCTAGTTTGATGGTGTCCTCTGTCTCCTGACCGGGTTTGACAAGGTGCCTGGCGACAATACAGTCAAAAGATAATCCAGTGTCAAAGAAACAAGTAGTTGAGGTACCGTTCCAAATTACAGTTCCTCGCGTTGAGGGTCTGTCCCGCTCAGGTTGAGAATCACTGACATTGACTCTTCCTTGCGAGGCTGTATGCAAGCATCCAAAGCGGTTTGGCCCGGTGTAATTGCCCTGATCAGATGTCCCTGCTGTAGGGGTCTTCCCTTTGCCTTGACCTTGGTGGCTGTGCTGCCATGTAGGCCTGGTGGGTTGATCAGAATTGTTGTTATTTGGGGGATATCGGGTATTGTAGAATTTCGATTTCTCTTGGGGAGATCTCTGGGTATTAGTTTCTCGTTGGTTATAGTGCTGGGAGGAATTAGAAAAATAGGATGACTGCTCTAGGTTTTGTTTTCGAGATGGCTCATCTGTGGGTTTTCGTTTGGTGCTGGGAAGTTGGGCCATTGCATTTGTATAGCGTTCCGCCTTATTGAGGATGTCCTCAAGCCTGACTGTGCCCTATTCAGCCAAACATCTACGGGTTTCGTTTGACAAAGTGGATTTATCTGTTCCACTAGAACAAGTTCAAGAATTCCCTCATATGTAAGAGGTAATTCTGATAATTCCAGGCACTTTGTCAAATAGCACGTGAGACGTGAAGAGAACTGGGGAAATGTCTCCGTGCTCTCCTTTCAACTGTTTCTGAACAATTGCAGAAATTTTCGGGCGGTCATCTCAAACCGCTCTAGCAAGGCCTTTTTTAGCATGTCGTAATCATGTTGGTTGCTTCCCAGCTTTGTATACACGTCATAAGCATTACCTTTCAGTGCCGTTGAGAGTTTAAGGCACCAACGGGAACTCTCTAACCCATACAGATTTGCACTCTTCTCGAATTTCTCTAGGAAGGTGTCAATTTTCTCATTAAGGCTAGGGAAAGACTCTAAAACAAAAGACAACGCTGCTAGTTGTGAAGATTGGCTACTGGAGAGATCAGTTGATTGAGACTGGGGAGAAGACGGCTCTCCATTATTGGAAGTAGAAGCACCCCGACTCTCTAAAGCCTTAAGCGCCAATTCGTGCTCTCTCTGTCTCTCTCTCTCTCTCTCTCTTTCCCTCCGAACTTCCATCTTTGCCTCAATTTTCTTCTGCTCCAATTGACGATAGTCCGCTTCTTTCTTCTTAGCTTCTGCCCTCTCTTGTCTCTCTTTCTCTTCCTTCCTCTCAGCTTCTGCTCTCTGTCTCTCTCTCTTCCTTCCTCTCAGCTTCTGCTCTCTCTCTTCCTTCCTCTCAGCTTCTGCTCTCTCTTTCTCTTCCTTCCTCTCAGCCTCTGCTCTATCTTTCTCAGCGTCATATCTGTCAAGTTCCCTGTTGACAAACGCGTTCGCGGCATCCCCCCTGTAATCCTGTCTCCTTGGCCTCCTGTCTGAACATGGACCTCAACTGAACTCTTTCTGCCATGTTAAAGAACTGAATGCTACTAAGACGAGAGAATAAGACGAAGAAAACAGATGGGGGAAAAACTCTAAACCGCTTACGAGAAAAACGCACAATATTAATTTTCCTGAGATACCTTCAACCTTTATATTTATTTGCTAACCTATCGCTGCTATTATCTGTCAATTAAGACTCTTAATGCAGGCGACTATGCCACATTAAATGGTAAGTAAAACAACTAGAAAATCTACTATTACTATCAACAGAGAAAGATTTATTTTAAAACAATTTAAGGGAAAACAAATTTCCTTAAAAAATAATTGTCCACCACAAAAACTCCGCCCGCCGAAGTCAGTTACGAGAAGAGAAGTTATTAACTAGACTTCAAAAGTCAGAATAAGGCGTCTTTAGCTTAGCTCAACTATGCTAAATTCAACACCTTTGTGACTGTTTCACAATCACGCGATCCCAGCAATCTTTATAAAAAAATTTGTTTGTACCAATTTTCTCTGCCAGAGAATAATTAAAATAACGACTTTTTTGTTTTCCGTAACTCTCTCCTACTGTGGAAAGAAAACAATCCAATATTTATTTTGTGTGGTCGACCCCAAGTATTAAAAGCGTTGTCTAGGGGAAATTTTTTTTTAATTCCCTATCTTCGCAAAGACAACTCACTCACACTCTATCTAGAGTTTCTAATTTCTAGATCAGACTCAAAATCTCGGAGAGCAACCCATTTATTGTCGTAAGTTTTTTTTGAGATAGGTCTTAGAAATAGTGGTCCCGTTAGAGTGAAGAATGATGGTGAAGGCTCTATGATAGAGAGGGGTAAGAAATAGATAGTTGATTCACAAGGGTGCTGAAAAGAGTAAGGACAGTCTCTGAGATCGGGAAATTTCCCTGATCTGATTATCTTACGACAATTTTTGTTTATCTGTAGACTCCTAAACCTCTCCTGGTTAAACAATTTTTGCCAGTTACTCAACACTCATGTACACACACCAATTTTCTGCTTCAAACACACATACGTGAATACAAACTACATATAACATATATGGGGTAATGGGTCGCCCAACACAGTAATATCAGTTTTATGGTGTTTGTTATCATTAAACCAAAATCACAACATTTAGCATGGTACAGTCAAAAATCATAGTTACAGAAAAATACAAATAACAATGTGTGTGTGTGGGGGGGGGGGGGGGGGGGGGGTTTGAGGAGTAGTTTCCCAATAGGCCCTTCCCGCTTGTATAGACAAAGAAAACCCAGTCCAAAGACAAGTGGTTATCAGAAAGGGATAATTTAACCCAAAAATAGATTGATTATTCTGATAGGGGGTTTTACAATAATTGGTATGGGATGTAGGAACAGAGTCCTAATGTTCTCCAAGTTATCCCTTGACTAAGCAGATTAAGGGAGGGGAAATAAGCAAAGGTAAGCAATCCCGCTAAAAGAGAACAATACAATGAATACAGTGTAAGGATATTTACCAAGCAAAGAGAATTATACGTTTTGCTAATATATCTCGTTCATTCATGCACGCTAGCGATGGCCATCACACATTTTCTCACACTTACCGCTCGGTGAATCTGGCACTCCATAGAATAACACAAACAGCAATTAAATTACTCAATAAACTGTCTGAGTCTTTTCCTTCGTTTTCCAGCCCGACTAGCGGGTTTGGCGTTTAGCAAATTTAGCTGGAAGGTGAAGCATTAGTGTTCCTTTTTGATTATCAACTAAAGGTTTCTATGGGATGTCACTGGCACAGGTAAAGTTATGAGAATTTAGTGGTCTCCTGGATTTTCACCGCTGGTGGTGTAAAACTTCTATAGCGTGATGACAAAACTGAACAGCGAGGTATGGTTTTTCTCTTCGGCGGTTTTAATCCAGTGAAAAATACGTGACTGTCAGTGTACATAAATGATATACTCTTTTCCACAAGAGAACAGTAAAATTTAAATATATCGCTCTGGCAATTGTTCTCCTCCAGTTAATCTTTACAGACTATATTGATTTAGTATTTAAATGTTCTTGGGTGGCTTTATCTCATGTAACTTTAGATAGCGAGACCGCACCGGGTCGCCACAAGATTATATTTAAATGTTAAAAAATTCTAGATGTCGAAGAACCGAGTCTGAAGTACTCTATAATTTTGCTGCGACGCAAAGGTGTATGATCATTCTATGTGAAAAAAATAGAAAAACATGAAATCATACACTCAATACTAATCATATTCGGACGCGCGATGATTTTACAGTTAAGACTATTAAATACACTCGCGTATTCAATTATATATATTTAAAAATCTTTCCGCGAGTCTAATGGTTAAAAACACACACATGTATATACAGAACTAAACTGTATTAATTTGTTATCATCCCTTAACGGCTTGAAAATTAAATTTAAACATCTATTACATTGGGAAATAACGTATAGATATCATTTAATTTACAACTGGAAACTTTTGAGATGGGTTTATTTAATAGGTTTAAATTAACAAAATCCAGTGAAATAAAATGAAAGAACTAGGCCACTGATCACTTGAAACTAATATTTTTTACCGTTGCACAGAATGAATTCACTCCAATATAGCCGAAAATCCAGAGGAAATCTAGCAGTATTCTACTATAAGATAGTGCTTCTTTAAATCTCAGGCAAACGAATGATAAACTGCATTCTTCAGTGGTCTCAATATATATTAATACATTAACTACCGAATTGAAAAACAAACTGTGGCCGAATTAAATTTTTTTCCCATTTTCATCCTGTAGGTGTTTGCACAAAGTAAGCTGTAGTTTTCGTAATTGTTTACAGATTGTTATGAATTACACGTCATTTTAAAGATAAATGAATGTACTATTACAATAAACACGGTTGTAACTCTAATAGAGGTTGTTGCTATTTAACGGCCCTCCGATGGCCGAGGACTTGCAATATTTTTACAATTATAACTGCTTGCGCCCCATCTTTATCAAAATCACAATTTCAATCAATGTGCATACCGTTTTCACTCTTGTCCTCGTCGCTAGATCTATCAGTCAATTGTTGAAACACGTTTCTATCCTATTCAGCCGTTAGACGAGATGTACACGCATTTTTTTGTAGTCCTATCACTAGTTGCCACGGTAAACAGTTTTACACGATTTGGTAACTAACCCAAAACGCTGAAAAATATGAACATAATATCAATTTTCCAGTGTTCTACAACAACCATGCTTTGGGAATTTGTTTTCCGGTGGCAACTTTAAAATCTCGAACCAAATCAGAAAGTGTTTCAGTACATTTTTCATTCGTTTTATTACTAAAATTCGATTGGCGCTCTGAGCGGCTTGCGGTCGAAATGTGATTATTTTGTGAGCCGCTGACAACGGCTTGCGGTAGTTAATGTGTTAAATGATATGAGAGGTAATATCTAGATGTTAAGTTTAACGCCTTATTTGAAATCAGCGAACTTTCTGATTCTAGCGCCGCCAGTCCCCGCTCTATTACCTAACTCTCTACCGCTTAGACTTCCCCCGTTCGTCTCGTTCTGCGATCGGTTCTCTGGTTCACACTGAGGTGCTAAACGACTGTTGAAACTGCTTCGTCCGTTTTGGGGACCACTACTGCCTTTGATCGTATCCCGCTTTCCTCGTTGAACTCTGGCAACGCACTACTAGGCATGGGGGACAGGTAAGGTAGGAAAATAATTGCATATAATCGCTCTAAAGATTTGCGGTAGGCGTTGTTTAACCTCCCCTTTAAGACAAAGCGACGTCCAGGATGCACGCATGAAACTATCTACATATTAATTAGCCCACGTTGTAGAATTCCACGTGGAAATGATGCATACTAATGAGCCCAGGTGGTAGAATTCCCCGTTGCTATTGTGCATGCTAATGAGCCAGCGTGGAATCCACTTTCACTTTTGTGTTGCACACAAATCCAGGGGCTGCGAAGCTATTCGAGGCTACTGTCCTATCATCTAACAATTCAGGGACTTCACTTTTCATACTATACGTACGTCAAAGGCTCATTGATGTTTTCAAACTGTATTTCACAGCTGACATTGTTGGTTACCTGTGTCAGTTTAAAAATTAATATGCACAGCAGCATGGACCTAACGAGCCTACTGTCTTTCCTGGATGGTATGATGTTACTCCAGAGGAGTTTTATCGCTTTTGTGCTTTGCTAATGTATGCTGGTCTTGTACCAGGCCCAAGTATAATCGGCTCTGTTCACGGAAAAGTCTTTACAATTGACTGTGGGCCGGGGCATTTATGTTTAGAAACAGATTCAAAGCAATAATGTGTTTTTTTAAAGTTTCAGACCCAAGACTGAAGACTCTCAAGATAAGCTATGTAATGTAAGAATGTAAACATATATTAGAATAAAGTGCAACAAGCTATACCAACCTGATCAAAATGTTTCTTTTGAAAGAATGGTTAAAAATAAAGGGCGTTATTCTTTTCGACAGTATATTAGAGACAAGCCAACAAAATAGGGGATAAAGTAGTGGGTTCTTGCTGATGCTGTTAGTGGATATAGTTATGACTTTGATGTTTAGTTAGGTAGGAACACTGCAAATGGACCATTTGGTTTAGCTTATGCTGTAGTTATGAATCTTTTGACACCTTTGGTGAGACAAGGATATATGGTTTATTTTGATAATTGTTATACATCCATTCAGCAACTGAAGGACTTCCACGTTAGGGATTGGAGCTTGTGGCATATTTCTTAGAAATAGAAAGGGGTTTAAAGGAGTGGACAAGGGTGACCAGCTGATTAAAAAGTACAATGTTTTGAGAAAGAGAAATAAATATTGGAAAACTCTTTTTTTTCACTTTCTGGATATTGCTATGGTAAATGCTTACATGTTATTTCACTACTGGCAGAAAAAAAACACCCAGATGTAGAATAACTGAAAAGACCAGCCATATATAGTCAGCTAAATTTTACAGAAGAACTAATCAGGGAATTGGGGTACATAGGTTTGTATGATGATGTACCACTCGCTTCAAAGCCACCAGTTTTTTCTCGGCACACCGGGACCCCGAGTTTACAAAGACAAAAATAAATTGTAACCTTTGCTATCAGATTGTACAAATTGAAAGAAAAATATAAGTTAAATGTAAAGTTTGTTATACTTTTTTATGTTTTCATGCAGGAATGAATTGTCTGTCAGAAAACCACAAGCCTTGGTAGGAAATATATAAAGATGGGTTGAGTTTTTAATGATGTCACCCTTATAACTGATTTTACTTAGGTGTTAGTGATCATACAGTGTTACACTAGAAGTATGTCTACTGAAGTCATATTTCATTAATTTAGCTAAGATGTTGCAGCTACTTATAATAACTGCAATGTAATCAGTGGCACATTGTTTTTTAATATTGTTTTAAAAGCCTACTTATGTAACATTTCACAAATTTGCATAATTTTATTATTTAATGTTGAACTGTTTTAGAAATGTAACATATGATGCAGAAATGGTCAGACTACAATAAAATATGACTATTGTTAATTATTCTGATAATACTTTTTTTGTCTTCTCTGTGAAATATTATGTTTATAATTTGTTTGTATTTTTCCTGTTGATTTTCCTTCAATTTTTTAAAAACATCAATATAAATTTAAAAAATATTAATTTTACATCTAACTATGGTAGACTGTTCAATTATAAATAATTTGATGTAAAACACTTTTGGGTAGACTTCAAAGTAAAATGTACCAAGGAACATTAGAAGTCAGATATGTCAGAGTATGAGAAAATGATACAAAATAACAGGTCTGAAAAGAGTTAAAGCGAATAGAAATGTGTGTCCGGAGAGTGTGTAAGTACATGTCAGATTTCAATGAGACCAGAAAATGTCAAGTGTTTGACAATGCACGGATTCCATGCTTTGTCCAAGCTACGCTCAATACAGGCACGGCAATTTAAAAAGCACAAGGTATCAAAGTTACTCGTCTTTTCATGACCCGCAGAAGACACTGTCAGGCAGAAATAACTGTCTAAAGTGGTACGAGACTACAATCGAACAGTATCTTCTTACCGGGTTAGCTAGATCTAAAAATCAGACAGGTCAGACGTGAACTTTCTGACTCACACAGGACATCATATGATCCCATGTTCCTTAAGATGTGAAAATAGAATAATGATGAATACTTCAGAAGACGATGTCTTTAAAAAAAGGTTGTATAAACATCAAAGACACTACGAGTTTCGTTGATTCATTAATGTAATAGTTCAAGAGGCATGTTTGGGAAGATTGTGTGGCGATATCATAAACTGGTATGTTAAAAGTTCAGTCCTTTTATTTTGTCCACGCTTCCTACATTCTTTGGGGTTACTAGCAACTCATGCTAGTGTAGAGCTCTTTTTGTTAGCTTTAAAGTTAATTTACATTTATATGTGCCTTTTTATTGGTGAGGCGCGCTCTGTTCCACCTAAACTCAAAGTCCATCGGTTATTTAATATGCATGTACAAAAATAAAAGAACTTGGGGTCAAGAATAAGTATATACATTTATCTGCAGCAAGATATGAAAGACGATTTCATTGTAGTAATACATGTTTACAGACTTAATTATTATTATAAGAATGACTAAATGATTGAACATTCAGTGACACTTAACCTGTTTGAAAATTATTGAATATAATAACACTTAACCTGTTTGAAAATTATTGAATATAATAACACTTAACCTGTTTGAACATTCTTGAATAAATAACGTTCCTTTTTTTCAATCTTACATTGTAGTTGTAGCGCGAAGAGGAACTGGAGCAGTTACTATTGATGCCGGAACGGGGCAGAAGCTGAACAATTAAAAAATGTGATTGCAGCAAATCTCCTCCCATTATAATAAGTGTCCCGCTTTTACTTACAACGTCCTATCAAACAGTATTTTAAAATTGAAGGCTTTACAAGGCAATTAGCTATTGGCGCACTTTTTTTTATACATGTACATCTTCTTCTTCATCTTCTTTGTACACTCTCAGACATCTTTGTGAATGTTTTCAAAGAAAGTAGTAGTCCGCTGGTGAGTTTGTTAGTGCTTTTCCCAATCTGTTGTGGCACATGCAAAGTCTGAAGATTACCACTTGTTCTTGTCTGTGGTAGTATGCATCATTTTGTGTGTGATCTGGACACTCATGTACAGTTTATCCACTGTTATTTCACTTAGCAAATTTATCCAGTAACAGTTTCAATTAGTTTATTCAGTTTACTGCTTACTAAGTACTAGTTTAGTATTTACTATTCACTTTTACCGGTGAATCCAGCACAGACTACCGTAGTGTTTGATAATAATAAAAAAAAAATAGATCAGCATCCTACTAAAAAAAAAAAGCATTTAAAACAAAACTATCGTTACGTGTTACAGAGGTGAGGGAGGAGGGGATTTAAGGGCTGAGAAATAATGGCCTCTGGCCCATTACTGCTGCCAGGATAGGTTTTTATTTTTACCCTCAATCGAAAAAAAAAACAGATCTTACTGGAGTTCGAGCCCATGTCTCCAAACTATAGGGAACGGGGCCAAAGCTGAACAAGTAAAAAATGTGATTGCAGCAAATCTCCTCCCATTATGATAGATGCCCCACTTTTACTTACAACGTCCTATCTCCTCCCATTATGATAGGTGCCCCGCTTTTACTTACAACGTCCTATCTCCTCCCATTATGATAGGTGCCCCGCTTTTACTTACAACGTCCTATCTCCTCCCATTATGATAGGTACCCCGCTTTTACTTACAACGTCCTATCTCCTCCCATTATGATAGATGCCCCACTTTTACTTACAACGTCCTATCTCCTCCCATTATGATAGGTTCCCCGCTTTTACTTACAACGTCCTATCTCCTCCCATTATGATAGGTACCCCGCTTTTACTTACAACGTCCTATCTCCTCCCATTATGATAGATGCCCCACTTTTACTTACAACGTCCTATCTCCTCCCATTATGATAGGTTCCCCGCTTTTACTTACAACGTCCTATCTCCTCCCATTATGATAGGTTCCCCGCTTTTACTTACAACGTCCTATCTCCTCCCATTATGATAGGTTCCCCGCTTTTACTTACAACGTCCTATCTCCTCCCATTATGATAGGTACCCCGCTTTTACTTACAACGTCCTATCTCCTCCCATTATGATAGGTGCTCCGCTTTTACTTACAACGTCCTATCTCGCTCGGTCACCCGCTCACTAGCATCCAAAATATTACATACAATATGATAGCATCCTACTATCAAGTGCAAACAAGTGCAAAACTGCTAGGGTAGGTGCCTAGATATGTTTCTGTCTATGTGTACGCGTGTAAGGTGTGTGTTTGTATGCGAGTATGTTTATATGTACGTGCAGAACCAGTGCTATCATTGTGCCAACTGGGCAGCCGCCTAGGCTGCATACCTCAGAAGGGCATAATACTGACTTTTGAGGGCACATTTTAAATAAGTTGGTTTTTTCACCTATATAAAATATGCAACTGACAATTTGTATTTTTATTTTAAGATAAATACTACAACAGTGGTATAAAATATAATTAATTATAAAGTCTAATGAAAAATGCTTTGGAGCGCAAGTAGTTAGCCCTTTCAAAATAGCCTGGCACCGCCACTGCGTATTTGCTATCAAGGAGAAACATGACTAAGATTACATATCGCCAACATAATTCGGCCTAAAATACCGATTAACTGCACTAGTATACAAGGGAAAACATTATGTAAGAATTCCTATATAATCAAGTAGTAGGGTCATTGTACAGCGCACTAGTCTAAATGATCATATTCTATCAATATATAGAAAGGTTAACGGTTGAAAAATTAATGCCAGTATTTTACTCTATGCCTTACAGTTTTACGCTGAATATATTAAGCCAATCTTACTCACAGAGCTAAAGTTGCTCTAAAATGTATCGGGCAATAAGCACTAAAGTTAAAGTGACCAATTTATCGTTCTTAAGAATACCGAATTAGTAAAGGCTACACCAATAATAATAAATCGACTCCTACGCAATTCATTCCGACAGTATTTCTGTTTTTACAATATCACTTTGAACGGAGACCAATATATCTTAGTCAAATGTAGTAATATACTATAAAAGACTATAGGCCTACTATAAAACATACAACTGACGAATCGACTATTATTAAAAATAGAGACAAACTCTGAATTTTGTTAGGAAAAACAAAGCAGACTTCTTACGTAACATGTCTTATAATATTACTAAAATTAGAATATTATAAAATGTACACGAAGCTGGAAAACATACCTCAATCTTGATTGTTTTTACAGACACAGTTACGTGCTCGAAACGATGATTTGCTACTGAACTCACTCTACAAATGATTGAACTTAAATTCTCCCTGAACGACGTGGAAGTCGTGCCATATGGTACATTAAATCTTCTTCTCCACCCCTGTATCACATGATAGCCGCCACGTCAAAATATCAGGGAAAGCTCCTCCCATCCCTCTAGGGAGCAAATCAAGAGTCCTATGGTCAGTTTGGATGACATGAGATCACACCATAGTCAAGAGTATCTTCCTAATCGACACAACTCAAGGTCCGCCCACTAATAGGCTGTTACATCCCACGATATCCGTTGCCTGGAGTTACACCTCACGGTTTCGTGCTCAACAAGATGTTTTCTTCTGGTGTCAGACAGCGCCAGGATGTCTAACAACTGATGGCTGCCTCCCACGTCTCACACGGATGGCGAAGGTGTGTTTCCTTTGAATCGCCCATTACCGGGTGAGAATGAAAACATGGGCACAAATTCACACCGTAGACTAGATCGACAACTAATTACTCAGTCTAAAATTACACCTTTCTGGCCACACGGTCACATATCTATCTATCTATCTATCTATCTATCTATCTATCTATCTATCTATCTATCTATCTATCTATCTATCTATCTATCTATCTATCTATCTATCTATCTATCTATCTATCTATCTATCTATCTATCTATCTATCTATCTATCTATCTATCTATCTATCTATCTATCTATCTATCTATCTATCTATCTATCTATCTATCTATCTATCTATCTATCTATCTATCTATCTATCTGTCACAAGATGATGATGATATCAGTGTAATGTAGATGTCACATAATGATGATGTTGATGTCAGTATAATACAGACATCGAGCATATGTTGTGATCATGATGATGATGATATCAGTGTAATACAATTATCATGCGTGTATGGTATTGATGATGATGATGATTACGCTGATGATGATGATTAATGTGCGTGTGTGTAAACAAATAATAAAGTAAGAGAGGTTGTCTGTGGGAACAGTAAATTGCGTAGGCCTGTGTGTATGTTAAGTGCGAATGAAAAGTGGTCAGTCAGGTTTTACGTGAGTTGTCTCGTACGAGACTGTAGGTCAAAACACGGGAGAACAGTGCGGTGTGCGAGGGGGAGTTGTTGACTGAACGTTAAACTGTAAGGTGGCTTGTAGAGCGGAACAGATGGCGAGATGTTATGGCTGAATCTTGTTATTTAATTCTGAAGGAAGAATTACGAATTATTACCTTGGATATTTGGATTTCATATGATGTTTGTGTTTTATGACATTTCCGTAATACAGTGTTCAGGTTGGGACTAAATTTCGGTGTTGATTGGTTTACTTAGGAATTGATGTGTCAATTATGGTGTAAGAAGTTAGTAAGCACCTTTGAAGATTAATTACTGCGACAGCATGCATCCCCACAGCATGTGTCATTGGGAGCTCTTTGAGGGAAATTGTACCCGCCAGAAGAATCTAGCCAGCCATGCCAAAAGTATTCAGCTATTTTACAATCCAGGTTTGCCAGTCTAGAAATATCTATTATATTCCTGAGAGTTTCGCTCATTGATGTTGAGCGTGTTCACACAACACTGAATTTAAAAGACAAGGCCGTGTTCAGCCTACTATCAATTTAAATTATTGGTTTCACGCAACGTGTAATATTCAAGACATTTGCATGTAAGAGCAAAATGTATTACCACTAGTGTCTGTTATCAACGCTTGAGTTTGTGTCGAACGGAGTAATCTACACTCTGTTTCAAGAATTTATATGCTTGATTGACATTCATCAGCGCTGGAGTGGTGGCTAGTTGCACAGCTGCACGCTGTTTTCGAGGACTTACATACGGTTATATATATATATATATATATATATATATATATATATATATATATATATGTATATATATATATATATATATATATATATATATATATATATATATATATATACAGTGTTATCGTCGTTTTTGTGGTCCTTACTGACATACTTCTTGCCATAGTGTCAGGACTACCATCAGTGATGTGTACAACATATTTCAACATTGAAAATCTACCCGCTTGCTGCATCTTGTGAAGTATCAGTAAACATTCTTAATTCAAGAAAATCTACGCTGCTTGCTGCATATTATGTAGAATCAGTGAACATTCTTCATTCAGGAAAGTCGACGCTGCTTGCCGCATTTTATGTAGAATCAGTGAACATTCTTTATTCAGGAAAATCTACTCTGCTTACCGCATCTTGCGCAGTATCAGGGACTTCAAGAACGTCTACATTGATTGTCGCATCTTTTGCAGTATCAAGGAACATTTATAATTCAAGACATCCTTACGGTAGAGTCTACGTCGCTTGCTGCATCCTGTGCAGTGGAACTGATTATTTGAAAACTAAGACATCATTACAGCAAGATGACTCGTCAGTACAGCTCACTGCCTCCTCCCTTGTGCATGAATACTTCTACACAGTGAAGTCTACACCGCATACTAAGCAAGGCACCATACAATGACAGGCTGCTAAACAGATAAGTCTTTTTTGTGCTATCATTACACTTGTTCGTGCATGCCTCACTGTTGGCAATCCTGTCTTTACCTCATCTGTTGCTTGTTGTTATTGTGCGTGACTTACGTGTTTGCTTAAATTATGTTTCAGATTCAATGTTTAGTCTTCTTTATAGAGGAACTAATGTTGAGTTAATCTATTCGGATTTTGTTAAAATTAATCCCTTAAGGGGCCACATCTGTTTTGGATCGGGTGATATGGAGCGCCCTGAGTGATTTCTTTGAACATAATACACGTTAGTTGTGTTGGTTTAGGTCGTAGAAAGCGTTCCAATCGTATAAAACCTCTTTCTTGTCCAGTTTACATGTTGTATTCTTCAGTTATTTTTCTTACTGTCATTGTACATAAGTTATTTTTAATTAGTCCCATTGTGGTTGGTCGTCTTTCAGGTCTGGTGTTGTATATAAATTTAAATTTTCTATTTTTTTCCACTTCTTTTCTGTACGTTATTATTCACCACCAGCCTGTTAGTTTTCATTGTCCTTATTGTAGCGTCTGGTGTCTTCATCCATCAACCGTGTCATACTGTGTCATGAATATCGAATATTTCGTTGTATAGTTAGTAATTCGTATACATACTGCCGTTTGCAGAGCAGTTTACCTTATATAAATATAGTTTTTTTTTCTGGTTTGGGTAAAGTCAATTTTAGTCGAAGATAAGATGGCAAGTCTCAGAGACTTTATTGATATGCGAAAACAGTAGGACAAAACAGGCCTCGAACTGGAAACATGGGCAATGGAACAGTTCAAAGAGGCAGAGGCAGAAATAAAGCAAAAACAGGACGAGGAACGAAGAGAAAGATATGATTAAAGACTGTTAAAGAAAATGGAATTTGAGGAAACTACCAAACAAAAGGGAGTTGAGGCGAAACAAAGAGAAGTTGAGGAAACTACCAAACAAAAGGAAGTTGAAGCAGAAAAAGAGAAAGAAGTGACAAAACGATTAGAGATTGAAAAGGAAAAGACCATTGCTTTAAAGAAATTAGAATTAGAAGCTTCTAGTCATGTGTTCGCTATGCCAGTGGGAGTTTTACTCCTGGTAGGTTCAACCAAGCTGGACTGGTCTGTGTGGGTAGGGGTCAGAAAAAAGTTGGTACCCTTGTCCTCCAGGTTAAGGGTTTTAGCATAGGGCTGACACCCCTGTCTGTGTAAAAAAACAATGAAGTTACGGAAACAATAATAAATGAACAAACTTTGCTGCGGGATGGACATTCGGAGTCTGTGGCTCGTATGACTGTCAGTGGTAAAAGCCGAAAGGAAGCCACTGACATGAAAACGGATGTCCTGATCGCAAAACAGGACACAAGAATAGGTTTTTGGAATGTCAGGACAAAGTACGAGACAGGTAAACTAAGACAGGTCACGGCAGAAATGAGAAACTATATGTTACACATTCTAGGGATAAGCGAGAGCAGATGGACAGGGGCAGGAAAAGTTAAAACAGCAACAAGAGAAACAGTACTTTACTCTGGAAGAGAGGATGGACAGCACAATGAAGGTGTAGCCATTATTCTACAGAATAGAATAGAAAAGACATTACTGGAATGAAAACCCATCAACAACAGACTGATACGATTAAGATTGAGAGGGAGATTCACCAACACTACAATAATACAATGCTACACACCAACGAATGATAGCGATGAGGAGATCAAGGATGAATTCTATCAACAACTGCAGAAAGAAATGGAAGACACACCTAGATATGATCTTGTTATAGTAATGGGAAACCTCAATGCGAAAGTTGGTACACACAATACATATAATGAAAGAACAATGGGGAAATGCGGCAGCGGAACAGCAAACGAAAATGGGGATACGCTAATAAGTTTCTGTAGCATTAAAAACCTGGTCATTGGAGGAACACTCTTCCCACATAAAGAAATTCACAAATTAACATGGAAATCACCAAATGGAAACCAGATAGACCACATCATGGTTAACGGTAGATGGAGACATGCATTACAAGATGTGAAGGTAAGAAGAGGTGCAGATGTGGGAAGTGATCACCATTTAGTAGTAGCAAAACTGAAAGTGAAACTAAGAAGGGCTGCATCAACTGTAACTACACAGAAAAGGTTTGACATCAGCAAATTGAAGGACTCCCTTACCAGAAAAGCTTTTGCGGCCGATATAAAGAAACGATATCAATTTGCCAAAAGTCAGGAAAAGACATTGACTGATGATATAGACCAGAATTTCAACACCATTTCAACAATATACAAAGAAAGCAGCAAATCATGCTTGGGATTCCACGAAAGGAAGAAGCAAGACTGGATAACACCAGAAACATTAAACACCATAACGATGAGAAAGGAAATGAAAAGAAAGAAAACAGAAGCGAAGTCCCCCAGGTTAAAGCAACTATATAGCGAACAGTACAGTCAGCTGGACAAGGAAGTTAAACGCCAAACCCTAGCCAACAAAAGGAATTTCCTAGATGATCTTGCAAAACAGGCAGAGGAGGCAGCACTGAGAAATGAACAAAGAAAGGTATACAAAATAACTAATTTCATCAGCGGAAAACGGGGTGCAAACAATATTACATTAGTAAGAGATAAGCAAGATAATCTCATCACGACAGCAGAGGGACAGGAAACAAGATGGGCAGAGCACTTCAGAGAAACTCTGAACAAGGAACCACCAGAGACACAATTGAATGTTCCTGAAGCTGAAAACGATCTAGATGTGAATACAGACATTCCACGAAAACAAGAAATCATCACAGCAATCAAAGGGTTAAAAAACGGCAAAGCTCCTGGCCATGATAACTTAAATGAAGAGCTATTTAAGACAGACCCTGAGCTAGCAGCAGAACTATTAGAACCACTATTTGCATAAGTCCGGAAAACGGGGACAACACCATCAGAGTGCAAAGATCTCATCTGGAGAGATAAAGTCCTCTCGGCCTGTAGTTCGGACTTAGTTGCGTTTTTTCAGGAACGTAACTCAAAGAATCTTGACACCATGCTAGAGCTAGGGAGGCAGTACATGACTGCCCATCCTGTGAGGTCAGTACATAAGGAGGTAGAACCAGATAATTTTCCGGTATGTTCTGCAAGGGAAGTAAACAATGCACCATATCGTAGACTGCGATTTGATAATATGAACAGACAATACGACAGGAGGTCGAGATTTGATAGGACATTTAAACACGATTTCAGATCGCGTTATTCTCCGCCCAAACGTTTTATCAGCGTAGGTCAGATAGCTCTAAATGGGGGTGTCGTAGCTGTGGTTCTAGCGCCACGCAGCCACATTTTGTGACAAATCAGGTCCAAGCACTACTAACACACCACCACCCAGCCCAAAGGGAAGTCCTTGGAAGAACTACCACCGTGAAGCTCACTGTTACCTGTGTAATGTGACGTATCATTTCCAAAAAGAGTGTCCGACCAGGAAGATAGAGCATGCAAATGCTACATCGGTATTGGAAACATCTAACAGTGAAGATTGTCTAGGTTGTAAGCCTTTATTCGAACCTAACGGTAAGCGACGGTTTGCCTGTGTTGTCATCGATTTAGGAAGGCGGCACTTTGACTTTACACAGAAGTTTGGTAACCGGTAAACTAGTAAGCGTGCTACGAGACACTGGATGTACGATGATTGGAGTGAGATGTTCATGCATTGACGAGTCGTGTCTCGTCAGGAAAACTGCCACATGCGTTACATTTGGAGGCAGAGTGGAGTGCTACCCCTAGCTGTGATCGAAATACAAGGTAGATACCCCTTTCATAGCAGGTAAAGTTCGCGCATGCGTCCTCGACTCTCCCGTTGCAGATTTAATTATAAGCAATTTACCGAAAGTGCAGAAATGCACACAGCAGGATATAGATGACTGGAATCAACAACACTCACTCGTAGCAAACGCAGACACTACTAGGGCACAGGAAAAGTCTGAGGATCAACAGGTGGATAAGGAACCGGTACTGTTACTCAATAATAATGCTGCTAAGCCAAATAAAGTTCCCGAGGATCGTTGTACGTCGTTTATAGAACAGCAGCATGCTGACCTATCTCTACGACCTTTATGCGATTGTGCTGAGAAGGCTGATATTAAACACACTAAATCAGCGAGATGTTGGTTTCAAGTAAAGAATGAAATACTAACCAGATGTTTTGCAAAAAACATTCTCTGATGCATCAAATTGTCTTGCCCAGTTCACTTAGGACTATGGTTCTTAAAACCGCACATGACTGCCCATTCGCAGGACAAATGGGAATAGCTAGAACCAAAAATAGAGTATTACCACAGTTCTATTGGCCAGGTTATAACAAAGATATTCGGGCATATTGTCGTTAGTGTGTGTTGTGCTAAAGTACTTTTCCCAAAGGCAGGGTCCCAAAAGCACCATTACAGGTTACAGACCTATCTAGTAGGCCATTTAAGAAACTAGCAGTAGATATTGTAGGTCATTTTTCCATAATGTCTGATAGAGGACATCGGTACATTCTTACTGTGGTAGATTTTTGCTCTAGATGGCCCGAGGCTGTCCCTATGAAAGTAAATACTTCCGCGGCCTTAATAGAAGCTCTCCAAATGTTATTCAGTAGGTTCGGGTTTCCGGATGAAATATTATCCGATAGAGGGACACAGTTTACTTCAGACGTGATGAAGGAGGTATGCTAAATACTAAATATTAAACATTCATTTACAACTCATTATCCTCCACAAACAAATTGTACTTGCGAGCGTTTCAACGGATCGTTGAAGCGTATGCTAGGAAAGGTGACAACAGAGTCACCCACAGAGTGGGACATATACTTACCAGCCGTGCTTTTTGCTTATAGAGAAGCACCGCAGGAAAATACGGGGTTCTCGCCATTCGAACTTATATATGGAGCTGATCCTCGTTGCCCCATAAGTCTGTTGAAGGATTTGTTCATCGGTAAATACCCCAATGAGGAGCTGAAATCTTCATACGAATTAGTTGTTAATCTGCGAGAGCGCATCATGAGATCATGTCAGATTGCAAACGACTCATTGAGTGTAACGGGAGCTAGTTATCGTGCTTATGCTAGCCGTAATTGGAAACTCGTGACTCTTCAATCTGGGGACAAGGTGTGGCTCTTGCTCCCCACCAACATAAATTATTTGCTTATCTCCTTGCAGGGTCTTTTTTCTGTAATTCAAGCAGTTACAGACGTAGATTATATGATTGAAGTGAAAGGGAAGGAAAAAATATTCCATGTCAACATGTTAAGACCCCACTATGAACGCCCTGAATCCCTCCAGCACATTGCGGAAGCCGTTCTTAATGATACGCAGGAAATTACTTGTTTTGCAGTGGTAGCGGAAAAAGGCTGTGATGGGGAGGATATCCATCTCCAGTTGTCTCTTCTCCCCTTACAACAGTCGGAATCATGGAAGGATGTAGAGATATGTAACTCCGTTCCTCTAGATCAACAACGGCAGCTTCAAGCCTTACTTCAGGACTATGCTGATGTGCTGTCAGATAAACCAGGCAGGACTACACTGTTAAGTCACGACATCAAATTGTTAGATGAGCGCCCCATCAGACTGAAACCATAGCCGCTACCACTCCATTATAAGGCGGCAGTGGAGAGAGAGAGATAGACGAAATGCTCAACTTGGGGATTATGGAACCTTCTGAGTCCCCATATGCATTCCCGTTAGTGATTGTTAGAAAGAAAGGAAACTCGTTACGTATCTGTATTGACTTTAGACACTTAAACGCTATTACAATCAAGACGCAGAACCTATACCAAATCAGAATGACCTGTTAGCACAAATGTCAAAAGCTCATTTCTTTAGTAAGTTCGAACAGTCTAAATGATACTGGCCAGTTCCTCTGACGGAATCCGCAAAACCTCTGACAGCTTTTGTCACACCAAATGGTCTGTTCCAGTGGAACTATATATGCTTTAGGCTTGTAAATGCCCCAGCAACATTCGTACGTATGGTGTAAGAAGTTAGTAAGCACCTTTGAGGATTAATTACTGCGACAGCTTGCATCCCCACAGCATGTATCACTATCTATCTATCTATCTATCTATCTATCTATCTATCTATCTATCTATCTATCTATCTATCTATCTATCTATCTATCTATCTATCTATCTATCTATCTATCTATCTATCTATCTATCTATCTATCTATCTATCTATCTATCTATCTATCTATCTATCTATCTATCTATCTATCTATCTATCTATCCATCCATCCATCCATCCATCCATCCATCCATCCATCCATCCATCCATCCATCCATCCATCCATCCATCCATCCATCCATCCATCCATCCATCTATCTATCTATCTATCTATCTATCTGTCTATCTATTTATCTATTTATCTATCTATGTGTCTGTCTGTCTGTCTATCTATTACTTTTCATGTCATATGTGTATATATATATATAATTAACAAGGGGATTGACATAAGTCTTGGGCCTAACCATGAAGGACATTTCACAGAGAGCTGAAATTTTGTATAGTGTTTATTCCTTTTCAATATAGCCACCGTCTGAATTGACACACTTCTGCCATCTCTGCTTGACCTTGAAAAGACCTTGGGAGTAGAAAACCCTTTTTTTCAAACTAAACGAGTCATCACATGCCAGTATAACCTCTTCATCGCAGTCAAAATGATTTCTTTTCAGCTGTTTTTTAAGATTTGGGAATAGAAAAAAGTCTGATGGAGCCAAATCTGGAGAATATGGTGGGTGTGGAAGAATTTCAATATCCAAATCGTTGGCTGCTAGCTGCACAAGCCGTGCTTTGTGAGAGGGCGCGTTGTCTTGAAGCGAAGGAAGATTTTGAGTGCGCGTTATCCCTCGTTTCCTTGTCATAACCTTTCTAAGTTATGTGAGATCTGCATAGTACTGTCCATTAACTGTGTTGCTACAAGGCAGATAATCTTTCACAAGGACACCTTTGCCGTCCCAAAAAACAGTCAGCATCACGTTTCCTGCAAATTTCTGCGCCCTCGGCTTGACAGGTGTTGGGGAGCCTGGCGTTTTCCATTGCAAGCTGGCAATTTTGGATTCGGGGTCATAATGGTGTACCCAAGTCTCATCTACTGTTACCATGGTCTCCAAAAATTTTTTTGACTGACACTTTTTGAGCAACTGTTGACAGCCATTTACCCTCGTTTGCTTCTGTTCACGTGTCAACAGCCGCGGAACCCAGCGTGCACACACTTTTCTCATGTTCAGTCTGTTGTGTAAATTTCTATAAACTGTTCTTTCATTTAGTTTTACTCTACTAGCTATCTCCACAATTGTCATTTTTCGATCCTGGTCAATTATTTCCTTCACTCGTGTTGCATTTTCATCGTTGCACTCTGAGGCTGGTCTACCAGATCTTGGCAGATCAGCAACATGAGCGGCCGCACTTAAACTGTTAACATCAGTTTTTTACCGAAGTAAATGAAGGACAAGAATCGCGAAACACTGGTTCCATCTCTCTGTGTATTTCTGTAGGTGTTTTTCCCTGAAACATCAGAAATTTTATCACAGCTCTGGCCTCCTTCTTTTCCATTGTTTTGTCAAATCTTTGGAGCAGCAGATCCGGTCAATAGGGTACATTGCTTCGTGCACCGTAGCAGGAAAACCAATTAAAGAAACAAACGCGTACTTCACACATTCAGTGCGAATATGATGAACTTTATATGTGCCAAGTTTCATTTTCGTGCCTCAACTTTTTGGAGGACGATATCAACTCAATCACAGAGAACGTGAAAGACGTGATTATTGAATCAGCAACATAAATATTTGGTAAAAGAAAGAAAATAAACAAACCATGGGTTACAGATGACATTCTGAAGTTATGTGATACACGGCGGGAAATGAAAAAGGTTAAGAAAGAGGTTCCTGAAGCAACATGGCAATACAGCATGGTGAATAAAAAATATTAGAAAGAAAATGAAACAGGTGGCGTATCATATCCAAGGTCCCATCTGTCGAGTTCCTTACTTTATGTCAACTTGGGAAACGTGACTTTTTCTCCGTTCCCCCCCCCCCCGCCCCCCCCCCCCCCCCCCCCCCCCCCCCCCCCCCCCAATTGCGTCTCCTTAGCCTTGCTAGTCTCACGCAATTTTTTTCAGTCATATTTTTTTTCCTTTTGATCCGCCGTTCTCATCCCGTTCAAATGGTAACCGTTTTGATTTCCCGTCTAGCAAGTCAATTTTTATGGAGGGTGATGACCCGCGGTCAGGGCGATCATGTACTATCAGCAGCTTACGCATTATGTTTTTATCCTTACATTTTATCCTTTGGAGATATTTTTACGTTGTATCACTTGTTAATTTATGACACATCTCCCCACTTGAAAACATGCCTACGGCAAGTTCTAAAACCAGTGATACACATAGATAAAATCTCTCCTCACGTCTGCCATTACTCTAATTTTGATCACAGGGGTGCCGACTGAGGAAATCTGCACCGACATTCAATTTGCGGTTTGCATAAGCGACTGGTTTCAGTTCCCCATCAGGTGAAGATGATCTTTGCAACAAAGCCCCTCCGAGTCCTACATTACTTGCATCGGTTCTTAAGACAAAGTCCTGTGTCAAATCAGGCAGTTTGAGAATAGGCTTGCTAGTGAGTTTTTCCTTTAACTCTTGGAACGCTAGTTCACATTGTGCAGTCCAAATAATTTTATCTGGAAGTCCCTTGCGAGTCAGATCAGTCAGAGGAGCACAAATAGCGTTAAAATTTTTGATGTATTTCTGATAAAATCCGCATAACGACACGAATGATCGCACGTCTTTTTTTGTTTGTGGTCTAGGTGCTCTCTGCAGTTTTTCCAAGTTCTTAGGATCAGGGGTCATGTTACCCTGATATACAGTGTGTCCCAAGAATTCCAACTCTTTGCATCCAATACAACATTTTGTTGGCCTAGCAGTTAAGTTCGCCTCCCGAAGTCTATTAAATAACATCTCCAGAGCTTCAATGTGTTCTTCAAATGTCTCTGTGGCGACGAGAATATCATCCATGAAATTCGTGATACATGGGTTATTCAGGGGATCCAACAATTTGCTCATCATCCTTGAAAACACACTCGGAGCATTTTTCAGTCCGAATGGTAGCATATTGAATTCATAATGTCCATCCGAAGTGCTAAAAGCCAAATAAGGTCTCACTTCAGGCTTCACTGGGATCTGGTAATAGCCTTTACTAAGATCCACCTTTGAAAAGTATTTTGCCTTGTTCAGTCTGGCAAATAACTGTTTTGTGTCTGGTAATGGATCCACTTGACCTTCTGTGACAGCATTCAGTTTCCTGTAATCTATGCACAGTCTGTGTTCCCCAGACGGTTTTCTCAACAAAACGACACTAGAACTAAAAGATGATTCACTGTGCGAAATAATCCCCTCCTTCAACAAATAATCTATTTCTTCCTTCAATGCCTTCTCCTTCGCGAACGGAATAGAATAGGCTCTCATACAGATTGGGTTTGAGTCTACCAGTTTCATGTCATACTGTAGCAAATTTGTATGGCCTGGTTTATCTGTTAGTACATCTGTATGTTCCTCCAGAACCTGTTGAACTCTCTCCCTCTGGTTTTTAGTCAGGTGCTTACTGACTTTTACCTGTGCTGCTGTTTCACAAGGATGTAATGGGTATTCATGTGAGGTGAGTGGTTCCTTTTGCATCTGGGTTGCAATAGCCAATGTCAATAAGGGGGTGCTTTCCTGGAGTGGTCTGTCCAGATACTTCTTTAATAAGTTTACATGATAAACTTTCTCCTTCCCCTTTTTGTCAATTTTATAGTTTGTTCTAGACACCTTCTCTAGAACCGTATAGGGACCTTGCCAACCAATTTGTAATTTATTCTGGCTACCGGGTAGTAGAATAAGCACCTTCTCTCCCACAGCTAGTTCTCGGTCCTTTGCCTTCCTATTAAAATATGCTGCATGTTTCTTCCTGGCTTGTTTCAAATTATCATTTGCCAGTTTCCATCCAGCTTTCAAACGAGTGGTCAGTTCGTTCACGTATTGATAAGATGAGGTAACAGTCTCTTCCGCCTTCTCATCCGTCCAGGTCCTTAATAAAGCTTCTAAAGGACCTTTTATTGGCCTCCCAAATAGCAGAGTTGCGGGAGCCATCCCGGTTGAACTATGTGGTACCTCCCGATACGCAAACAATGCGGCGGGCAGGAATTGATCCCACAGATCCGGTTTTTCGTGTGCCAGCTTTCTCAGGATAGAAATGAGAGTCCCGTTGAACCTCTCTACCTGGCCGTTCCCTTGTGGATGGTACGGACTACAATGAAAGTGTCTGGCTTGAAATAGTTTAAAAACTTCTTCCGTTAGTTTCCCCTTGAACTGAGATCCATTATCCGTCAAGATTTGATGCGGGAATCCTAATCGGGTAAATATTGTAAGTAGTGCCTCTGCTACATGTTTTGAATCAATTGATGGCAGGGCTACCGCCTCTCCCCACATAGAACAAGTGTCCACCAGAGTAAGGATGTAACTGTTCCTCCTCTTGGTCCGAGTGAGAGGTCCCACAATATCCACTGCAACCCTCTCAAAAGGTGTTCCCACTATGGGCATTTCCCCTAGAGTTGCAGGAGCAGTCCAGTGCCTTGGAGCTACCCTTTGACATTCAGGGCAGGATTTGACATATCTTTTTATATCCTCCGTTATCCCTGGCCAGAAGTAATGACAAGCTATACGCTGTCCTGTGGCGCTGATCCCCATGTGACCACTGAAGGGAATCGCATGCCCGAGTTCCATCACTTTATCTCTATATGAGGTGGGAAGAACCAACTGGTTGTGACCATTTGTTCCAGTTCCGGCCTTCCTGTATAATAGTTTGTTCTTCATGAAATATTCCCCCTTGCTCGGAGGTGTGTGGCATTTGGGCAATTTTTTAAAACATGGCTTGAGTGTCCTATCCTCAGCCTGCGCCTTTCTCATCTCCTCTGGATGAGCATTTATAGGTTCACCTTCTTCCTCCTTCTTCTGTGACCTGGTCTGCACTGTCGCCATGATCACAGGTTTCTCGGGATTCCCCAAGAAGACGTATCTACACCCCAATATCAGAGGGTAGATTGGTTCATCTATCACTGCTGCTCTGATTTCTCCTTCCACATAGCGAGTTTTCACCGTTATCCTTGCGATGGGAAGTGTCATGAGTGGTATGTCCTTAGTCGCCCCTTGTATTTCCACTGTTTCTGTGGTATACTGACTTGGGTCCACTAGGCTAGACTTCACAACTGAATCATAATCCAAACCTGTATCATAAAGGCACCTTATGGTGACCCCATTACAAATAACATCCTCACAAACTGGGGGGTGATAAGGTTCCTGTTGTCCATTAGGATTAACCTTTAATCTTTGCGTCCCCGACTTCATTGCAGCAATGTTTGAAGGTTTCCTTCTACAAAATTCGGTGTTATGGTTATCTTTCTTGCACCATTTACACCATCTTTTTCCTTGGTTCAACGGTTTTCTTTCATTGAACTTTTGGTCATTGAACTGTGAGTTTCTGTCGCGATAGTCATTTCTTGGCCGCTCAAAGTTTGTCCTACCTTTATTTCCCTGCTCTCTATTATCAAATTTATTAAATTGCTGTGGAGCTTTAAAATTGTCTATGTGCTTCTTTTTAGCACCACTTACCTCTGCCTGGGCTGCCTGATACCTCTCAGCGACATTTAAAACCTCTCCCAACTTCTCTGCACCTTGTTCCATGAGAATTTTCTCATGTCTGGAGCCATGGACTCTCTCAATTGCTCAATCATGATCATTTCTTTAAGATCTTGGGTCTTCCCCAGAGCAGTCCATTTCTCCAAATAGGTTTCCAGTCTAGCAGAGAATTGGTGGTATGTCTCCCCAGACAACAGTTTGGCATTTCTAAATTTCTTACGATAAAATTCACCATTCTTCTCGTACCTTAATAACAAAGCCTGCTTTAACATGTCATAATTGTCTTGGTCTTCCCTGTTCATTTTAGCAAAGACTTCATAAGAAGTACCTCTCAGTCCCTGTGATAGCTTTAAACTCCACCTCTCTCTCTCTCTAACCCATATGTAGTAGCTAATAACTCAAAACGTCCTAGGTACCCCTCTATGTCATCGTCTTTCTCAACAAAATGGTCTAAATGAAACCCCATAGCTGAGTTTGAGGCTCCCAGACTAGGCGTAGCATCTGAGGCAAAAGGGCTGGCACCATTTTCAGGAGCCTGGCCTTGTAACTCCAGCTCCCTTAGTCGTAATTCGTGCTCCCTTTGCAACCTTCTATCTTCTGCCTCCCTTTCGGCCTTTTTATCTTCTGCCTCCCTTTCGGCAGTCAATCTTTTTTCTTCTGCCTCCCTTTCGGCCTTTTTATCTTCTGCCTCCCTTTCGGCCTTTTTATCTTCTGCCTCCCTTTGCTGTCGTTTGTCTTCTGCCTCAATCTGCAGCCTCTTAATTTCTCTATCAGCCTCAATTTGTAACCTCTTCTCTTCAGCCAACCTTTCAGACTCTAATTTTCTTTCAGCCTCTTTTTCTAATCTCCTTTCTTCCCGTTCAATATATTTATCACATTCAGCCGTTACGTATTGAATTAAAATCTGACCATCCATTCCCATCTCCTTTGCGGTCAGCACAGCAGCTGATCTAAATTTTGCTAGCTCCGCCATACTTTCTAAACAAATCTAGCAATAAGCAAAGTAAAATTTCCAATCTCTAAAGTAATTATAATTATTCTAGACCAAAATAATTCTAATTAACTAATTAACTAACACTGGCTGTGAAGATTCACCAACTTCTAATTGCCCTTTTACTTTAAAGGGACACTTTTAATTTTAAGGGAATTTTACAATTTTGTTCCCCTAATTTTATTTCTCCCACCATTAGATCCTTATATTACTGTTTATGCTAATTATCCCTGGACAAGACCCCAATATATGTAGTGGTTTTGATGGTATTGTATGATGGTGATATTACTAAGTGTAATGTATGAGGTCAGCTGTGAAGGCTCCTGAGATAAAATGTAGTTGTGAATTTTCAGAAGGCCTTTCTTGCTACCACTACGACCTCACACCTATCTTTTTTCCTAATGAATGTGGCTACGTTATAATCTAGGGTACTGAATGTAATGTGTTGTATTGACATATACAAACACACACACACACATATATTAAATAATATATTATCAATAAAATTTAGAACACAATGAACTAAATCCAGCTGGTGAAATTTTAGAAAGTAAATCTTTTTTTTAAATTTATTTGTTCTGAACCAAGGTTTTATTTGGCCAGAACATATGAAAAGATTTTGGAATTTATGAGTGAATGGCATGAATAAATGACATGATAAATAAAATGTGTGTACGTATACAAATTTTAAGATTAGTTAGTATTTCTACAGTTTATAATTTTATTTTCCCTGGGAGAACGATGAATAGATGTGCTGTTGGGGTGGCTTCATCCCTCCCTGTCTAAGTTTACCAAACATTGTCCATTAATGATGGAAGTAAATGGGATGTTTTAGTAGGAATTCACTTTGGGTGTTATGTCTATGAAGTTGGTGTAAATCCAGCAGACCAGCCTGCTTACGTAACTTTGAAGGTGTAGCGCTGGTGCTAGAATCTGGTGGCCCCACCTCTCCGTGCTTGGGGGCAATATATCGGGTGGCCCCACCTCTCCGTGCTTGGGGGCAATATATCGGGTGGCCCCACCTCTCCGGGCTTGGGGGCCATACAAGGCTGTTCTGTCGAGATGCGACACTGCACGGGTCCTCACTGTCAATTATCTACCCAGCATTTGACACCACCTTTTGGTGTCAACATAAAAACTCACAGCTCTGAAATAAAGTATTGGTTTGGGTTCAGAACATTACCTAAGGAGCCACTTCTACACGTAACAATTTACAATAACACCATTTAGACAGGGTCAGATCTCTCTGACCATACAACACACCTTACCAAGTTGGTTTCCCATAGATAAGTTCTCCCAGACTACATATTCAGAAATATGTTTATTAGCTTCTTGCCCTAGGATAGGATAGGTGATATGTTCCACTGATCTCAACACTTGATCCGTCCTTCCTAATCATTGCTGGAGTTTATATATATTGTTTGTCCCTAGACCCTGAACTAGGGCGGGGGGTCTAGAGCAAATCCTTACTTGTTTGTAAGGCTAGATTTCAATATGGCAGTATCAAATCACTCGAAACCTTAAACAATATTCAAAATATGCAAAGAAATAATTTCAATCTTACCAGATTATGAATAAAGAACACAGAAATGCTAGCAAAACTCAGCTGAGCTGCTGGCTATAGTATGGCGTCCCTGAACTTATTTCTATTTATTTCATTTGGAAATCACCACACTTGAAATTTACTGTGTCTATCACTGGACAACTATTGAGGAATGGCCCCAAATGCGCGTCTGAGCGCCGATAATATGATTGTCTGTGGCCAATCAATGCCTTGGTTTTTTTAAATTCAAATTTCCTACACTAAAGTCATTTCAGTCATGCTTCAGTCAAGTATGGATTTTTATCTGTTAGTCCGTCCGTCTCTACTTGCGTTTTCACAAAAACGTACTTGTTTTTTTTTGAACCAACCTATTCGTCCCCTCTACACTTTTTGTCTGTAAAGTTATTTTTAGCCACAGCTTCCACCAATTCCCCTTCTCTTTCATTCTAACTAGATTTGGACACTTGAGTCTTCAAGGTCGCGATTTTTGTGCAAATAGTGACATGTTAGATTCAATGTAGTCTTTCGCTGATGTGAACAACACTGTCTTTTGTCATTATCTTCATTATTATCTATCCGTCTGTATAAATAAAAGCATATTATTTCACTGCTCAGAATGGGCCATCCGACCAGCTAATTTTTATATTCCTAACATTAATATTAAGAAAAAGTTACTTTTTAAATTTTGTAATATTTCAAGCATCTGCGTTTGCCGCTGAATTCAAATAAAAGGCTTGGTATCGCAAAAGCGTCCAATAAATAACTGTGGCGTATCATATCCAAGGTCCCTTCTGTCGAGTTCCTTACTTTATGTCAACTTGGGAAACGTGACTTTTTCTCCGTTCCCCCCCCCCCCAATTGCGTCTCCTTAGCCTTGCTAGTCTCACGCAATTTTTTCAGTCATATTTTTTTCCTTTTGATCCGCCGTTCTCATCCCGTTCAAATGGTAACCGTTTTGATTTCCCGTCTAGCAAGTCAATTGTTATGGAGGGTGATGACCCGCGGTCAGGGCGATCATGTACTATCAGCAGCTTACGCATTATGTTTTTATCCTTACATTTTATCCTTTGGAGATATTTTTACGTTGTATCACTTGTTAATTTTATGACAGTTACCACGACAAGAATGGGAAACAAAGAGCCAATGATCCAAACCTCCAGGACGACCCAGAGTGTGCTGGGAGGACAACATTAGACAATCTTTGAAGGACCGAGGACTGGAATGGAACCAGGCCAGGAAGAAGACAGCTGATAGAATAGTCTAGTGCTCTCTCTTCCAAACCTCTACACCTCACGGTAGAAGGGGAACGACTAAGTAAGTAAATATATATATATAATATTCTGGCTCATACGTTTGCTTTCATACATATAAAAAAACTGAAGCGACTATGATTGTTCAGTTTTAAAAATACATGTAACAATTTTAATAATGAATTAGTCTTTAACAGTTAAAATGAATATGGAAAACTTTGTGAGTTTTTTCTGTAAATAGAAGTTTTCGTCACTGTGACGTAGGTGGGGATTTATCAAAGTCCGTTGCTTTCGCATTTTTTACACGAAAACTTAACTGTAGGTGAGTCCTGTCGCCGTGGTTTCCATCACTTCTGTTTGGTGATGAGTGCACTTCTCCACATGGATTTTTTTTGAACAAGCTGACCGACACACTTAAAAAAAGTTTTCTGTAAATTTTATTTATCATAAAGACACTTACAACGACAATATTGAATATCAAATCAAATGCAATAAATGTAGGTTAAAGAATTAATTAAAGAGATAGACCCATAGGTGTAATCCTTTCCCCCTCTTTATCCAAGATCCTGTTATAAGAGAAGTTATTAGCCCCAAAGAGTCACAGATTTATACGCTATGGTCTAGGATTTCCCTCTGCCAGTAAAGAACAGAGTTTATTTATATAATAATCTAATCTAAGAGGAAACAGCATTAGCGAAAAAACTCGCATACAAGAGAAAAATACAAAGTTATTACATGAGTTATATCATAAACGAATTATTCATCCCTGTTATTCTCTCGCTCTGACAACCTGTGATCACAGACACATGCGTACTCTTACCTAATCGTTGCCTTTCATAACATCTGGAACAATTGTTAAGTCACACACAGACCAATCAAGGTTGGGTTTACTGGGGAATCAAGCCCTAGTTTCTCCAAAGACTAATTAATCAAAAATGTTGGGAAACGCGTGCCTCACTGTTAAAAATAGGATGCTGATAAATTCCACTTCTATTTTCGTCCAGTTAGAAAAATACTTATGATATCTAATGTTCACAGGGTACAGTAGCTTGGAATCTTCAATCGTTAAATTAAGTGTGAGGTAAATAAATCGGTTCAGGATAAATCTTCTTCACAACACAATGGTCGTAATATGGGTAATGTCAATGTTATTTTAGTCGTCACCACAGGCGAAGTATATATGAACTTGAGAGAAGAAATCTGGATATTCTTTAAGTCCAGTTATCATTGATTCTGAATATTACTTTTGAGCAGGTACTCTGTCCCTTTCTGGGTGTAAAACACGAGGCCAGACAGGTCACCTTGAAAACCTGAGAATTATATTGAGAATGTTCTTTAAGTAAAGTTCTTCTCAGTTACATAGGTACTGAACGCCGGTGGTAAGGTGTAGGGGTTTTGACCCGAATACTGTATAGGGAAGAAAAGAAAAACATAAATACTCAACCCTAATAGTATACCTAGTCCTTCGCGTAAATAGAATATATTCACTTCGGCCATTTAACTTAAATTAGAAACCACAAGCTTAGAGCTAGTCGCAACGTTTAAAACTTCCGTGAAATAAATTCTAGTCATTTTATAAAAATCAATCATCATGAATGTGATGATGTACATTGATACACCGATACAATTATTATGTGTAAGTACAAAAATAATGTAGAAATGAAAATAGCTTCTTCTTCACCCACGCCGCAAGCGCGTTGATTTTAGCAGACCGTATTGTGGAATAGATAGTACTATCGTTTTCTAGTATCACTGAAAAACTATTTATAACATTGTGACACGAAAAGCCTATTCGTCCAGACGGAGTGAGAGGGGAGAGACAGAAAAATGATACCGTCTGCACGCGTGGTTTGGATCTAAAACCTAGCAAAAGCGCGATATTGTCGTTAGTCGTTTGAAAATACGACGAAAAGTCAAAATATGTTCGGAAATTGGGTCACGCAGACAACCTTAGCACTTATATAAGTGACGTATTTCTGACGTACTACGGGAAATTGTCGTTTTTAGTTTGAAAATAGCGGTAGAAAGAAGTGAACAGGTGGTAGTTTCTAGATTTCAAGACTAACATGGAAAAGGATATGGAATTTTGAACCATAATACATAGGCCCATAAAATTTATACATTCGAGGGCCGTAGTGTCTCCTGACCCCTAATATGTTTTCATTTTCACTATAGTCCAACTATCAGCCAAGATATGGTCATAATACTAGATAGTCACAGACACAGTGACAAACACACTAGTGTTCTGACATTCGCTATCGGTAATGTATTTTTGCACGTATATTTGTGAAAAAAAAGGCATGAGAGGTTAGGTCAAAGTCCAAAAGAGGGGAACGTTAGGACGGAGAGGTACATGTAATATGATTTGGAGGGGAGTTTGAAAGGGGGAAAGATATTATGGGATGGCTCAAACTGAATATTTTGTTGTAGGGTTAGGCCAAAACCAAGTCTATTTTTGGTGAATGCCAAGTTCGGACGGACAGACCGACAGAGGTACACTAACATTGGACCTTAGTTTTAAAAATGTGATTTGAAAAAGCTTAGCAGTTAGATCTCATTGGTCGAAACATTTTAAATTACTGGGAAAGTTGAAGGCTCGGCGCCATTTAGCTAAGACTCTTCAAAGAAGCAGGACGCTGCTTGATGCTGAGAAGTGTGACGTGCCTTGAATAAATATATAATTAATAAAAAGTATAAGGGCGCCATAGTCCAGCAAGCAGTACATCTGAGATTGTGCTAATCAACTGTGACAGTGCCAGTGGTTCTTTCTTTTATTATAACAATGATACTACTACTAGGTGACTGTAGCAGGCCTAGTTAATTACTATTCAACCTGTCAGTCTACCTCTTCTTTCTCTTATCTTCCAAGTAAGACTATCTCTTTTACTGGCTTCCTTTTTCCGCCAGAGGTTATAGTTCTTGGATGAAGTATACTTTGTCTTAAACCCAGACCACGTTCTTCTCTCCTTGTTCTTCCTCAGCGATTACCTCGTACTAGTGGTGTTTCTATGATCTCTTGTCTACTCTCACTTCTAATTTCCCACCATTTCTCATTCTTTCTTATCTCAAAGAAATTGAAGTAATTCAATTCAACAAAGCAGGTTTATTTACAAAAATCTCAACATCCATGGAGGTTCAACAAATCCAGACAATTATTCTTCCTTACGATAGTCTTTAGGCCTTCTACTATTTCCTCGACTATTCCATATCTCCTATGGAGTTCATCATTTATAGCCTCTCAATACAAATCCCCTAAGCCTGGTTTACCTAAATGCTTTCTCCAGCCCTGATTTAACTCTCAGGTAATTTTATAAAGGTCTCTCATAAACCTCGAGAACCAAATTCTATCTTAGTAGAGTCTACTTTGTTTCTTACTAATACATCATATTTTCGTCATAAATTCAGACCTGCAAAAATATCGAACAATATCAAATACTCCTGTGGCAGCCTTGATACTTACGCTGACATGAGAGAGCGTGTGATAGCTATCAGCGGAGATCCATGCAGTTGCAACTCATTTATTCACATATGTTCGTGGAAGCTTCTTTCACCGTAATAAATCAGATGTATTCGCCCTTTCTGGCACTTACTATTACAAAGTCAACCACTTCGTTCAAACTGAGCATCCTCCGTAAACTTTCCTTCTGGTAATTTCTCCCTCTAGTGTGAGCGTCATTATCTTACAGAAATGTATTATCGATACCTCCTGAAAAATCTTAATTATTCATTCAATTTGCAACAATATGGGGTTCAGTAACAATGTTCTCTCTGCTTGACAGCTCCCTCTAGTGTGAGCGTCATTATCTTATATCATCATGTAGACCGAGGTTAACCACCAGGTCTCTTGGTTCATCTTGATTAGGGGATAATAATGAAAAGTCAATCTTACCAGCAAAAATCTGAATTCCATCACCTATCACTTCCTATTAGCAATCTCTATTCTATCCTAGTCTTAATGCACAATATAGTCTATCATCCTGGAATTTCTACCACTAATTCATACTAAAGCTATCTACTTCAGGTTTGTTGAAACATCTGTCGCCCACAGGTACGTTTCTTCTGAGTCCTAACTTTTTTTTTTTTTTTTTTAATTCAACAAAGCAGGTTTATTTACAAAAATCTCAACATCCATGGATGTTCAACAAATCCAGACAATTATTCTTCCTTACGATAGTCTTTAGGCCTTCTACTATTTCCTCGACTATTCCATATCTCCTATGGAGTTCATCATTAATAGCCTCTCAATACAAATCCCATAGGTCTGGTTTACCTAAATGCTTTCTCCGGCCCTGATTTAACTTTCAGGTAAATTTATAAATGTCTCTCATAAACCTCGAGAACCAAATTCTATCTTAGTCGAGTCTACTTTGTTTCTCACTAATATATCATATTTTCATCATATATTCAGACCTGCAAAAATATCGAACAATATCAAATACTCCTGTGGCAGCCTTGATACTTACGCTGACATGAGAGAGCGTGTGATAGCTATCAGCGGAGATCAATGTTGTTGCAACTCATTTATTCACATATGTTCGAGGAAGCTTCTTTCACCGTAATAAATCAGATGTATTCGCCCTTTTTGGCACTTACTATTACAAAGTCAACCACTTCGTTCAAACTGAGCATCCTCCGTAAAATTTCCTTCTGGTAATTTCTCCCTCTAGTGTGAGCGTCATTATCTTCAAGAAATGTATTATCGATACCTCCTGAAAAGTCGTAATTATTCATTCAATTTGCAACAACATGGGGTTCAGTAACAATGTTCTCTCTGCTTGACAGCTCCCTCTAGTGTGAGCGTCATTATCTTATATCATCATGTAGACCGAGGTTAACCACCAGGTCTCTTGGTTCATCTTGATTAGGGGATAATAATGAAAAGTCAATCTTACCAGCAAAAATCTGAATTCCATCACCTATCACTTCCTACTTGCAATCTGTATTCTATCCTAGTCTTAATGCACCATATAGTCTATCATCCTGGAATTTCTACCACTAATTCATACTAAAGCTATCTACTTCAGGTTTGTTAAAACATCTGTCGCCCAGAGGTACGTTTCTTCTGAGTCCTTTTTTTTTTTTTTTTTTTTTTAAATTAAAAACCTTTATTCAGGTCAATATATCAATTTACAAAAAATTTTACATTTATCACATGTTATAAAAGAAAACCCCCTCCCCTCCCTCCCACCCCTAACCTAGCATTGCAACAAGTCAAAAGCAAAACAATATACCAAATTATAAACAATATCACCTAATAAAACATACTAAAGATAACCCCCCCCTTCCCCTCCCCCCCCCCCCAAATAACTTTATTCAAGTCAATGTTTACAAAGGTACATGTTATACTACATGGATGATGAATGAAGATGAAATGGTTGATGGTACATTGACTATATGATGATGACACCCTACCATGAGATGAGGACATATGTTATGGAGTATTTACAACCAAAGCTACCTGCTTTGTATGACGACCGAAAGGTCAATAAGGGTTATTAATTATTTATTTCAACAACAACAAAAAATTTCAAATTTGTTCTGTTATGTGTTGCGTCATACGTTCGTATATTTGTGTAAATATTGTACTGTCATAATGTCCATTGTCGTATACAGCTCTGTTCCTACATGTCCATACAAGGTATCTAAAGTCAGCTAACAATGTCAGTAGCTTAAGTTCTATTCGTCTCGTCATCTGTGGTAACGTGTTCATCATGACTGCTCTATATAAATTAAGTGTCTGTTGTGAGTGTGGAGCTATTAATTTCCTTAACTTGTTTAAAGTGGGGGCCACTGTCTTACATGTGTAAAATAAGTGGTCTTCTGTCTCTATAATGTTGTCACTACACAGTTTACATTTGGGTGCTAATCTTTTTGCCTTTATTGGTGTTAAACTGTGTAGTAGTCTGAAAGTGACTTCTTTTGCTTGTGGTTTGATGTCTATTGCATGAATGTTAGTAAAACCCTGTGTGTAATCAGTTATGAAAAGGTTGTACCCCCTTCGTGTGCTCAGAGGTGTTTCTTGTGTTGCAACTAGAAGTTTATATATAAGTTTGGTGTCTTGTTTTATTAAATGTTTGTTCCCTTCTAAATTTTCCAGACATATTGCATAAAAGAAAGATGGTGTCCCAAAAAAATGGGGTTGATTATTATTTAATTTACAAAAACTTGATAGCCTTAACCCAATATAATAGTGTGTCAGTGGGTATAGACCCGGGCTCTTTATGACTTCCCCTAAGTATTTAATTCTTAAAGCTTTAATTTTAGTATTGATGTCTTGTAAGGCTATCCCCCCTTTATTTTTAGGTTGTATTAGAGTAGTGTGTTTGATACTGTGCCAGGTATTCCTAAAAATAAAGGCCCTAATAAGTTTATTTATTTCTGTTATAATCTTTTTAGGTACTATTTGTATATTTGCTGTATAAATTATTTTTGGCATAATAAAACAATTAACTATAATACTTCTTCCAAAAATGGTAGCCGTTTTATATTTGTAAATTTCTAACATATTTTGGATTTTCTCTATCAATTTTGTCCATGTTTCTTTATTGGGGTCTTGAGGATTAAAAGAGAAGTTGATTCCAAAAATTTTAATTTTATTCACTACCGTTAATTGAAAAGGGAAATCTGACCTATTGCCCCATTTACCTATTCCCATTATGCTAGATTTTTGAATATTTAGTTTGGATTCGCTAGCGTATCCAAACTCTATGAAAACCTCTAAGATATTTTTTATAGAATCCTTTGTTGTTGGAAAGAATATCGTATCATCGGCGTAGGCCAGCAATTTTCTTTCCCCTGCACCGGGGACGAAAGTCCCCGTGATATTTGTGTCTTGTCTTATTCTTTCCAACACAGGTTCACTAATATTGGTATTGTCTGTATGCTGTTTTCCTTTCATGTCAATTATTTCGTGTATCTGTCTACTGCGTTGTACATTCTGTTCAATTGCTAAATATTCCCTACTAGGGATTTCTTGCGTTATAGTGTGTAATTTTGTCCTAAGTAATGCTCCCTGGTAGGTATACTGCCTATATTGATCTAACTGTTGTTCTAAGGTTTGGATGTGATGGTTCGTGTTGTCTAAACTTTTGGTTAAACTAATTGCTTCTTCTAAAATCCCCTCATCTTTTTTAAACTTTTTGTGAATAAGTGTAGCCAAAATCTGCGTTCTATCTCTAAGTGTGTTTTTTAACATATCCCAATATTGTGTAATGTTATTATTGGGAATGTCTTGTGTGTAACCTTGTATCAGTTGTGTTATTTGTTCTGTGTAGTAGGTGTTTTTAAGTAGACTGTTGTTAAATTTCCAATGTGGGGATCTCTTTACTTGCTTGTGCGTGTGTCCCGTACTTAAAGATGTGTAAACTGCTTTGTGATCTGTAAATTTAAGAGTGCTTCCTATATGGTATGTTTTGTGTATAGTGTAGGTACTAGATGCATATATTCTGTCCAGTCGTGATGCCTGTCTCAAATATGGGTTGATTTTGTCGTAATATGTAAAGGTTTGTTTATGAGGCTCTATTTTTCTGTATACGTCCGAGAGGTCGTGTTCGTCTATCATAGTATGTATTTGCCTTAAGAGCGAAGACTTTTCCCGCGCCTGTGCTCCCTTCTGGAGCTCCTAGACAAGTCTAGGTCAGACAGGACACAATTAAAGTCGCCACCCAAAATTTTCCTAGTCCCTTTGTAATGTTTTGTTAAAGTGTCATGTAGTTTGTCATAAAAACTAGGTCTTTCGTCTTTTGTCGCTGGTGCGTATATATTGATGAGTGTGTGTGTGTCATGTTTATTGTGTTTGCTTTGTATTTGAATTATGACAATTCTGCCACCATTGTCAGTTCTATAGTATACTGCTTCCCAATCTTCATTGATTTGGAGGATGGCAGTACCCCCATGGCTGGAGCCCCGGACGAACCAGCCATGCTTAAGTCCTAATTTAGTTATTATTTGACCGGCATGATAGTCAGAAGTAATTCCGGTCTCTTGCAAGAACAGAAGTAATTCCGGTCTCTTCCTCAAACCATTGATATTGAGGGATATTAGAACTAGGCTACTTGACAAAGTGGTATCTTAGCGTTGGCCACTTGTTGCAAACTGTCTACCTGGCAAAGTGGCAGAGTGGGCACTTGCCATATCTAAACTATTTGACAAAACGGGGACTGAGTGCGGACCGTCTGTTTTTTTTTGAATTACAAAGCAGAGTAGTAATCTGAGGCTGGCTACCCGCTACAGGTGAAATACTCAACAAAGCACTAGTTGATAGTTTATCATGTGTTTTAAAGATTGTACCAGGCAAAGTGATAAACTGGTCATTTATTACACATGGCTTGCACAGCATAGCGGTGACCGTAGGCTGACCGCTTTCTGTCGTAACTAGGCCACTCGACACATTCATGTTTACATTGCTTGACGAGGCGGTGCATAAGGGCTGACCTGCTGACCTAGTTATATGACTGCTTGACGGTATAGTGACTGAGGGCTGACTATCCGTTCTGCACTGATAAATTTAGGCTAGACGCAGATGAAACCGCGTCGCCTAAACCTCCCACCCCAGTACGGGGGATAGCTGTCTGCTTAAATGAAACTGTGCGCATGTTAAAGTGTGTGTATTGTGAACAAACTAACTATCAAAAAACTATTTACAGTAACACAACTCTTAATAATACATTCTAACACCACTCCTAAACTATAGGTGTTGGCACACTTTACTATAATAAAATACATTCTTATTATTTTTATTTTTATTTTGGACATTTGCACCTGTGTCCACTTGAGCGGGGACATCTCACACACTGGCCTGAAGCTTGACACTGGAAACATCAGAAGTTCTGGCTCGCACTGGCCCCCAGTGCAGGGAGGAAAAGCTTGCAAGGGCAGACTCATGAACTCCCGTCATCAAATTCTTGCCCGTCTATATATAGGCTGGTCTGCGTCATCATAGCTTCCATGGCATCCTCTTCAGTCATGGACGCCCAGTTCGAGCACATCTCATCTTGTGTCTGCTGCACCAATGGCATGTCTGGAATCTGGCTCTGCTTGAAAGCTCCTGTCATGAAAGACTGCGTTGGACTTCTAGGGCTGCTGGGCTGGGACCTTGCGGGCGCCTTGGGCGCTAGAGGCAAGTCTTTCCTGCTCGGCGAGCATTTTCTAGGGGACGCACTCTCACTTCGTCTAACTTCTTTAGAATTTCCAGGCCTCATTTCCTGGAGAAAGAGTCGCTTCCTATTCTCCGTTTTGTCTTTCTTTGAGAGAACTTTTGAGAAATCTTTGTCAGCTTCATCAGATTCGGGGCTATCTGGGGCAGGGAGCTCACTTGCCCTGTCCTGTTCCGCCACTGCTTCCCTGTTTTGTTCTGCAGGGTTTTTTTCTACTACCAGTTCTTCATCCCTCGTTTTCTTGACCTGGGTGGGGGCTGCCCGCTTCCTTGGGCACTGGCTGACCCAATGATCATCACCCCCGCAGATGGCACATTGAATTCGTCTGCCTGGCAATGACACCCATATGCGCTGGGTTCTTTCTTCGGGCCCCGCTATTTTGAGATGTAAAAAGTGGGGGATTTGGCATGATGAGGGCTTGTACATGAAGTTCCAATTGTCAAAAGCCGTTTTTATTCTTATAACCTCGGCGTCTTTGTCTCCGGAAACAGCAGCTGCCACTCGCTGCACCGCCTCTGCCTTCATGGTTGGTGGAATCCAATTGAGGGTTCCCTTTGACTTTTCCTTGTCTAGGTGTTCTATATACACAGACATTTGCGGGTTGGACCATTCCAATCTTTTCCCGTGAAGGCCCTGGTAGTATTTGAGTTGGGCCGCTGTCGTCAATGTAGCAAACCATTTAATGGTCCTGCAAACCGATATAGGGAAGCAAATCCACTTGTACCCACACCTGCAATTCCTGCTAGTATGCTCGCTATCAGCGAGTACGATGCTCGATTGGCCTGTGGGCCTGAAACTGTAATGATTAAAGTTCCTGGTTTTTGGAAAGATCCACCTTCAAAATCATCTTCCACATTGACATGGAAAGTTGGGAAAATTGGTGCTGCCATCTTAAATATTCTTTATCTTACCTCTTGGTTAAACAACCAAATGGAATGAAAACACAAAGTTAGCCTAGCAAAAACAGCTAAGCTAACCAAAGTCCTTGAAAAAAACCACAAGAAATTCCAAGAATGTGAAAAAGTCCTAACTTAAACGTGTCACCACGTCAAAAGCTCGGATAGGACTGATTATCTTTTGTCCTTCAATTTAATATCTGATCACCCAAACTTGTTTTCGAGACAATACGATTGGTCTGCTAAAATCATCCTATTTACCTTAGTGAGATACTCACTTTTCCCGTGCGTTTATTCCGATTCTAACTCACTAAACCTGTAAAGGGCGTTAATATTCATAGTTATTTCCCTTAGTGATTTTTACCTTAATTTCATTTTCCCTTCTATGTCTTTACTAAAATTAATCTGATATGCAAAGTTAGTAAACTCCAATGATGTATACTTAGATTACTTTAAAGTCTAAAAAGGTTCCCTCCCTTACTAAAAATATTACATTCGTTAACTTTTATCTCCCATCTTAGGAACAAATAACTTTTTACTCAAATTATTCAAATTTCTAAAACCATATTCTCATACTTTGTTATTTTAACGACCCAAAATTACTGTTCATCTGACTTAAACTTCAGCATAGCCAATGCTGCACAGACTCCACTGTGACACAACGTTCCTGTGTGTATTCATTGAATTTGTAGTAAGACCGAAATTATTAACATTATTTATATTATTAATTATGTTGTTTGACTTGGGTAATGAAAAACTTTACTACTGTAAGTAAAAAAGTCCTTAGTAGACTTATACAAGCCTATTTCTTGCTCCACCATGTTATCAAGCTACCAGAGAGGTAGTAGTAAAATATTTATAGGTTGTCACCAGGAATCACATCACCTATCACATTGTATGGGGAAAGCTCATTGAGAATGGCAGAGGTGTGGTAGCCATTGAGGAAAGGAATATGGAAACTTGTACACAGTGTTACCTCATTTTATGGAGATGTGCTGAGTTGGTCAGAGAGATCTGATCCAGTTCTTTTAGATTAAATATAGTATTGTTTGTAAAATTGATGAGTTAAGTATTATGCTAAGACAGAACATAATTTTCATGTTACAGGGATTTTGTCTGGCACTAGTCAGGGGCCAGATTCCTGAGTGAAGCAGTTATATTCCAGTAGTAATAAGGGTACGGCCTAATGGATATGAACGCAGTTTCATAATCCAGATATAACAGGTTCGAAACCTGCTGCAGGCGGTTTGGTAGCAGATCGCTTTGTGTGGATTTTTAACAATGGTATAAGCGCCGTACCGTTCAGAAAGCAATGGCAAACTACTGAATGAAAAAAATTGCCTAGAAAAATCACAAACAGCCAATAAAAGCTGGGGTTGATTGCCACGTCCTGTAAAGGATAAGCAACTAACTTTAATAAGGGTACACGCTACCTACCCTATTACTTTTGGGACAAGATCAACAGTGGCTGTTGGCAGACCATATATCTATTTTCAATCCTCCAGTGCCAGATAAGTGAATAAGACCTGGCACGAGGAGAATTTATCAACTTTTCCACTTCAATAAACCTGAAATGTAATATAAATGAAGACTTACTGTCAAGAAGTAAGGTGTATCAAGAGAAAAGAAACATTGTGAAAAAGACTGGGCTTGATGTTAACACCCCAACCAGCCACCTCATAACACTTTAGAAATAGCTAGAGATTTAATAATACCACAAATATTACACACACACACACACACACACACACACACACACACACACACAATATATATATATATATATATATATATATATATATATATATATATATATATATATATATATATATATATATATATATATATATATATATATATATATATATATATATATATATATATATTTATTTATTTATTTATTTATATATTTATATATTTATATGTTTAAGGACCCAACGTCCTCTTTTAGTTATGTAATTATGCCTATTATATATATATATATATATATCAATTGATCTCTTTTGAGTTGACAGTCCTAACCAAAAGAATCTTAGGTACGGGGCTAATAAAGTTATAGAAAAAATTGTATATTACTCAACTTTAAAAAAACAGTGTTAGTTGAGTCGATCATAGAGATTAATATTGGTAAGTAATTTACCATCACACCACACTTTCATTGACATTTTGTGTTTTAAACTTATAAGTTATAAGTCTGTATAAAATTCAATATTGTTTTAATAGTGTCCCTAAAAATTAAAAGAGATTCAATAATAAAAATAAAAATAATTAAAGTGGAGAGAAAAAGTTGATGAATTGTCACGGCCAGTAATTAATTAAGTACTTAGAGTTGACATTGTTAATTAAAGTTTTAATTTGCCTGAGAACATTGTTAGAATTTGTTTGAAACAGGATGGCAGATTTAGCCAAGTTCAGATCTGCTGCTGTGCTGGCTGCAAGAGAGATGAATATGGATGGACCAGAGTTGGTTCAGTATGTAACCTTAGAGGGTGATAAATTTATAGCAAGAGAAGATAAGAAGTTGGCTGATGAAAGAAAATTAGAATCAGATAGATTGGCTGAGGAGAAGAAATTAGAAGTAGAGAAAGATATTAAAAGGCTGCAGATTGAGGCTGACAAAAAGGCTAGGGCATTGGAGGCGGAACGGAGGGCTGAAATAAAGCGGCTCCGGTATGAAGAGAAGAAGTTGGAGGCAGAGGAAAGAAGACAGGCTGCAGAGAGGGAAGCAGAAGATAAACGGTTACAGCGAGAGCACGAGGTACGACTAAGGGAGTTGGATTTACAAGGCCATGCTCCTGAAGGTAGTAACAGCTCTTCTACCTCCGATGCCACTGCTAGTCAGGGAGCCTCAACCTCAGCCATGGGATTCCATTTAGACCATTTTGGTGAGAGAGACGATGACATTGAATCATTTTTAAGCAGATTTGAGGTTTTAGCCACCACCTATGGGTTAGAAAAGGAAAGGTGGAGTTTAAAGTTATCACAGGGTCTTAGGGGAACATCTTATGAAGTGTTTGCAAAAATGAGTAAAGACGACCACGACAATTATGACATGCTAAAGCAGGCTCTTTTATTAAGATATGAAAAGAATAGTGAATTTTATCGTAAGAAGTTTAGAAATGCTAAGCTTTTGTCTGGGGAGATATACCACCAATTTTCTGCCAGACTGGAAACCTATTTGGAGAAATGGACTGCTCTGTTGAAGACCCAAGATCTTAAAGACATGATCAGGATAGAGCAATTAAGAGAGTCCATGGCTCCAGACCTGAGAAAGGTTCTCATGGAACAAGGTGCAGAGAGGTTGGGTGAAGTACTTAATGTCGCTGAGAGGTATCAGGTGGCCCAGGCAGAGGTAGCTGGCGCTAAAAAGAAACACGTAGAAAATTATAAGGCCCCACCAAACTCTAGTAAATTTGATACCAAAGAACAAGGTAACAAAGGTAAGCCAATTTTTGATAGGCCACGAAATGATTATCGTGATAGAAACCCACAGTTCAATGACCAAAAATATAATGAAAGAAAACCCTTTCACCAAGGAAAGAAGTGGTGTAAATGGTGTCAGAGGGACACTCATAACACCGAAGTTTGTAAAAGGAAACCTTCTAATTTTGCTGCAATGAAAACGGGAAACCAGGGATTAAAGGGTAAACCTACTGGACAGCAGGAACCTTGTCATCCCCCAGTTTGTGAGGATGTTGTATGCAACGGGTTCACCACAAGGTGCCTGTATGATACAGGTTTGGATTTTGATTCGGTCGTGCGTGCTAGCCTAGTGAACCCAGGTCAGTATACCACAGAAACAGAGGAGATACAAGAGGCGACTAAGGACATACCGTTCATGACACTTCCCATCGCAAGGATAACGGTGAAAACTCGCTATGTGGAAGGAGAAATCAAAGCAGCAGTGCTAGATGAACCAATCTACCCTTTGTAATTGGAGTGTAGATATGTCTTCTTGGGGAATCCTAAGAGACCTGGGATCATGCGACAGTGCAGACCAGGCCACAGTCCAAGAAGGAAGAAGGTGATCCTATAAATGCTCATCCAGAGGAGATGAGGAAGGAGCAGGCTGAGGATAGGTCACTTAAGCCATGTCTTAAAAAATTGCCCAAATGTCCCACACCTCCAAGCAAGGGAGATTATTATATGAAGAACAAATTATTATACAGGAAGGCCGGAACTGGAGCAAATGGTCACAGTCTGCTGATTCTTCCCACTTCATATAGGGAGAAAGTCATGGAACTAGGGCATACGATTCCTTTCAGTGGTCACATGGGGATCAGCGCCACAGAACAGCGTATAGCTTGTCACTATTTCTGGCCAGGGGTAACGGAAGATATAAAAAGATATATAAAATCCTGTCCAGAATGTCAAAGGGTAGCTCCAAAGCATTGGACTGCTCCTGCAACTCTAGGGGAAATACCTATAGTGGGAACACCTTTTGAGACGGTTGCAGTGGATATTGTGGGACCTCTCACTCGTACCAATAGGAGGAACAGTTACATCCTTACTCTGGTGGACACGTGTTCTATGTGGGGAGAGGCAGTAGCCCTGTCGTCAATCGATTCGATGCATGTCGCAGAGGCATTACTTACAATATTCACAAGATTAGGATTCCCGCATCAAATCTTGACTGATAACGGTTCACAGTTGAAGGGGAAACTAACGGAAGATTTTTTTAGGATCTTCCAGGCCAAGCACTTTCATTGTAGTCCGTATCACCCCCAAGGGAACGGCCAGATTGAAAGGTTGAATGGGACCCTCATCTCTATCCTGAGGAAGCTGGCCCATGAAAAACCTGATACGTGGGACCAATTTTTGCCCGCTGCGTTGTATGCGTATCGGGAAGTTTCACATACTTTTACCGGGATGGCACCCGCAACCCTGTTATTTAGGAGGCCAATAAAAGGTCCATTGGAAGCCTTGTTAAGGACGTGGACAGATGAAAAGGCAGAAGAGACCATTACCTCCTCATCTCAATATGTGAACGAGCTGACCACTCGTCTGAAAACTGGCTGGAAACTTGCTAATGGTAATCTCAGACAAGCCAGGAAAAAACATGCTGCCTATTTTAATAAGAAGGCAAAAGACAGAGATCTAACCATGGGAGAGAAGGTGCTTCTTCTATTACCCGGTAGCAGTAACAAGTTGCAAATTGGATGGCAATGTCCATATACAGTTCTAGAAAAGGTGTCTAGAACCAATTATAAAATTGATAAGAAGGGGAAAGAGAAAATCTTTCATGTGAACCTTCTAAAGAAGTATCTGGACAGACAAATCCAGGAAAGCACCCTTTTACTGACCTTGGCAATCGCAACAGAGATGAAAAAGGAACCACTCACCTCACCCGAGTTCCCCCTAAAACCATGTGAAACACCTGCACAGGTGAAAGTCAGTAAGCACCTGACTAAAAATCAGAGGAAGCGGGTTCAACAGGTTCTGCTTGAACACACAGACGTGTTAACGGATAAACCGGAGCATACCAATATGTTGGAATACGATATGAAGTTAATAGACCCAAAACCCATCTGTATGAGAGCCTATTCGATTCCTTTTGCTAAGGAAAAAGCTTTGAAAGAGGAGATTGAGTATTTGTTGAAAGAAGGGATTATTTCTCACAGTGAATCTCCGTATAGTTCTGGTTTGGTTTTGCTGAGAAAACCCTCTGGAGAACATCGTCTGTATATAGATTACAGAAAACAGAATGCTGTCACAGAAAATCAGGTGGATCCATTACCGGATACATCTCAACTATTTGCCAAGCTGAAGAAGGCAAAATATTTTTCTAAGGTGGATCTTAGCAAAGGCTATTATCAAATTCCAGTAAAGCCTGAGGTTCGACCTTATTTAGCGTTTAGCACTTCGGAAGGACATTATGAGTTCAACATGTTGCCGTTTGGGTTGAAAAATGCTCCGAGTGTGTTTTCTAGGATGATGCGAAAATTGTTGGATCCACTGAATAATCCATGCATCACCAATTTTATGGATGATATCCTCATTGCTACTGAAACATTTGAGGAACATGTTAACTCTTTGGCTATGCTGTTTGATAGACTCAGAGAGGCTAACTTGACTGCTAGACCAACAAAATGTTGTATTGGATGCAAAGAGTTGGAATTCTTGGGACATACGGTACATCAAGGTAGCATGACCCCTGACCCCAAGAATCTGAAGAAATTGAAGAGAGCGCATAGGCCACAAACGAAGAAAGATGTGCGATCTTTCGTGTCGTTGTGTGGATTTTATCAAAAGTACATTAAAAATGTTAACTCTATTTGTGCTCCTCTGACAGATTTAACCCATAAGGGGCATCCAGATAAAATTCTTTGGTTCGCACAGTGTTAATTGGCATTTCAAGAGTTAAACGAAAAACTCACTAGCAAGCCTATTCTTAAATTACATGATTTGACTCAGGAATTTGTGGTGAGAACTGACGCAAGCAATGTGGGCCTGGGGGCTACTTTGTTGCAAAGGTAATCTTCACCCAATGGAGAACTGAACCCAGTCGCTTATGCTAGCCGCAAGTTGAACAAAGCGGAACAAACCTACTCCACAAGCGAAAAAGAATGTCTGGCATTAATCTGAGCTATACGTAAATTCCAAGTCTACCTCTATGGCAGACCATTTGTGGTCCAAACGGATCATCAGCCTCTCGTGTTCTTATCACAGGCAAAGCATGAGAATGCGCGTTTATTAAGATGGTCGTTGCTCCTACAGCCATATTCATTTACGATTAAATATATTCCCGGGTCACAGAATGTGGGTGCAGATTTCCTCAGTAGGTATCCCTGTGATTCAAATCAGAGTATTCACAAGGATTAAGAAGAAATTTGATCTATGTGTATCACTGTTTTTGAAACTTGCATCAGTGCATGTTCTCAAGTGGGGAGATGTGTGATGATGTACATTGATACACCGATAAAATTATTATGTGTAAGTATAAAAATAATGTAGAAATGAAAATAGTGGAGTTATGAAGCTTCTTCTTCACCCACGCCGCACGCGCGTTGATTTTAGCAGACCGTATTGTGGAATAGATAGTACTATCGTTTTCTAGTGTCATTGAAAAACTATTTATAACATTGGGACACGAAAAGCCTATTCGTCCAGACGGAGTGAGAGGGGAGAGACAGAAAAATGATACTGTCTGCACGCGTGGTTTGGATCTAAAACCTAGCGAAAGCGCGGTATTGTCGTTAGTCGTTTGAAAATACGACGAAAAGTCAAAATATGTTCGGAAACTTGGTCACGCAGACAACCTTAGCTCTTATATAAGTGACGTATTTCTGACGTACTACGGGAAATTGTCGTTTTTAGTTTGAAAATAGCGGTAGAAAGAAGTAAACAGGTGGTGGTTTCTAGATTTCAAGACTAACATTGAAAAGGATCTGGAATTTTGAACCATAATACATAAGCCCATACAATTTATATATTCGAGTGCCATAGTGTCTCCTGACCCCTAATATGTTTTCATTTTCGCTATAGTCCAACTAACAGCAAAGATATGGTCATAATACAAGATAGTCACAGACACAGTGACAAACACACTAGTGTTCTGACATTCGCTATCGGTAACGTATTTTTGCACGAGATGTGAAAAAAAGGCATGAGAGGTTAGGTCAAAGTCCAAAAGAGGGGAACGTTAGGACGGAGAGGTACATGTAATATGATTTGGAGGGGAGATTGAAAGGGGGAAAGATATTATGGGATGGCTCAAACTGAATATTTTTTTGTAGGGTTAGGCCAAAACCAAGTCTATTTTTGGTGAATGCCAAGTTCGGACAGACAGACCGACAGAGGTACACTAACATTGGACCTTAGTTTTAAAAATTTGAATTGGAAAAACTTAGCAGTTAGATCTCATTGGTCGAAACATTTTAGATTACTGGGAAAGTTGAAGGGTCGGCGCCATTTAACTAAGACTGTTCATAGAAGCAGGACGCTGCTTGATGCTGAGAAGTGTGACGTGCCTTGAATAAATATATAATTAATAAAAAGTATAAGGGTGCCATAGTCCAGCAAGCAGTACATCTGAGGTTTTGCTAATCAACGTTCCTGTGTGTATTCATTGAATTTGTGGTAAGACCGAAATTATTAACATTATTTATATTATTAATTATGTTGTTTGACTTGGGTAATAAAAAACTTTACGACTGTAAGTAAAGAAGTCCTTATTTGTTGCTCCACCATGTTATCAAACTACCAGAGAGGTAGTAGTAAAATATTTATAGGTTGTCACCAGGAATGTCATCACCTATCACATTGTATGGGAAAAGCTCATTGAGAATGGCAGAGGTGTGGTAGCCATTAAGGAGAGGAATATGAAAACGTGTACAAAGTGTTACCTTATTTTATGGAGATGTGCTGAGTTGGTCAGAGAGATCTGATCCAGGTCTTTTATGTTAAATATAGTATTGTTTGTAAAATTGATGAATTAGGTATTATGCTAAGACAGAACATAATTTTCATGTTACAGGGTTTTTGTCTGGCACTTGTCAGATGCCAGATTCCTGTGTGAAGCAGTTATATTCCAGTAGTAATAAGGGTTCACGCTGCCTACCTTATTACTTTTGGGACAAGATCAACAGTAGCTGTTGGCAGACCATATATCTATTTTCAATCCTCCAGTGCCAGATAAGTGAATAAGACCTGGCACGAGGAGAATTTATCAACTTTTCCACTTCAATAAACCTGAAATGTAATATAAATAAAGACTTACTGTCAAGAAGTAAGGAGTATCAAGAGAAAAGAAACATTGTGAAAAAGACTAGGCATAATGTTAACACCCCAACCAGCCAGCTCATAACACTTTAGAAATAGCTAGAGATTTAATAATACCACAAATATATATATATATATATATATATATATATATATATATATATATATATATATATATATATATATATATATATATATATATATATATATATATATATGATTTAGGACCCATTGTCCTCTTTTAGTTATGTAATTATGCCTATTATTTATGTATATATCAATTGATCTCATTTGAGTTGACAGTCCTAACCAAAAGAATCTTAGGTACGGGACTAATAAAGTTATAGAAAAAATTGTATATTACTCAACTTTTAAAAAACGGTGTTAGTTGAGTCGATCATGGAGATTAATATTGGTGTTTGTGTGTGTATTTGTTAAAGTAATTACCATCACACCACACGTTCATTACCCTAGACATTAGACGTAGCTATCAGACATACTAGTCAAGAAAAGGTCTGATTGAGGTCGTAGGGTGGTAGCAGAAAGGTGTTCTGAAAACTCACCAATACTTGTTATCTTCAGGGGCCTTCACAGCTGACCTCATTCAGTACAATAGAAACAAATACAACAACATTTCATAACGTCAAAATTCACCACAATGAATTAGAAATACATTCATATTTCGCCACCACTCATGATGAATCAGTGCATTTACTAATTGGTTAAACTATTCTCTTGCTGGTTACTAGCAGTTCAATTAGATTTTTTTATAGCTGAATGAGTTTTAGCTAGAAATTATAATTTATTCTGCTATCCACTGTAACACAGTAAACTTTAGAGAATTATGACTGAATTATCATTTAATCACTTTACACGGAAATTAAACCAGTGAAATGAAATAGGCGATTACCACTTAAATCACTCAACACTACTAGATATCTAAATATCACCTTCACAAAAACTTCTAAGATATTTCTCCACGAGAAACTAAGACTCTACTCTATTACAAGTGATTCTATTACTCGCGCTAGCTGTCTCTCTAAAGCTGTTGCAGTAAGGATGAATTTCAGTAAAAAGTCTAGAGTATATGTCTCTCTGAAATCAAAGGGGATGTTACGTATAAACCCCGAAAACAGACTCATCTACCAGATGTAGCACCTTATGGAAAATCTACATATTCCCTAACTCGTTTATGCGAATCAAACGCATTTCTCACACTGAGACCGAAGCCCAGACTTAACGCCTACAGAGAATTCTACGTTCCGATCTCGGCTTATACGTAATTTAAAGCCATTCTCTCGTTCTGATCAGACATCGGCAATAAAACATCTAGTGTGCGTTTTACACATTCTGCTTCATATGGCCGTTCCCAGCGATCAATGTCTTTGATTTACTCGTTCTTACCGTATTTTAATTAACTATCAACGAACGAAATAGGAAAAGATAATAGACAATTGTATGCCCGTAGGTTTCCAACTTATCTCACCTGATCATAGTTACACCGATTTCTCTGTCTATGGCGTTTAAAATTAACATGAAACCGACTAGCGTGTGCCAATCAGGTCTGCTCGTGAACTCAACATTAAAGAGATTAGCGCACAGCCCTAAACTGCGCGTTCTAAATTAGAAAAAATGGGAAACGGATAGCTGTGTGTGTGGGAAAGTTAAATTTAACAGGAACATATATGTAGGTAACAGGTCGAGTAAAAGGGAAATGAGGAAAATGAAAATAGATATAGAAATGTATTCCCATAATCTACCACAGTAACTACGTACTTTTAGAAAAAAATAGAAGGACTAATGCATCTGCTAAGTACACTGAGTTTGAAGCTTAACAGGCGCATCCTCTAGTTGTCAACCCATCAGTGTTAATCTCTCAGAAGAATTAAATTCTTGAGTACACAACGTAGCCCAAGAAAGATGATTAAATTTCACCAATATTCATCTGAGCATTAACTGGGAAAATGGGTCTGGACAGCGCGAACAACGATTTGTGCCTGAACTAACATTAACAAGCTATATATATCTCACAAAATGATATGATACACTTGAGGCACATGTGATTGTAATCATCACTCTTCCAGTCGGAGTATGAGGTCACCTCTGCTGTCGGGTTTTCCGCGCGACTAGCCAGAAACAATCACCAGCGATGGCTGTAGTGATTTATGAGTATAATATTATCGTATATTGAGGTTGCCAGCCTTATATATTACTTATGTTAACCACTTAGCAACTGTTCACAAAAACATGTTATACACAATCTCCTCACATTTGTGAAAAAGAACTGTTCGAATCACAACTTATCTCACATTTTTTGGTTTTGTGATACACACAATCTCCTCGCACATGTTGGGAAACTGTAATAACTTTGACGATTCCGTTAATGTTCGACTATGTATTTAAAGTCCCGGTACCTCGAATCATGTATTTATTGGCTTACTTTTGGTTTTAAGTTTCCCCAAACTTCGATCTGTCACTTATGAGTATGGTAATTCTTTCTTTTGGCTTTTTGAGAGTTGCTGTTTTGAAGTGATACATGTTCTTGGTCTCTGAGTTGGGAAAGTTTCCAGTTCAAATTACAGATTGTACTTCCCGACTTGTCAATGGATAAATTGTAAATTCTGGCTCGACTTACAATCGTAGCTCTTTTCTGGGTTTAAATTCAAATTTCGCCCGCGTGTAAATTTAATATTGACCTCTTTTAATGATTTCCAGGACATCTTGTGCATCCAATGTGTGAACTGCACGTTAACAAAAAAAAAAATTTTTTTTTGTCTTTCTCTAACATTTCTATGTTTTTCTGGTCAATTTTAATGCGCTGTTTTTAAATCTGCAAACCGTTTTTCTCTATCAGGTCGGGATCTCTAGAAATACGCAATTGAAGTTTTTTAACAACGCATACAGTATTACAACATCATTTGTACAAGAAGTATTACAGTTATGTAGGCTTGAATTTCTTTGCAGTCGACTTTCGTCGGTGAATGGCATGTGGTACATCGCGATGAAGCATCCAACAATAATCGGCAAGCATGGTCACACTCCACCGTCCTTGTAACGTGACTCCATTACGGCGATATCTTGATGGAATCGTTCTCCATGTTCATCGCTGACTTCGCCAAGGTTGTCAGGGAAAAAGTCAAGATGCGAATCGAGCAAACGGATTTTGAGGGACATGTTACAGCCCATAATTCTGTTGCACTCTTTTGTCGACAGATTTGTGCGAAAGTTTAGACGATCGATTTGAATGCCATCCATGCGCGAAGTTCACTACCATGTAACAAGTTCTCGATTGTTTGTCTGCAATAACTTTCCTAATCTGAGGTCCTACAAAGATTTTATTTTCATCGCTAATTTGCATCACTAATTTGCACTTTTTCTCGAAATTACAGTGAAATTGTACTTTCGAAATTCCATGGCCCAAACTTTATTGTCGGTGGTAAAATGAGATAAATTGTAACTAATTATTACATTTTTATGCCCGGCTGCTTACTTCAATCCAATCGTAAGCTCTTTTCGCACTATTCGTGGGTAGTATACCCTGTCTGTTCTGCATGCCCGTGAGAATTGCAATAACCTTTAGGTCTCCACAAATCCGCCATTGGTAGTCATTGTACTTTATTTTTGCCAAAAGTATAGCCATATTGTCATAAGTTTCTTTCATATGAACAGAGTAGGCGACTGGAATTGATGAAAATAAATTTCCATTATGCAATAACACGGCTTTTAGACTAGTCTTGGAAGAGTCGATGAAAAGTCGCCATTCGTTGACTATGTGCTCATGACCGAGGTGCACCATTCTTTTACATCTTTGCAATAGCAAATGTCATCATCCATCAAAGTATTGAACAAGTTCTCTGTGTCTATGACGAAATTTAGATATCGGAGTATTGGGCGCTAAAAGTTCCATCTTGTCGCGAACTCGAGTAATTCCGCTTGTCCTTTGGTGAGAGCGAGCTCACGCATTAGCTCTGAACGTTCTGAATGGTTAATTAAGTGAACACCATCATTCACCGGTACATAATCCGAGTCAGAATTAGTTTCTAAAGCAGGTAAACTATCACTTTCTGATGGTTCATTCACGTCCAACGGATATTGTTCTGGTGGAACTGGGATCGGACACGTGGTTAGATCATGAGGCACTGGTTTCGAAACCGATTCAATATTTGGATAAACCACAGACTTTCTAGTTTTAAAAGTGAAACCATAGATATTTGTCAAGCAGAAGTAACAATCAGTAGCGTGATTTGTCGGTTTCCGCCATATTACTGGCACTCCAAAAATCGACTTATGTCGGCGATTTTCGTAAAACCTGCCAATGTCTTTTATCGAACAAACTGCATTTGGCTTCCAAGATTTATTTGCATCATCAACTTTCGAATCGAATAAAGATACCGTATTACTGCTGACACGGTGAAATTGAACGGGTATTGAATTTACGATAGTATTTCCACAGTTTTGAAACGGATCGGACATAATTCTAAGGAGAGGTAAAGCAAAAATATAATAGATAAAGATAGTCCCATAGCAGATACTTCCGTAGGGGAGTATGACGGAGCAAATAACGGTTTCCCAAAAATATATTTATTCACAAATATCTTAAGAACCCGACGTGATAGAGATAAACGGATTTCAAATTTGAAATCAGCGCAAGAAATTGACCTAAGAACACTTATTCTTATATAAGAAAGAAAAATGTTGTTTGTCAGTGTTACCTGAAAGTGTTTACTCAAAAAAAAATGATACAGACAGGGCGCAGCGGAAACGATTATCTCATAATCGCTTGTGTTTTCGTGCCTTCTTCAGACAGTCAAACAAAATGGTCTCCGGCCACTCAGACAAACAATGTGGTTGTAAAACGAGCATCGTCTTTTATCAAAGGTGGCCCGGCTAATAGAATGAGATACCGTATTACTGCTGACCGGTGAAATTGAACGGGTATTGTTACGATAGTACCACAGTTCACCCGGCGGATCGGACATAATTCTAAGGAGAGGTAAAGCAAAAATATAATAGATAAAGATAGTCCCATAGCAGATACTTCCGTAGGGGAGTAGAGTGCTGGAGACTTCACCCTACTAGATCCAGCAAAGAGCAAAATAATGAATGAAAGTGCAAAAAAAATTGCAAAATAATAAGCGATTGAAGAGAAAAATGAAAAAGAAATTATACTGCCGGAGGGCCGAAGGTGTTAGAGATCACACAAAAGAGCACGTTCAAATGTTCTGTGACAGTCTGCCTGAACCACGTGGTAAGATAACGCAGTCAGCATTATTTCTTTCAGAGACTGCACTTAGTTTTACATGAGCTTTCAATTTAAACAGCTTTTGTATTTTGTTTTTCTTTTCCTCAGATGAGAACCCTGTACATTACTTTGTTTGTTGCTGTGTTCCAGGCGGCAGTAGAAGGTATATCTTTAAGTTTATAGTTTATCATATGTTATTACTTTAACACGTTAAAATTGTTGAACTTAAATATTCAGGTAGTATTTGTTAATAAGACTGAATTTTGCACAGGAGACAAAGACGATTGATAAGTTCTGTAACTAACATTACACAAAATAGCAAGCTATTAGTTTTAAATGCTGTCTTCGATGCTGTCTTCTTCTCTTATACAACCATTTCCATTTCTCTCAGTAAGATGGAGGTCTATGTCAAGCTTCTCTTATTTCCATACATGTTAGTCACGGTAACGCTGGTAATTGAATTATAATGCCTTTTTTATTGTTTTCCTGTTTATGTGAGCCATAATACTGTTTGTATGTTAACAGTAAACTTGTAAAAGGGTATAAACCTACGTTTACCTGGGTAAAGTGTACACTAAACAAAATAGCTGAGCAAAGTACAAATAAACTAAAGATATCTATCCTTACCCGAACAATCTCCACTCTAACCAACATCACGTTGGGAAAATGAATAAATGATTGGAAAACATTTTGTAAAAAATGTTTTACTTATAAGCATCCATGGAGACATATCTGGAAAGATCCTTATATGACCACCAGCTACGCACAGCGGTATAGTACACAGATGTTTAAATGAATGTGGCGGGGCGATATATTAAATGTGAATTTGAAAGGCACAGGCTTCCAGACTGAGTACACCATTGAGGTTATTTGCAAAATTGGTAGGATAGACAGAATCAATGATTGTGGTAAGATAACAGGTTACAAAGAGACCTCGATCTAGGTTTTCACCTCCGCTCTTGTTGTGGTTGAAGCCACGCCTTTTCTCTATTTCCAGTTTATACAGATTTGAGAGAACAAGGGGAAAAATGTGGGAAAACGGCTTGTCTGGTTTCAAACCTTTGTCTGGATTTAATAAAGATCTTAATCGTACAACTCAAAGATAAATAACCAGTTCAAAAATCTACCATGGCAATTTTTACGGCGATATGTTCGCCGAAATATCAGGTTGGTTACGTTGAGAGTGACTACATTGATATAATTTAAAAACCCGCTTGGTCAGCTGACTGAAGGGGAAGTGGAATCGAGTTTAGGCGCAAAATCAGTCTACTTCTGGCCTTCGTCCGTCGAGGTCGCATTTATGTTCTCTTGTCACCGTTTCTGCTGCGAAGTGTTACGCCATGCCTGGATTATAATAGTATTTGCCATTTTTCGTGTAATGTGGACTATGTGGTGTAATGCTAGATTAGATAGTATCTAGTGGCCATCTTACATAGATTACAGGAATATTGGGTGTCAATGTGCTGAGGACAGCATTGTCACAGTGTTTCGCCTCTGAGCCATTGTCATTCTAATGTTCGGCCTGTAGGGCATATTAGAAGGTATGATGATGATAGATTGAGCTGTTTTGAGGCATGTTCTAGTATCACTGATATTTATATATCTCATTCATATGTTTTGCCGCGTTAGGCCTGTGTCTTGTGTGCGTATAGATTAAAGGGAACCTCCTGTATAAAGGTGTTAATCTTATTCATTGTCAGCTAGTCTATGTTCTGGTCGTACTCTTAGATATTGAGCCGATTGTTAGTAATATGATCCATATGATGATGGTGATACATTTACAATATTACTAGGTCTGACAGTAATATACTTGAAGCAAATCAAAGGAAAAGAAATAACTAAGCCGTATGGCATCACATAAGACAAAAAAAAGCAAAGTGATTAAGAAAAAACAAATAGTGCTGAGAAAGAAGATGTAAAACAAATATGAAATACTCAGTTACACAGAGTCACGACACTGGACAGGACAACACTTCCACATGAGGAAGAAGTACACACACAAGCACACAAATTGTCTGGGCGATCGTTGGCTGAGTTGGCAGCGCATGACGTTTTCCTAGAGGGTAATACAACACGTCATTCACATGCCATAATCCCCATTTGAGATCCGCTGTGACCAATGGTTACTGTCTTGAAGCTCTGACAAGAAAAACTCTGTCTCTAGACGATCACTGGCCGTTAACGGATGTCTGGCTGGCGAGAGGAGAAGAACAATTTTAAATATTTCCAAAAAGTAGTGCTTTATACCACACTAGGCTTATTCTCTTGAGACAGATACTTTCTGTGCTATAATAATCTAGTCGCAATGCTGACTGAATAACCCACTATAGTACCACAATAAAACTGAGCATTTATCCAGCTTACTGAGAAAAAAAATCGGTGCGAGCACAGTTGGAGAAATCCGTTGGCTGTTGGCTGTGTGAAAGTCTGTGCACCGCTTGTTTCAGCTCCCTTTTATCTGTACGTTAAAGATAATGCTAGCTATTTTAAATAGAAACAATTCAACTGGCTGTCGTCTCAAAACAGAAACTGAATCCGTTGGAAATATCTCTTGGAGAAGGTGTCCGTGGAATATACGCGACTGTATAACTAGGAGACAGAAATTAATTTCGTGTGTCCCGTTTTCCTTGCTGCAAGTCACAGATAGATTTAAAAAAACACTCGCTTATGTACCCTACAAGTTTCCCAGTTATGTTTCTGAAAACGTGCAGGTGGTCACAAATAGCAGCAAAATTAGCCCGTAACAAAGGCATTGTAACTTTCATGTCTTCCTTGATGCTATATGATAACAGAGTTCCTGTCTCAACTTTGATGTGGAGATGTTTACCACGCGACCAGTACCTCAAAGGGGTAATCTGCGCGAGCCAGCAGACAAAAATGTGTTGCGCGACAGTGGTCTTTTTTCATTCGTTGATTTCAAACTTCTAATATAAAAGAAAATTGGTTACACGTGTGGGGCGTATTCTAGCGCTGTCAGAATGAGGACTGACACGCAGAAAATGAGCGACAATGTGCTAAAATTCCGAGCAAATTAAAATAGAGAGTGGACAAAACCAGAGGCAGGCAAAGCGCGCGAATCAACAGGTCGATTGACCAAAAATTTAAATCAATTCATCACAGTGTGATTAGTCTGTTAGGCTAATTACACCCTCATTTACGTTTGAAATCATCAACACACTCTCGGAGATTCCCTTTGTGGTGAAACATATTCAAAACCCAGTATTGCCCACTAAGCTTACATGAGCCCCAGATGTAATTCTGGTTTTTACTTGGGTAGCTGCATGCCAGAGGATCTCAATATGATATGGATCAATGATAGACAGGCGGCTGAGAAGTTTCTGTGTGTAGGATGGGACATTTCCTTTTGAGAGTACAGTACCAGCACACAATATTTAGCTTTGTATATTCTGACATATCCCTCGGAGGGCGAGGAATTCATAGTATACCACCATCTTGTTTCTCCTAGTTTGGTACCAGATGTGATGGTGCTTAAATGCTAGCCAAAATCGGCGAAACTGGAGCTACCAACTTCAACTCAACAAATTTTGGAATGACAGAAAAGACAGCAAAAATCTAGATCTGTAATGTCGATAAAAGAATATGAGGAGAACTGCCGTAAGACGAGGGTAAAACATTTGAATGGGGAAAAAAAAATAAAACAAAAAACACACACACAAATAGTAATACTTCTTACAAGGAGAAAGGACAAGAAAAACCTACGTTGCGGCCACAAGGTCTTCGTCAGGGACAGACAAACAAGAGACATTAAGGAAAGAAAATGAGAATTAAGTAGAGAACATGAAACTATAAAAATTAGAGAAAAAACTCCCTTATGTCAAGTCACATAGTGAAGCAAGATGGCTGCCACTAAACCGGAAAGCGGAAGTCGATAGTACATCAAAAACAAGAAATATTTAAAACAAGGACTGGAAAAGAGGGGGAAAAATGTATTAAGAAAAAAAAGAAAGAAATTTAAAAATTAAAAAAAAATATACAAAATATAAAATTAAAAAAAAAATTAAATTAAAAAAAAAATTTTTTTCCCTCCTCACTCATTTCCAGTCCTTTTTTTCAATGTTTCTTGTTTTTAATGTACTATCGACTTCCGCTTTCCGGTTTAGTGGCAGCAATCTTGCCGACTAACCAGTCAAATTATGCCCTAGCATACCAACAATTACAAAAATGTCAAATTATGCCCTAGCATACCAACAATGACAAAAATGTCAAATTATACCATAACAAAGGCTCTTAAATCAGTTTACTTTTTAATGAGCAACGTTTTGGTTAAGCCAAAAAAGAAAATGCAAAATCATAAAATTCCTAGCCGTAATAATACTTACTTACTTAGTCGTTCCCCTTCTACCGTGAGGTGTAGAGGTTTGGAAGAGAGAGCGCCAGACCATTCTATCAGCTGTCTTCTTCCTGGCCTGGTTCCATTCTAGTCCTCGGTCCTTCAAAGATTGTCTAATGTGGTCCTCCCAGCGGACTCTGGGTCGTCCTGGAGGTCTGGATCCCTGGCTCTTTGTTTCCCATGCTTGTCGTGGTAGCCGATCTTCTCCCATTCTGCAGACATGGCCAAACCATCTTAGTTGGGACTGTTCTATTTGGGTCTGCAGCGGATGGGATTTTAGGCCTTGACGGATCGTCTGGTTGCGGACCATGTCTCTTCTTGTTACTTCAACCACTTTCCTCAGATACCTCATTTCTGAGGTTTGGATCTGGCTTTTGTGGGTTGTAGTCATTGCCCACGACTCGCATCCATATGTCAAGACTGGGACATAGGTGGAGCGGTATACAGCCATCTTCGTTTTCTTACCAACCTCTTTCTTGCTGAGGAATCCACGATTTATGGCCTGAAAAAGTCTCCCAGCCGCTGCTTTCCGAGTGGCCAACTCTTCTTTGATGCCTCCCTTTCGGTCTATAATAGCTCCGAGATATTATATAACCAAATTAAACCTTGCTTAAATGAATATTTGTCTCTGCTATTTTTATACATAAAAAAAAGAAAACAAAGGTAAAGGAACCCCTTACACGCCCATTGAGGCATACTGGGAATATGGTGTTAGGCCCATATTGTCTTGACCGTCGGCACACTAGGGGTGATGTGACTGGCATCACACCGGCCGCCTTAATCTTCCCAGAGTTTCTCTGGTACAAATTTTGGGCTGGGTCGACACAGGAGCCGTTTGTGGCCTAAAAAATACAGCCTCATCTGGGGATCGAACCATAGACCACTGCGCTAGGAAGCCAGTGCACTAACCACTATGCTACCGCGACTCCTCTATTTTTATATAGGGACCTTAAAATGCAGAGCAGAAAAAAGCGTCACCAATTCTATGATGAGACAAGGAAAGGGAGCATAAACAACCACAGCTTTTTTAAAATGAAAGAATATATATATATATATATATATATATATATATATATATATATATATATATATATATATATATGTATATATATATACATATATATATATACTTAATGTGAGTGCAGCAGTAATATATTCTGAGCAAGTCAATAAATTCTCTTATAAAGAAGTATCAAAAAACATTAATTAGGACACCATTAAAGCGATCACCAATAGCTGTTGCAAAATGTCATGTTACATGGGTATAGTCCATTATTTAGCTTTCATCTGTACAACCTAATTAGTTGAGCGGACACTTTAAAAGTCAGCCACCTGTTTTATATTAGCGGGTGTGTGTGCTAGGCCCGAGGCACGTGTACACTTGCGAGGCATCTTTTCAACAAATTTATATTGTACCAACAAGCATATATTTGTGCACGAAGCCCCTAAACATTCAAGACCTACCAAAAGCTTAAGCTACTTATACCTAAAACTGCTACTATATATAGCAGTATTAATGTAAATAAATTTTAAAGCTGGATACAAATAAAGCTTCATTACTGAAAGGCTTAAGTAATATTATTGAAATAAAACGTATAACTATATTCTTATATTTTGTTTGAGGAAATTAGTTTAACCTCAGCTTTATGAAAAGTTATTTAGGAAAACATATCAAACGTATAATGTTTTATACTAATACATGATTTATTTTCAGTCATTATGTACGGCCTATGGTGGCTACCTACTTAGCATTACCAGCCCTGCGAAGAACAAGTGGCTCATCAATCAATTCAGGACTAGAAACTGTAAGTTGATTTTATCCAGTTTAGACGGGTTCTCTTAGTTAAGAAGTAAGAAAGTATAGACAACTCCCTCATACATTCGTAAACGGCGACAAATGTTAGGTTGCGGATAAAACTGGTGTCTCATTATAAAAAACTGCTTCAGAAACCACCACAGTTAATGACGATGAAATGCGTGGCTGTGGCGAAATTCGTTCTTCCTCTGATTTCTGTCTTCAATTCTCTCCTTCTGGTTACTTGGCGATCCCTTCCCATGTTCTTTCTTTCATTATTTTGTGTATAATCGAAGTTATCTTGTCCTGTACAAGTATTTTCAACTTTCCCGGGTTGCTTTACCGCTCGACCGGTTCTGCAACAATGTCGGCGCAGTTGCTTGATTAATCGTCAACACTTCACGGATTAGTGATCCATATCTCCTTTGCTTCCACTGAGGAGTGCCGACAAACTCCAATGTGTGTCGGAGAATGTAGATACAAATGTGATTCATTAACATGGTCGGCAAAATAATTACCAAAAAACCAAGCTGCTCGGCTTCTCCAATATGGATATCAGCTGGTATCTGAAGACAATGCGTTAGCTTGCAGACATGTCCAGATAGAGAAAAGCGGAATTGAGAAATGAAATAACATTTCCGGCAGATAACTTTGTTGTAATAAGCAACTATGAGAAAGTAACATCATGAAAGAGATTATCAGTGATAGATCAGTGATGTTGTGAATTTTGCAAACATGACATACGATACGGAAGTTGCAAGACCATATGGATTTTGCAGACGAGCTAGACAATAACATGTATGGGGTATATATTGTGTTGTTATGTTGTAAGGTTCTACATGAGGGGTGAGGAGATCTCCACAAAAATTAGACGCTTCCTGGGGATTGTTTTAGCATTGAAATGTCAAACTGAACTTCTGCTGATTGGATCTTTCCTCACGAAGAAACATGTTCGTGGAAAAGAAAATTTCGCTTATAACCTACAACATTTTTAGAATTCCAATTTAGTCAAGGAGAAATCATAGACAGCCAGGAACATGGATTATTAGGATCCCAATATAGAACAGGACATAGGACTGAAAGGGATTTCTCTTCTTCATCATCATCATAACCCTCCACTCCCAAATTAGCACAGGCTTTCAACAAATACATGTCAAGTCCTCCTGTCACGTGCCATCATCTCAAGTTCTTTCCACGTTCTCCTCATCACTTCCACCTCTGTTTCCAGCTCTCTTCTCTTATTGCTTCTTGGTTTACCTCTGCCTCTCTTGTCCTGAGGGTTCCAGAACGAGGACTGCCTTGTAATGCTATCAACAGGTTTCCTCAGTGTGTGTCATCGCTAACGTCTTCTTTTCATCTCTTGTTCTACTGGCACTTGTATAGTTCTTGTCCTCAGTCCCACGTTGGTAACCTTGCCATACCATTTTAATCCCTTTATTCTACGCAAGCACCCATTTATGAAAGTCTGTAGCTTTTTGGTAGTTGTTTTTGTTGTTCCCCATGTCTCAGAGCCATACAATAGGACTGATTTCACATTTGAGTTGAAGATTCGTATTTTCGTGTTGGATCCGATTTCTCTTATCTCAATATATTTCCCAAGGCAATGAAAGCTCATCTTGCTTTTTGTATTCTTAGTTTGATATCACTGTCTGTCCCTCCAACATTGTCTATATTGCTGCCAAGATATGCGTACGATTCTACATCTTGTATTGGTGTTTCTTCAAGTTCAACCCTTTTATCATTACCTGCATTTATTCTCATTATTTTTGTCTTTTCCCTGTGTATTTTCAGACCCAATTGCTGTGACCTCTCATCGAGTGTTTTCAATTTGTCCTGCATCTGATTACGGTTATGGGACAGAAGAGCCAAGTCATCAGCAAAATCCAGATCATCCAACTGCTTAGTCAGAGTCCACTGGATTCCATTTCTGTTGTGTGTTGTCAATGATCTCATAACCCAGTCTGTTGCTAGTAAGAAAAGAAATGGAGACAAGAGGCATCCTACATGATCTGCTTTGTCGAAAGTTCTTAGGCAACTTAACCAGATATCCTTTCTTCCATTTTGCTGGTATCTCTTCCTGTTCTCAGACTTTACCATGTAATTTATATAACTTCTCTGTAGCTGTGTCGATATCTGCTTTGATGGTCTCTGCTGGAATGCCATCAGGTCCAGACGCTTATCCATCTTAGAAGCATTATGGCTTTCTTTATTTCTTCCTTCGTTGGTCTTTCATCGTTAATTTGAAGCTCTTCTGCTGGTTGGATGTCTGGGGGGTTTTGTGGAGCTGGTCTATTGAGAAGGTCATAAAAATACTCTGTCCACCTCTCCATTTGCTCTTGTATATTGCTAAGCAGTTTTTTATTCTTGTCTTTTATGAGGCAACTTATTTGCTTGTATTTCCCTGTTAGCTTCTTTGTGCTGTTATACAGTTCTCTCATATTTCCTTTGGCTGCATCATCTTCTGCCTCTCTTGCCAACTCCTCAATATACTTCCTCTTGTCTCTTTTGATACTTCTTTTTACTTCTTTGTTTGCTTCTGTGTACAATTCTTGAGCCTAAATACCATCGCAATAAGGAAGCTGAAATTTTGCGGTCATATAAAAAGACATAATAGCCTGGAAAAAACAGTGATGGAAGGCATGGTCCCTGGAAAAAAAGGGGAAGGGGTCAACCTAGACGACGGTGGACCCAGGACATCACAGAAAGTCTGAACTTGTCTTTGGCTGATGCAGGTCGACTTGCCTAGAATCGTGATGCGTTCAGAGCAGCTGTAATGGAGATCACGTTCTAGAAAGAATACGTCACATGATGATTTTCCATAATTTCCTTAGGGGTTATTGTGATAAACGAGCGCAAAGCCTCATCGCCAAATGTTTTCCATAATCTTTCTTATTTTATTTCCTCAGACATTGTGCTCTTTCATCCCACATTTGCTATTTCATCGTTTTTTTATTACTCGCATCTGGTATTTAAAGAACCACATTTGTTCTTTCCTCGGTAGTCATTTGATTCAGTTTCCCCACCTTGTTAAACACATCTGGGTTTAAACTAATCTTGTGAAACCCCAGCTTGGACTTAATAAAACATTCTTTGATAACTAGTCCTGTGTAAATAATCGTCCGACATACCACCTTGGACTATTGTTTAGACGCATGGCTGCCACCACTTGGTACTTTATTCATTGCGAGCCGCAGCGCAAACAATCTACGGTCATCGCACTCGATACAATTCTCACACAATACAATGGACGCCAGGAGCGAGATATCAAAGACCAGTGCAGCGGAACACCCACTTTGTTTCCAGATGGAGCCAGCACAATAAACAATCTCGTTAGCAAGCATACAGAGAGCTGTCTTACAAAGAATGACAGAAATTTATATGTGGGCGACATTGGACAGCAAGTTTTGTGACAGTCAGCGGTCCAGTGAGTTTTCTGGCCGACCAGTCAGCAAAGACCGGGCGGTCTGACCAAGACTGAGAGGCCATGCGAACAAAAGGGGGTAGCGAATTGCCCAACCCACTGTTAGACTGACAGGCGACATGAGAGATCCTAGGTCTAGGTTGCAAGATGCACGCCTGATAATTGGTTGAGGGGAGGATTAGATTATCTCGGACACATTGGCTAAATCAGCGATATATTCTACTGCACAGCTCGTTAGAGAACAGGGCAGTTTTCAACATTGTGGTGTAAAGAGAAATCCCTAAACGCCTAGCCTAAATACACGTGTTTATTAAGAGTGGATAAAATAATTGATATATGTGGTGAATTGTGTTCTTAAAGGATTTTTCGAAGGGAAAACAAGTCCATCAGAAGTCTGAGTCTACACACTACGTGTCTGACGTCTAATCAGAAATAAGTTATCAAAACGGACATTTGGTTTGCAGAATTCGCCATAGGACATTCTTCGTAAAAAAGGAATATTTCTCGCCCATGATAAAAACATTGGACGCAGAATTTTTCGTCAGCAAATACCACATGCGCACAAGTTCAATACATAGTTATATCAAGTTCAAATCATTCAAAAGCTTACTACATGAGTCAATCTAAAGGTCACCGTTGATTACGTGTCCAAATATCAAGTTCAGCCTATCGTAAGCTTACCATCTGAAGTCGAGCAATACAAGCAGATGGAAAAAGTAAACACCCACAGTGATAAGCGAAAAAAGAACAAAAATAATACAAGAAAATCGTAAAACCTGAGAGAAATACCGAAACAAGAAAGTAAATAATCAACGAAACGAAAAAAAAAAGAGAATGAACAAAACTTCGGAACAAGTAAAAGGTCACTTAGCTAGATCCGTAGATGCTTGGAATAGAACACTGAGGTACCTTGTCCACGAAATCGTCTAAGGAAGTGACGTATAAGATAGCGGCAATTTAAAGAGAAACAAGAGGACTCGAAACGAACTAAAACAAAAACATAAGAAGATAGATCGAAAAAAACAACGAATAAAGAAGAATGCAAAAGAGAAAAAAGCCACCAGAATTTATGCAAAATGATGTTGGACATTAAGGCCCTTTGAAGTTAAACAGCCCATTTGAAAAATAAGACAATTCTTCAAAGAAAAGCGAGTCCGGTCATCACCGATACATGAAAGTATGGCAGTGACATGAACATCGGAATTACCTGAATGGTCAGGCCTATTGAAATGAAGAGCCACCGGTGAAGGTTTGCCATGATAGATGTCATTTAAGTGCTCACGAAACCTGTCTGCCAAACGTCTGCCAGTTTCACCAATACAGGTAATGCCACACCTCTTGCAGATGATAGTATAAATCAGGTTTCTGGATTCGCACGTAAAAGACTCTCTAAAGACAAATTTTCCTTTAGGAAAAGTGACTGAATTTGGAGTACAAACTGACAGCTCTTACATATACGGCGTTGGCACGGTTTAGTACCAAAGTATGAAGTGCTAGTATTTCTCAAGCGACTGTTTACACGAATATCCCTAAAATTCATATCCATACGATATGCCACCAAAGGTGTATCACGAAACAACTCTCTGCTATCAGGATCACGGAGAATAGGCAGTTGTCGAAAAAAATTCTCTTCACCGCCAGACAGCGAGGATGGAAAGTTAGAACCAGTTTGAGTTTGTCAGATTAGACAGAAGATTTAGTAGTGAGTGCCATCTGACGAGTGACGCATGTGATGCGATTAAGAGCATCAGATAAAACATGTTTTGGATAAAGACGTCGGCGGAAGAACTCGAGCATCTCTTGAGCTCGCTGATGGAAATCATTGTCATCGTGACATACCTGACGCAAGCGAAGAAGTTGAGAAAAGGGAATGGAATTTTTACAACTAAGAGGATGCGATGAAGTATAAAGAAGGAAACCATGAGCGTCAGTAGCCTTATAATAGACAGTCGTTTTAAGACCAGTAGGGCTAATGTAGTAATATCTGTGAGACAAACGCTAATTTCCATAGAATTGTACTCCCAAATGCTAGTAAATAAAACAGCCTGTGTGTTAGTGACTAACAGCTTCTACTAGGCCAGTCGGGAATCCAATGTATGCAGTAGAAATGCTAGTTAATTATCTCGCTAGCAAAGCAACTCGATTGTATTACCGCGTGCTTGAAACTAACGTCACAGTTAAAGCCTAGCCTTCAAAGCAAGGGAGAGAGAAAGAAAAACGTGTAAAAGAATACACGAAGGCATAACAGTGAGAGAACAATGTCGTTGCATGGTAGAGACGCGACGTCGCAAGTTTTGCAGACCCCCCTTTTTCTCGACACGCGTTGGTGGCATATATTCACGCTGTTGGACTCGTCAGCCGATATAAACACACACACAAGTCGCATTTCTAGCTAAGAAGTAGTGCTAAAGTAGTAATTCTACAAACGTGTTGTTGAAAATTTGGTAACGTATTACAAGTAATACTGCGGTTTGCATGAGAGCGATAGTTAAAAATAAAAGGAAAAAAATTAAGGTTAACGTAAGATTTTTTTTTGAATATGTAGTACTGAATGGGGAAATGAGACGGAGTGTCACTAGTTTGTGTTTACTAATTTGAAAAGGAGAGATAGGAAATATTTTTGAAGCATTGTAGAAATAAAACAATACTATGCATTAGAAATAAATACAAGAATAAAATAATGTAATGACTGTGCGATAGATAACAACAGGATCAATAAGTATGTATCAGAATTTAAAACTATTTAGAAATAAAGAAGTTGGACAGAAGACAGATAGACGAATGGACTTGAAATCTTTCTCAGTTTGCCCGTAGGTGGGGGTAGAGGGGAAGGAGTCCTAATTTTGAATATTTGAGGTCAGTTTTGAAAAAGGAACGCTAGAAGCCAAACGGTCTCTGATTGGCTGTAGTGTAATATACTAACGGTTGTATAAAACCAATGAGTAGTTGGTATTCGGGGCCACGTGTTAACAAAATTTCATACACTAAAGAAGTTCTTTTAAGACAAGGAAGGAGTACTTCCTTGTTTGCTATTTCTGCACTAGCAGCGATTTGGATTATGCCATATATCGCAATATTCAACTGTTTAGTGTGTAAATTTCTTTGATGCGGTAAGAATGAAAACCTTTATATTGTCATTTTTATCATTATTATGTATGCATTATTGAATCTGTATGAACCTTATGGGGGAAAACGTTTATCTAGAGGGAAGTCAACATCAAACACTGTGTTGTTTCACAGCGTTGTTAGGAAATGTGTTAACCTGGGCTTTCTACCATATGGAGAGAAAAGAAAATTAAATATTAATGAAACAAATGTTGTATTATGACATAAGACTACGAAGATCAGTGGACCTCTTCTTCAGCAAGTCACCGTGATTGTACATGACTTGTTTGAAATTTATTTATCCATGAAGGGGGTACCAACCAAATTGAGAACGTTAACTAATTGTTTAGTTACCATACTGATGTCTGATGATATTGCAAATGTTAGAGTAGGGAAAGAGAGAGACTATTAGATGCTGAGTTGGACAAATTTATATTGTTCCAGGGTTTCTTCTTCGATTCAAAGTGAGCCCAGGTGATCAAATACCTGACCATAAGTTCTGCAGTGAGGCCATATCTACTGAGTGCCTGCACATAAATATATTACTAGAAGCAGAAGCGTGACTTGGCAGTGGAAGCTGGCATTGTATACTTCAGTCAGCCGGTTATCAGAATTCCCAGATAAGCAATCGTGTCTGGGGTATTTGATATCGCAAACAATCCAACTCTCAATTTCCCAAAATGTATTGTGTCAGACAGTGATGAATCCAAACGTTCTAACGACCTGTACCCTTTTCTAGGAGCAAGGAATACTTGACACTTTTCTAACTTGACTTATATAAATAAATGTGGGAAAACACAGACTCAATTATATTTGTGAATTAATTGCTGTAAATATTTGTATTATCATTTTGAGTTGATTATTCCTGTGTCTAAAAGAATAACAAAGAAACAGGAAAATAAATAGTACAAAAAATATGTTAAATTGAAAACTTAACCAGTGAACTTGTTTAATCATTGTTTATAAGTAATAGGTGTAGTTGTTGTCCTGTTTCTACACTTCATCACATTGCATATACCCTAGACATTTGCTAGACAACATACACACAACATTACACTTCAGTAGGGGAAGATATATAATCGGGTGAGGTCTTTGGTGGAAGCAGACACGTTCCCTGTAAACTTATCTGAATTTAATAAACTTCAGGGGCTTGCATAGCTGATCTCACACCTGATATAATTAAAATTAATAATATTTATAGAATAATACCAAATCCACCACAGCTAATAGTCACAGTGATGTCAAGGAAGTTCACTGAAGTCGTAGAAATTTCAGAAGTGAATTTGATGGCAGGCTAGTCTGGCTAGTTACTTTAGGAGATTAGAACACCTACCTATTCATACAACAATTGTTAACTGTTAGTCAACGCTACAGAAATATTTATTATTAACGTTCTCAGGACAACAGAAGTTTTTTATCAGAACGTTCTCGACGCAGAGATACCATACTCGAAATAACATAACAACTTAGTACATTCTATGCATAAATGTAAATCATCCTATCCGGAAGAAGCATTTAGAGACACATAGACTGTGTAGATTACTCACCATTTTGGTAACTCGTATCATATCACATCATCATCATTTCGTTTTACACAAGCTCAGTCGTAATTAAATACTACTTAATTAACTACAATATTAATATCGCATATGTGCGTTTTGTGTGAAACGTCTTCTACTATCACCACGTTCTAACCATTACCAACCCTATATGTGTAGATATTTAATTAATAAACCCCATAATCGTTTGATCATTATCTAGTTTGTTAATGTATCACTCGTGCTGTCGGTGTTAAATATTTACATATAGGAAAATGTCTACACTCAGATGAGGTTGGGGGCTTTTTCTTTTACGGGATCTAAGCACAGAAGCTAAGGTCGTGGGGAAACTGAACTCTTTCCATAATTAACTAAAGAACACTGTCCAGTGGAAAGCATTCGAATTCCCTTCTTCTTGTCCCTATCTCAAATAGGTCTTTATTCTGTCTTAACGAGCCAATTTCTAAAGACCTTTTACCTAATATCTTATAGGCTATTCCTGGTAAAAACTACTGTCGTAGTTGCCCCAATACTCACCACACGACAATACACAGAGTTAGTAAATTAATAGTTGCTGAATCACCTTCAGCTGAGGTCTCAGAAAATACGAGTCAAATATTTTCCCCACAGAAATATCAGAGAATAAAAAGTTCATAACGGATTAGATGATCTCAGATGTTATGTTTGTCATTCTGTAAAATAACTGGGAAACTTCCTTAAATAGAAGCATCATTCTTCTATATATATCTCTGCCAAGAGTAATCTTGAAAGTAGGTCGATACATTTGAAGACCATCATCCTTATACTCCAAGTTTTCCATTGTTGGACCACTACAGCAGAGCAGGGGAGACAGTCCGATTACAGTGGCACAAGCTTCATTCGAGGGTGTAACACCCAGTAAGCCTATACCTTCTGCTGATTTTATGTTGATAGTCTTCTACTTCTTTATTTCCTACAGATACCTGTTATTACATGTTTATATGTATTTATTTATTTAGACTCTTATATAATAGAGTGACACCCCCTTGTCATATTTGTAGTGGTCATGTATCTCAGGCAAGTATTGACATTGCAAAGGTAAGCCACTCTATAATATACAAGTCTAAAGAGAAATTGTACCGATGTTAATTATTTGTTTTGCTGTAGTGATGTTATCTAGCTGGCCATTAAGGGGTCACATTCCGTCATAAAAACCCAGACCCCCTTTTCCCTTCCGTGACGTCACACATCTCTTTCCCCCCCCCCTTTTTTTCCCTATTTTGTTTTTAATACTGAAAAGGAACAACGTCATCAGATGTAAACTAGTTAACTAGTCACCATTACCATCATCATCACCATTGACCTTTCAACTCCCTAAGTTGCATATACTTGATGCCAAGTCTTCCTACTCTGTTCCATCAGCTCCAGGTCTTTCTATATCTTCTTCATTTTCTGCCTCCAGCTCTATTGTCCGTGTATTCCTTGGTTTTCCTCTTCCTCTCTTACCCTTGAGATTCCAGAACCAGGACTGTCATGTAATGATATGATAACGTTTGCTCATATCTAGCGTCTTTTTATCGTGTATGGCTCTTCAGGCACTTGTCAGGTTTGTGTCATCAGTTTGACATTAGTGATCTTGTCATACCACTATAATTCGTCTATTTAAGGCAAGCACCCGTTTATGGGAGCATCCGTGGTTAGAGCGCAGATCTCACGTTGCAAAGTTATCGAGTAGGAAACTCGGTGGCCTCACGCTACAGTCTACCCAGTTGTAAATGGATACCTAATTCTGCTCTTGGGTTAAGAAAGATAAAGACAATCAAGAAGGGATCTGATGTTCCAACCTCTCTAATCTCGTCTGCTATTGCGAAGTCTCTAACACTTCACTCCCTTACGGCTGTATCTACTATAAGACTACATTTTTGCCCGTATATGAAAGTCTGAAGATTTTGTATTGTTATTTTTATTCTCCATGTTCAGAGCCATACCATAGGTATGACATTTGAATTGAAGGTTGTGATGTTTGATGTTAGGCGTGACTTTTTATCTCATTTCCCGATCAAATGAAAGCTCCTCTAGCCTACTGCATTCTTATTTTGATATCATTATCTTTTCCTATCACTGCCGATACTGTAGCCAAGCTATATGTATGATTTTATATCTTGTAGTGAGGTTCCTTCAAGTGCAGTTTTTTTATCATTTCCTGCATTTATTCTCATCATCTTTGTTTTCTCCTGTGTATTTTCAGACCCACTTGCTGTGACCTCTCATCAAGTATTTGTATTTTGTCATGCACCTGATTACGGTTATGAACAGAAGAGTCAGTTCGTTGGAAAAACTTTGAACTATGCTTTAACTAATGTAGACAAAATATTATGTTTAATAAAATAGTGTTTAATTAAACAGCTTTTAACAAGATCTTCCCTTTCCCAGCACGAGACTGTACTCAATTTTCGCAGTTGTACTCAGCTAAACGCATTTGCATTTTATTTCTCCCTCCCTCCGATGTAGGCATGTTGTATAACTCTATATGAAATTCTAACTCAATAAATTAAATATTTCTTAAAAGAATTAAAATAGTCCTCTAACTACTGTGTAACAGGTTTCTGTCCGCAGAACCTGTATTACAATTCATAATAAGTAGGCATAATAAGAGTCTAATAGCAAAACAGATCAACAGTAGTAAAGATACAAGGGAAAAGAGAAATAAAGAAAAATAATAATGCACGATCAAACCAAAAAAAAAACAACAACTGGAATTTGACAAGTACGGTAACTAAGACAACGTAATACTAGCAGTGAGTGAATGAAAACGAATACAAACGAAAACTAAAGAAAATCAATAAATCACACAGACTTACTGCTTAGAAAACAGGACACGACCTGTAACTATATATGTATAAATAAATAAATAAATAGATAAATGAAAATATATATATATATGTGTGTCGTAAATTTATTTAGAGAGAAAAAGAGTCTAGAAATAGTAGTCCGGTTTAGAGTGTAGAATGATGATGAAAACTCAGTGATAGAAATGTATAGATTTAAATATGATGCTCCACAGAGTGCTGGAGGAGAGTAAAGACAGACGTATTTACGACAAATCGTTTCTCTCAATCTTCTCTTCCACTCTCCTGGTCAAACAATTATTTGCCAGTTTTCCAGACCCACGTCTACGCTCACAAAGATTTGTTGCTTCAAGCACTCAGACGACGTGGATACAGCTATATTAAACAAGTAAGGAATGTTTGGGCTTTTGGGTATTCCAACACAGTCCGATTTAAGTTTATGATGTTTATTTACCGTAAAGATCAAATCACAAAAAAAAAACAATATCAAGTGTTACATAAATTTATCATAAGTACAGAAAAAAATGCAAATATCAAGGTAGGGAGGGGGTGAAGAAGATTGGTATCGACTAAGCCCTTCCCGCTTGTATTAGACAAATATAAACCCAGTCTCAATATAGATAGTTATCAGAAGAAGAGGAAAGTTAACCCAACAGTGAATTTAATTACTCTGAAAGAGGTGTTACAATATTAGTTATGGTGGTAGACAAAAATTACTGTTATCCCAATGGTGTCTTCACTTTACTAAGCAAAGAAAAAAAAAAGGGGGGGGGGGGAATGAAACAGAGTTAACAAATTATCCCACTAAAGGAACTATGCCGGGTATACAGAAACGTATTACCCGGTAGGCAAGTTAACAAATGGTTTGTTGCAAAAAAAATCTCCTGTCATTCATACACACTGTGCGGATCCACACTCATATACACCACACACTTACCGATTTGCAGCATCAGTCACTCCATAGAATGATAAACACAATAATTAACTCTTGACGTATGACAACTGTCTAGTCCTTCTATGTCCCGCACCAGATAATGCGAGGATTCACTGAGAGCAAATATTCCCGCTTATCGCCGGACTTGAAGTTCTAAGAGTTCTTGTGTTTTATTATAAAGTAACGAGTCTATGGGATGGCCCTGACGCGGTTCGACATAGGGGTGAAAAATGAGGTGATGGTATAATCCTTCACTGCGTGATGGTAGCCACTGACCGGGAAAGTTTTTTAATCCAGTGAGGAAAAACTAGGCTCCGTCACATTCAGGTAAATCGGTAATCTCTCACAATAGAGCAGTATATAAACTATCGCACTGGCACTGTTCATCTTCCAGTTTATCTTACAGATTTAATTTGATGATAATAATCAAATGATCTTGGGTAGGCTTTCCTTCATGTAATTATGCTAGCCAGGCCGTACCGGACCACCACAAGATTTACTTTAAAAAAAATGTCTCATCAAACTGTCTGGAAGTTAAGAACCGAGTATGGAAACTCTGAAAGATTTCGTTATTGCTGGTATTGCAAAAGGTGATCAATCTAGAGAAAAAGATAGAAAACCCATAACAACATAATCATACTTTAAAACAAATAATCTTCTAAGTGCGCGATAAATTTCCCGTTAAGCCTATTATACACTCGAGTATTTAATTATGTATTTAATAAACACTGCGCGAGTTCTAGTGGTTAAATCACACATCTATAAATATATGACTTAACTAAATTTATTAATTATAAATTCCTTCGCGACTTTAAAAGTTAATTTAAGCATTAACATCTATTACCTTTTTTGGAAATAATATAATAGATAGATCATTATATTTACAACTGGAACTATTGAGACGGTTTAATTTAATAGGTTTAAATTAACACAAAATCAAATGAAATATAATGAATGAACTCGACCACTGATCACTTTACACAATATATATATTACCGCTTTGCACAGAATAGAATTCACTGCAAATATGTATAAAATCCATGGGATGATCTAGCAAGATTTCAAATATCGCTAGTGCTTCTATCAAGTTTTGGCCAGCGAATGATGAAGTGTATTTCTACGTGATCTGTATATCTACAACTGGAATGCAAGATGAGTGGGACATGAGAACTTTGACAGCTTTTTTGATCTCATGAACTTTGGGGGATCTGACCGCCAAATCCAAAGAGAGAAGCCGCCCTCTGGTCTTCGTATCTGCGTTCGCTGCTTGCGTCAGCTTTCCCCGTTCGCTCTGGCTGCCATCGGTTCCGTGCTTAACACCGAGATGCGAAATCGTTTCAGGGACCACTACTGTCTTTGATAGCGCCGATAGTCTCCCTTGAAATCCCTCAGTCTGTCTCTTTGATCTCGTGCCGCATACTAAATGAGTCCCGGTGGAATGAGTTCTGGCAAACGAAAAGTTACAACAAATGTTCAGGGGTTCTAATGTTATGAAAAGCTAAAAGTCCCTTTAAATCATCCATCATATCAGGGAGAATTCACTTGTCGAACTAGACGTACGTCACAATCGTCCCCACTTTTAAACATGAAACCATTTTTCATGTTTCATTTTTTTTTTACAATGGAGGTGACCTGATTGGTGATTTTAGGATGAGTGGTATCTTCAGTTTGCCTTCTTCCTCTGTAGACCAGTTTCTACTCGGGAAATCAGCCCCGACATTCTGTCTTCCCGGAATATATTCCACTTTGAAAGAATAAACGCTTAAAAGAAGCGCCCAACGCATGATCCTTGCGTTAAATTCTTTATTGGCACCAAGAAATGCTAACGGAGCGTGGTCTGTTTGCACCGTGAAAGATGTACCATAGAGAAACTCATGATGGCGTCTGATACCGTCAATCAGAGCGAGATATTCTCTTTCGACTACGCTGTAGTTCCGTTCCGCTTTATTTAATTTCCGACTGCCATAGGCAACTGGAAATAGCATGTTTGGGTCACTGTCATCGGCTTGAAGCAGTGTTGACCCGATGCCCTGACCTGACGCGTCAACTCTCAGTACAAAAGGTTTCTTGAGGTCAGGCAACCTCAAGATGGGGTATGCAGACAACTGTCCTTTCAAAGTGCTATACGCGTGTTCGCACTTTTGATCCCATATGACCTTATCAGGACAACCTTTCTTTGTGAGGTCAGTCAGAGGTGCCGTCAGTCCGTTGAAGTTCTGGATGTACTTCTGATAGTATGCACATAGCGATATGAAGGAACGTACGTCTTTCTTCGTTCGGGGTCTTTTTTCTGCCACTATTTTCTCCACGTTCTTCTTAATAGGCCAACTGCATCTGTGAGAAATAGTATGCCCCAGGAAGTCTAACTGTTCAAACCCGATGAGACATTTGCTAGGTCTGGCTGTGAGACCCGTTTCCTGTAGTCTCCTGAGGAGCATAGCAACCGTAGCAATATGTTCTTCATAGGTTTCCGATGCAATTAAGATGTCATCCATGACATTATGGATATGGGGATTTTGCAAAGGTTCTAGAAGCTTCCTCATCATCCTGGTGAACACTCCTGGTGCGTTATGCAATCCGAACGGCATCACATTAAATGTGTAATGTCCTTCACTAGTGCTGAAAGCTAACAAAGGTTTAATTTCCTCCTAGACTGGTATCTGATAATAACCTTTGCTGAGGTCAATCTTGGAGAAGATCTTTGCTTTGCTGAGCTTGGTGAACCACTCAGAAACAGTTTGGAGAGGTTCGGGCTGGAATTCCGTATAAGCGTTTAGCAACCTGTAATCAATGCACAGCCGAACTTCCTTATTGGGCTTCTGCAACAGCACTACACTGGAACTGTAAGGAGATGTAGACTCACTGATAATTCCTGCTTGGCGCAGCTTGTCTATTTCTCCGCGAAGTGCATCAGCTTTAGCGTACGGTATGGGGTAAACTCTGGTTCGAACAGGGGTCTCGTTTGTTAATTTCATATCAAATTCGATGAGATTTGTTCGACCAGGTACATCCGTTAAGACTGCACTGTACTGTTTTAGTAGAGCCCTGGTTTCTGTTTGTTGTTCTGGTGAGAGATTGTCGCCAAACTTGACGTCTTTAGAGGATTCTGTGGGTTGCAATGGATACTCCATGCAACCATCATCATCTTCCTCGTCTTCCGTTGCTATGACGACAGCCAGGAGATGCTCGGAGGATGGCACCGGTCTTTCCAAATATTTCTTTAGCAGATTTATGTGGAAGACCTTCTTCTTTCCGTTGATGGAGATCTTGTAATTGGTACGTGAGATCTTTTTAAGGACGGTAAACGGTCCTTGCCATCCGATGCGAAGTGTATTGCTTCCGGTTGGAAGTAGCAATAGGACTTTCTCTCCTGGTTGTAGTTCTCTCTCTTTTGCAGCTTTGTTGTATCTTTTAGTAATTTTAGCGCGGGCTTTCTTAAGGTTGGTAGTAGCTAGATCCCATCCTAGCTTTAGCCTTTCCTTAAGCTCAGATACATACTTGCTTGCAGAGACGACTGTCTCGTCAGCTATCTGGTCTGTCAGGGAACGCAGTAAGGCTTCTAGTGGCCCCTTAATAGGTCTGCCAAATAAAAGTGTAGCTGGCGCAAAACCCGTAGACGCTTGGGGTACCTCTCGGTAGGCGAATAAGGCAGCCGATATATATTGGTCCCAGTCTTCCGGTTTCTCCTGACGCAGCTTACGTAACATCATGGTGAGGGTACCGTTAAAACGTTCTACGAGCCCATTTCCGGCCGGATGGTAGGGACGTGTGTGGATATGTTTGGCCCTCAAGATCTTAAAGATCTCCTCCATTAACAGGCTACGGAATTGGGATCCATTGTCCGTCAAAAATTGTTGAGGGAATCCCAACCGTGTAAAAATTTGCACAAGGGCTTCTGCGACATGCTTGGAATTAGTGCATGGTAGCGGTACAGCTTCGGCCCACATAGTGCAAGTGTCGACTAAGGTCAGGATGAACCTGTTCCTTCTTTTGGTCTTTTCCAGGGGACCAATAATGTCGACAGCAACCCGTTCAAATGGAGTACCCACTATTGGCATTTGCCCCATAGGTACTGGGGGTGTCAAGTGCTTGGGTGCTACCCGTTGGCACTGGGCGCAGGATTTCACATACCTGGCAATGTCCGATTTCATTCCTGGCCACCAATAGTGGTTTTTTATTCGCTGTATAGTGGCGTTTTGTCCCATATGAACGCTAAAGGGAAGAGAGTGCCCCATTTCTAAGATCTGGTTTCTGTACTGCGTCGGTACTAGGAGCTGGTTATTCCCCGTGTCCGGGTTGCCCGTTCTACGATACAATACGCCATCTTTAGAAAAGATGTCTCCGTTGTGTCTGGGGTCCTTAGCCATGGGCAGTTTTTTAAAGCAGGGCGCCAGAGTAGGGTCCTTTTGTTGCGCCTCCTTCAGTTCATTCGGCAACAAGTTTGGCGCAGGCTCCCTCTCCTTCTTGGCTTGCCCTCTTGTGGTTACCGCTGCCACAATCGGCTCCTTAGGTCTCCCAATGAACACATATCTACATCCCAAGATAACTTGGTAGATAGGATCATCCATAATGGCCGCTTTAATAACCGCTCTGACAAAATCAGAGTGTATTTCTACCAATGCGATAGGAAGCGTCCTGGGTGCATCACTCCTGAAAACTCCACTAAGTTTGACGGTTTCCTCTGTCTCCTGACCTGGTTTGACTAGGTGCCTAGCGACAATACAATCAAAACTTAATCCAGTGTCAAAAAGACAAGTAGTAGAGGTACCGTTCAAAATTACAGTTCCTCGAGTTGAGGGTCTGTCCCCCTCAGGTTGAGAATCACTGACATTGACTCTACCTTTCGAGGCTGTATGCAAACATCCAATGCGGTTTGCACCGGTTTGTTTGCCCTGATCAGACGTTCCTGGTGTAGGGGTCTTCACTTTTCATTGACCTTGGTGGCCGCGCTGCCACGTAGGCTTGTTGGGTTGATCAGAATTGTTGTTGGGGGGGGTATCGGGTTTTGTAGAATTTCGATTTTTCCTGGGGAGGTTTCTGGGTATTGTTATCTCGTTGGTTAAAATGTTGAGAGGAAGTGGAAGAATAGGATGCCTGCTCTAGATTCTGTTTTCGAGATGGCTCATCTGTGGGTTTACGTTTACTGCTGGGAAGTTCGGCCATTGCATTGCTATAGCGTTCGGCTTTATTGAGTATGTCTTCAAGCCTGGCTGCCCCCTGTTCAACCAAAAATCTACGAGTTTCATTCGACAAAGTGGATTTTATCTGCTCCACAAGAACAAGTTCGAGGAGTCCCTCATATGAAAGAGGTAGGTCAGATAATTCAATGCACTTTGTCAGATAACCCGTGAGACGTGAAGAGAACTGGGGAAATGTTTCCGTGCTCTCTTTTCGGCTGTTTCTAAACAACTGCAGAAACTTTCGGGCAGTCATCTCAAACTGCTGTAGTAAGGCCTTCTTCAACAGGTCATAATCATGTTGATTCGGTCCCAGCTTTGTGTACACGTCATAAGCATTGCCTTTCAGTGACATTGAGAGTTTAAGCGCCCAGCGGGTACTCTCTAACCCATAAAGATTCGCGAGTCTCTCGAATTTTTCTAGGTAGCTGTCAATTTTTTTGTTAGGGCTAGGAAAAGATTCTAAAGAAAACGACATAGCAGTTAATTGGGCAGATTGAGTACTGGAGAGGTCCATTGATTGAGACTGGAACGAAGACGGCTCTCCGTTAGTCGAAGTAGAGGCGCCCCGACTCTCTAGAGCCTTAAGCGCCAGTTCATGTTGTCTTTCCTTGTCTCTCTCTCTCTCTCTGCGAGTTTTCATCTCTGCTTCAATTTTCTTCTGTTACAAAAGACGTTCTTCCACTTCTTTCTTATCTGCCCTCTCCTGGGCTTCTCTCCTCTCTGTTCTTTCTTTCTCTTCCTTCCTCTCAGCTTCGGCTCTCTGTTGCTCCGCCTTCCTCTCAGCTTCGGCTCTCTGTTGCTCCACGTCATATATTTCCAATTCCTGGTTAATAAACGCGTTTGCAGCTTCTGCATCTAATCCTGCCTCTTTCGCTTCCAGCCTCAAGATGGACCTCATCTGTATCCTCTCTGCCATTGTTAAAGAATAAGATGAAGTATGCCTAGAGAACTAGTAAAAAGCAACGCGAAAGGGAGGAACTCTGAACCGCTACGAGAAAAAAAAACTCAAGAATAAATTTACCTGTGTTACCTCCTACCTGTACTGTGCAAACTTATCGCTGCTATTATCTGGCAATTAAGGCTCTAAACGCAAGCGACTATGCCACTAAATGGTAAGTTACACTGGAAAAGAATCTACTATTGCTAACAGTAGAGAAAAATTTATATTAAAACAATTTAAAAGGAAAAAAAAAATTTCCCCTAAATTTTAAATCTCTGACAACAAACTCCGTCCCTAAAGTCAATTATTGAGATCAGACGTTGTTAACTTAACTTTTAAAAATCAGAACAATCCGTCTTTAGCTAAGCTCAACTCTTTTTTTAACTTCAAAAACCTTAGTGACTGTAAAACAATCACGCAATCCCAGCAACTCTTATAAAGAAAGAAATTGAATTATCTCCGCCAGAGGATAATTAAAATAGAAAATATTTTTGTTTATCTGTACTTTCTACTGCTGTGGAGAGAAAACAACCTGTAAATATGCTGTGTGGACTACCCAAATACTTAAAGAACGTTTGTCTAGCGGTGTAATTATTTATTTATTTCCCTAATTCACAAAGACAGATCATTCACACTCTACCTAGTTAGACCCAGACTAAATCAGACTCAAAATATCTTTAACCCGGCTATGCGATTGCCTCAAATGTAGCTCAAGATCCCAGAACAAGCCCACAAATATGTGTGCATCAAATGTATCTTAAAATTATCCCGGCGAGCCAGCCAAATATTGTCGTAAATTTATTTAGAGAGAAAAAAAGTCTAGAAATAGTAGTCCGGTTTAGAGTGTAGAATGATGATGAAAACTCAGTGATAGAAATGTATAGATTTAAATA